>BMAU01021310.1:15000-488093 GCA_019973935.1 Trichonephila clavipes
TCGATATTTCTGCCGATTGTTTATAATTCTAAGTATGTAGTACGAAAAATTTAACTAAATATTTGTTATTAATGATTAATTTTATTAATTAATGCTAAGTATTTATTCAATAATTAGTTTTTTACTGTGTTTTGTTCCCGAAAATCGACAAAATCAAAAGAAGCATGATGCAAGAATGGTGAACTTTCGACCCCGGACCCCCCCTTGAAAAATTCCTGTGTGCGCTACTGCACGTATATATATATATATATATATATATATATATATATATATATATATATATATATATATATATAAGCTTTTAATTCTTAAGTTCAAAGCTAACGCCCTTATCTTAATCGTAATCAACTAGTATCAGAAATCCCTTTTCCGCCCATTTTAATCAATCAGAGCTTTTATTGTGAAGGAGTCACGAAGTCTTCACTGCAGGGTATAAAAAGCGAAAATCTTTTGTGATCTCTCTTTTTGTCCGCTTGCCTAATCGTCGTAGTTTGCTTTTTTGTCTCCACCTTGTCCACGTAAAAATGTGCATATAGTTGCAGCTCGTTTATCCTTTGTCTGTGCGTTCGTATGCTTATTGTGAAATTGTAACGCCTTTGTTGTTTCATGTGAAAATAAAGAAGAGTATATATATACAATATGACAGATTCAAAAGCACTCAAGTATTACGCCCAACAATATCCCAGTTTCGCATAAAGCAAATAAAAAATACAATCGCAGTCAAATATTTGACTCCAAAGTTGCTTTCCTGCATTGTCTTTAAATAGTCTCTGGAAGAGAATCTTGTAGGGGCTTCAAAAAATTTTTCATCAAATATTATCATTCTATATTCACATCCATAATCAAGGTAAAAAACATAGAATCTGTTTAAACTAATTAACTATTCCCTGTATCCACGAAATTTGCTCCAAAGTCATATTGCAATGTAAGAAAAAATACAGCAACATAACAATATAGAAAAGATTTTAATTGTGAATTAAGATACAGGGCATATCAAAAAGTGTGAAATAATTAATCAGAGATAAAGCATTTACCTCTGGAAAAGTCTGTCTAATATGAAGTAGTACCCCCAGGCACTTCTGCACAAGATTCATAATGAGCTGCCATACTGTTTAAGAAGGTGTCAATTAATATTTGTGGCAACAAGGCTCATTCTTCCAAAAACGGGACTTTTTAACTCCTGGCTGGGTCCTGATTGGTTCTTTCAAGACTATCCCAAACATATGCTCGATAAGATTGAGATCCAGAGACCTCGTGACCCAATCCATACGATGAATAATCTTTTCTTAAAGAAATTCATCAACAATATGAGCTCTGTATGGATATGTATTATTGTCCATGAAATGTAGTCCCGGAGCATAGCAAACTGCAATTACCTCACCTCTATAGAGCAGTGCTTTGACAGTACCCGCAAAGGAGACGTGTAGTGGAGTGAAAATGCCGAATATTTTGCCTCCCTAGACAAGAATTCTCTTGCCACCAAATCTGTCGATTTCTGTAGCTCAGGAGGGATGAAAGCAAGCTCCACTTTTTTTCCCAATGAAAACTCGACGAGAATCGCTCTGTCTGGTAAACCTCGGCAAGAGAACAAGCCGCGATTCTTGGGGTAACCGCGACTGATGACTTTGACTCCACAATAGCTTGTTTTTCTTATTGATTGCAGTCGAAAGAACGCAGATGACTGGGTGCCGAGTTTAAAGTCCAGGCTCTACTAGACTTCTGTAGACATTTTGCCTGGATATTCTCCTTCCAGAGAAAGCTTTAAAGTCATGAGCAAGCCGAGGATCTGTTGTCCACTTATATCGTCGAGCAATTTAAGCCAAGTAGCGATCCTATAGCTCCTGCTGCTCTGTGGCGTCCTCGGTTGACTTTTCTAGGGACTTACCACTTGTTTGAATGATTTCATAGCCTGCATATTCTTTTCGGTGCCATTTGTAACCGTCGAGCCACCTCCGCTTGAGGCTGGTCAACTTCAAGCCTGCCATCAGCTTTCCATTTCAAGGAATAGTCTAAGCGATTATATGAGAACTTATTCTAAGTGAAAACAGATTAATTTGTGTTTGTTCCAATGCAATATTCACAAAATTACAAGCAAAAATCTCAGGTGCTTCAATGGTCTAAATCCAGTAGTGCTCCAAAAACTAATGCTCGACAACTTCTTTTCTTAAGCCGAAGGTTGTATGTGTGTGTGGATATTGTACAATCCTTCTTCTAGATATATAAATACAAATTCTATGAATTTTACTGATAGCAATTTAAAATTATGTGGAAAACCATGCTTGTGATCTTAATTTTGGACATGAGTGTAAAACATTCTGGATTTTTGCAGATAAGAGGTACGTTCCGAAAGTATAAATCTCGTCATCTTTTTTCACAAAAAACCTTATTGCCAGGAAAAAAATGCACCAGATCATTTTGTACTATTTTGGAACATAATCTCCTCCGACCTTGAGACATTTCTCGTAGCTTGCAAGCAGTTTAAATGTATCACACTGCTAAAACTAGGTGCTTGCGATTCAAGGTATTGTCTCACAACCTGCTCCACCTCAGCATTGTTTTGGAGTGAGTGAATATTAACGTCATACTTTTCTGTAACAAGAGGGCTTTTGACTATGTACCTCGTAATTTTGAACTATGGTCAAGTGATGAGGACGACACCTGACCTTTCACCCCTTCTCCTAACTACCACACCACACTAGCGGGAGGACGTTTGAGCTCTCGGCAGATTTAACGTGCATCGCTTCCTTACACGGCGGGTCTTCAGCGGCACCAGGCTCAAACTCATGACATGCCTGCCCCGAATCCGTTACCTTGGCCACTAGGCTATCGCGGCCACAGCGTTGTTTTGGAAGCTATGTCCTAAGAGTGCGACTTTTAATGCAGTGAACAGGGGAAAGTCTTATGGGACAATGTTTCTTTCATTCGTAGATTTGGAGGGATGCTCACTTCGACTTTTATCTTTTCCAGTTTGCCTTCCTTCTCTGAGCACCAGTAACCATGAGACATGACCTCTTCCCCATAGATGGTCTGTAGGCGTTTTTGGATTACTTACACATTAATTCCCACGTGCTTGTTCATAGCGGTTAACAGCACGCACCTCCATAGACAACCACGTTGTCAGCACGCGTCTACTTGCCAACGAGATTTGTACTTGAATAACCTCGGGTATGTCGGTCTGCTGCTGTTTTCTCTTTTTCGACTCTCAGCGCATGTGTCATTCCTCCTTCCATCGCTGAACCAACAGCTTATGTGGTTTCTTATGGGGATTGTTTTTTTTTTCAATGGCGTACGATTTTCCTTTTAACAAGTACTATAAAATAGTTTTAAGTCAAACCCTACTTTTTAAATTTCTAATGGGCTGCGAATTAATCATTAAACATTACAGACCTAGTACATCCCACGGAAGCTGGTACTCCTTTTTAGTGCGGTGCCCTATAGGCGGATATCAATCGCCACAGGTAATTTTGACGCTCAGTTTCCTCCCTAGAGGGAGGCACCTGAGCTCTGATGATGCAAACCTGTACCAGAATTCAACTATGCCGAGAGCATCCAAGCCAAACAGACACTCTATGGTCTCTTACGTACCGTATAATCATACGACATGGCCACTGTCGATTTTCTGCATCATGAAAATCCACCGACTTGGGCCAGGGTCGAAACCGCAACCTTGGGTGCAAAAGGCCAGCGACAAACCAACCACGCCATTCAGCTGGCTACTTTCCTACTTTGAATGGATGAATAGAAAGTATTTTATTAGATTGAAAATTTGAACAAGATTTATATATAGAGAGAGTGAGCTAATAGTAGGGATAGAAAAAAGAGCATGATTTCTCTGCATTGTTGTAACAATGCCCACCCGGTTTGGCTTGTTTGTCTGAAAAAGCAGTTTTCGACGCCAACTTTTGTCATCGTTTTTTAACAGTTACATTGTTACAACAATGGAGACGAATCTAAGTTGGCGTCGAAAACCATTAATTAATTAAATTAAATTATATTAATTAATTAATATTTGAAAAAAATCATATTAACATCAAGTGTCATGCACTACAAGTTTAAAAAAAATTTATTTGAACTTGAATGGATGAATAAAGTATTTTATTAACGATGAAAGATTTGAGCAAGATAAATATATATATAAATAAATATATAGAGAGTGAGCTAATATATTAGGAGTTGAAAAATGGCGAAATTTAATTTCGGAAAGTCCTTCGTACATCCATTTTTGTCGCCAAATTTAAGGATTTGATGTCATGAGGGGGACAAATTTATCAACAAACATTTCGCCAAGATTACTTCTATTCATTACCAAAATTAGAAATGTATTTCCTCTTGGACCACAAACGGTTTTCTCAGCCATAATACTCTTTCGGCAGAGAAGCAAACCAAGTTAAAAAATTTCATGTTTTCCCGTAATATAATTCTTTTCGTTTGACAATATTTTTTAACTGTCTGGTTACTTCTTTACCGTGAAATCTTCACGAGGGATAATGAGGAGGTCAGGAAAATGAGATATCAGTTCAAGTATCGTCCATGTTCTTTATCATTATAAATTTCAAATTTAAAAGGTTTCATTGCTAATAAAATACGAATTGCTCAACAGCGGCTTAGTTCAAACCATCCAGTCTACCTTAAAATCACAATTGGGATCCAAAATGTCGATTTCTTTTTTATTTACTGAAATTTCACAAGAATACTTTGCTGCATTAATTTAACTAAATATTAATATCTCCAAATTCAAATCCAAAAAAAAAATTATCCCTGTTGCAACATGATCTTCCATTCCAAAGTTTTTGGCAAGAAAAAAAGAGATAAATGTTTTACTGTATATTTTTGCTAAAGTTTTTTTTATAATGGGAGGCGTATGTATGCGTGTGTGCTCTATTGTTTATTGATTTCACATTTAAAAACAACTAGCGGAGTTTTGGCGAATGACCTCGTACTTCTTTTAACTCATAGTCAAGTGGTGGCCACGGTAAGCCTAGTGGTTATGGCCACGAACTCTTTGCTGGCGTATCGTTCGAGCATGATACCAATGTATACCCACCGTGTAGATAGGGCTGATGTTCGTTAAATATGTCGAGATCAAAGTCCTCCCGTCGACATGGTGTGGTAGTTTCGAAAGAGTGCCAACTTGTCTTGACTGGAGTTCAAAATTTTGAGGTCCATCGCCAATAACCCTCTTGTTGTCTTAAAGAGCTGTGTTAATATAATTCTCAGTTCTCTCTCCCACGGTCAAGGGACGAGAACATCCTCTGAGCTTACCTCTCACTGTCCACTGAGGTGTTGACCCATTGACCAAACTGCCTCACAAAACTCTTTGAGCCTTTACTCCAGTGATTTCTAACACCCGGGCCGTGAACTGGTACCGGTCCGTAATCAAACGGTACCAGGCCACTCAAAGAACATTAAGTTATTTACATTTTATTTACTGCGGTGTATTTACCTCGGGTTAGTTCTACTTTCCAAGGACCAAACGTTAACAGGGAGCTTAGATCGCACCAATACCGAGCATTCCGCAAAATATTGTGACCTCGGGGTGGGGTTAAATGACTTCTGGAGCTGGGAATGAGTCAAAATGTTATCCAGTTAGGGAGTTAAAAACCTTTTTTACTCATTTATTAATAGTGTAATTCAATTTTATCATGTAAATGAAATTAAAATTATTAAATTTAAACAATCTAAAATATAAACAATCAACGTTCACCTATCAGTGGGTCGTGGTAAAATTATCAAACGCTGACCAGTCCGTGGATATAAAAGTGTTGGAGAGCACTGCTCTACACGATAGCTCAATAGTGTGTAGCACCTTTACTCAATTATTTTAGTGGCATCAGGACTCGAACCCAAGACTCTCGACTGCATCAACACCGATCGCGAGCTTATGACTATGACCACTTGATTACCGGGGTCATTGTAATGTGAGTGATCTCGCTGATTGTACCAAATGTTGAAGTTATAACAATCATTATGTAGCTCAAAGTTTTGAAAAGTATTCAAAGTGAATATTTTTAATATATTCAGTCTGCAGAGGCGTAACGTACACCCCTGAAAGCCCCGCATTATGGAGGGGGCAGGGACTCTACGGGCCCAAAGCTTGACAGACGGTAAGTACATATTTGGGCTTGGGACCCAAAACCTGAGTTTGCAGGGGGTCCTAATATTCTCCTTTACGCCTCTGCCAATCTGGTTACAGTATGAAGCAATATTATTAAACGTCTGTGGTGTTTAGTTTTTATTTACATTCACTAAATTTTCATTCATTTTGCATCACAAAGATTATGAAACTTTTTTACAGAACGAACAAAATATTCTTGCAGGTTTCCGAATCCAAATTCCAGGTACCAGAAGGCGAAGTTGAAGAAGGATCGTTCTTCGAAGCAGTCAAAGAGTGTCAGCCAGAGGAAGGGGAAGCTATGGTAAGAACATTTTATTTAGTTTCTATTCCATCTTATATAAACAGCCTAGAGTTTGCATAAATATTTTAAAATATGGCTGCTTAATTAGAATGGCTGTTAGATAGATAACAGATTACAAAAAGTAAGATAAGGGGGGGAGCAAACGAACGTCCCTTGAGTTTAGAGGAGTCTAACAAGGTTCATATTGTTTAGAATCGAATTTGCTATAAATTCGGATTTACCTCTTTTAATTTTTTCGCTTCAAATCAGCAGTGTGACTCGTCCTAATAAAACTGAAGATCAAAGTTAGACGAGTTAAGACAGACATGATCTAAGTAAAAGTTTTATTCGTTTTATTGTGTTCTACATCAAAATGTTAAAAACTCGTCAATATTGTTGACTGAAACCTTCACGCACAGTTAAAGTTAAACGATATGCTAGTACAAGAGTTAGCAAATAGCGGCCCACAAGAACCATATATGTGGCTCACCAAGACAGTCAGAAAACCAAACAGAAAGAAAATGTTCTCTACATTTAGGTCAACATATAATTGTGAGCAAAGATGTAGCCGCCCATCCGGTATAGTGGTTAATGACGCTGACTTCTGTGCCGTAGGGTCTGGGTTCGAGTACTGGATAAGACATGGATGTTCGTAAATGTATAGTGCCTTCGCGGCAGGGGGGTACTTTAAATAGCCGTCGAGCCCTGACCACCCCCAGGGTGTTCTCCCTCAAAATTGGGGTGAAATCGAGCTAAATGCTTCTGTCACCTGTATGGTGCTCAAAGCTATGGATGACGACAGGTGTACAATTTAACCCTTTGCCGTGATGAATTTCGTGGGCCTTGATCAGTCCTTTTCTGATAGAGTGGCATCTGTAACAACAGCAACAGCAAAGCTTTTCTTACATGAAGATGAACAAGAGAGAATATAGATACAAGTTTGCTGACATGAACAGGCAGGCTATGATGGGAATTTCAAAAAGCAATTTCATTCCAGACTTTTTTTAAAAATGTAGAAAAGTGCGATATAGAGTACGTTTGTCTCGCTAAACTAATTCTAAAATTAAATATGCTTCAAGTTATTGGTATGAAATTAGCATAGGCGGTATTCCAGTTCCCTCCAAGTGTTCTATAAAGTGTCTTTTGTTACGTTGCCTGTTTCTTTAAACGTTTCATACTATCGCTTTTTAATTTTGTGTGAGGAATGTTGCGCCTTGAACAAGGTCGAAGTTTAGCGTGAACATTAATGGGTGAATTCGTCTCGTGAAACCAAAGCTTTCTCTTGAATCGAACGCCATTTTGGCCAAAAATGATGTATTCCTTATAAATATTCGCCTGAGACACTCCTGAAGGAGCACTCGTCTTATCTATTGTACAACCCCCTGCTAAATCTGACATATACAACGATACAAAATGTACATAGTTATTTTAAACGATTATTTTGTAATGAAATTTTATAATTAAAGGCAAGACTTTGGGTTCACCCTATACTATATATATAGGTATGAATATATGAAGCCCCCTTTATTTTGCAAATATATATAATCGGGGTGATTGTAATATACAAGCAAAACTAGTACATCTGTTCATATTAAAATAATTCAAATTAAGCAGCAGTTAAAGGGGTTAAGAGTTTCCCTCCCTCCAGATATTTTCCTTTTGTAGTAGTGTGAATTATTCATTTTATTCAAACAAACATTACGGATTGAAGAAATTATTATCTATTAATTATAAAAGTACTATTTTACTTAAAAGAAAAAGAGAACGCGGAGTAATAGAACTTTCTGAAATTATATCGATTTAGATGGATGAATGAAATTCCAGGAGTATATGTTTTTTTCCTTTTACTTATTCTTTCAGGTGGAAACAATGGTACAGTGCCTCTTGGAGAAGTTTCTCGGGGTAAGAACTCTTTCTTCTCTCATTTTATTATCCTCATTACTGATCGTAAGAATGTCGGAGGAGAGAGAGAGAAAACACATTCGCCCATAAAAAGTTTCGAATGAGTTATCTTGATATTGTGTCCATAAAAAGCTTGAGCGTTTTTTTTCTTCACATGAATTATTACATTTGTTTATATTTATAAGATGCCAGTTATTGAAGAGCATTGAAGGTTCCCCACTAACATTTCAAGATAAAATATTTGATGATTCCATTCTTATAAATACTAACCATTCCTAAAGAATCTTCTAATGAATCTTCCAACCATGGCCTTTATGGACTTAATGTCCGTTGAACGAAGCCTAGGCTCCATTCAAAGGACTTCTTACCGCTGCCAGAACAATTCGTTATCTTATCAGATGACGAGGTCAGAAGCTCAGCTAGCTTACTATCCTCAATATCAACTCAGCATCTTATTCTGGGTGATTTTCAGCCTGTCCAGGTGTAAAAGACCTTCTACACGATGAGTCTCTGTTCGAAACAGGACTGTGTGTGTGAACTCGACTAAAATCTGACCGTGCTGCCATGCTACCGTGTTGTACCTCTTTCTTTCAAATATATTTGAGGAATCTAAACTTTAATATATTATATTTTTCAATAGGAATTCAAATGAAAATTAATATTGTTATTTATAAAAGAGAATTAAAATCACTGAATCATTTATTCATATGTAAAGTGTTTTTTTCCAGGTATAGAAGTTTAAGTTGGCATTACTTTCCAAGATGGCGACCGATTTAACAGCTCTCAAGTGATTTATTCTCAGTTTGGTTTGGCAATTCATCAAAACGATCATCAAGCAAGGCGTAGATTCGTCGAATGGGCCCAAAACGAGACTGCCATTGTTCCCGATTTTCATAAGCGAATTTTGTTTAGCGATGAAGCGCACTTCTGGTTGAATGGCTACGTCAACAAACAAAACTGCCGCATTTGGAGTGAAGCCAATCCACAAGTGTATGTCGAAACACCGTTACATCCAGAAAAACTGACTGTTTGGTGCGCTTTATGGGCTGGTGGAATCATTGGTCCGTACTTCTTCAAAAACGATGAAGGCCACAACGTTACAGTCAATGGTGATCGGTATAGAGCCATGATTACTAACTTTTTCATTCCTGAATTGAACAATCATGATGTCCAGGAGCTGTGGTTCCAACAAGACGGCGCAACATGTCACACAGCTCGTGCCACAATCGATTTATTGAAAGACACGTTTGGTGACCGCCTAATTTCACGTTTTGGACCTGTGAATTGGCCTCCAAGATCTTGTGATTTAACACCGCTAGACTATTTTCTGTGGGGCTATGTAAAGTCATTGGTCTATGCGGATAAGCCACAAACGGTTGACCATTTGGAAGATAACATTCGCCGTGTTATTGCCGATATACGGCCACAAATGTTGGGAAAAGTCATCGAAAATTGGACTACATCCGAGCCAGCCGTGGCAGTCCTATGCCAGAAATCCTATTTAAAATGTAATGCCACAAGATTATCCTTCGAATAAAAAAATCCATGTCAATCGAATAATACATCGTTGTTTTATCGCAATTTAAAGTTCTATATATGCCTCTCAAAAAAACACCCTTTACAAGAACCTCTTTTTAGGATTGGGTCGCATATTAACACATCTGTAGATGGGATTGAAAAATGCCGTACTATTACGCAAACTTTTATAAATTATTTATAATTTCTATGAATTCATAAAATTATTCTAGCAAAGTAAATACTGTAAATTATTACATACAAAAGAGAACATATTATTTGTTTATTTTTGAAATTTGGCTACTGATTGTTATTTTTACCATTGTAGATCTAGTACATTCCCCGGAAGCTGGTATTGCTTTTTAGTGGGGCATATAGGCCCATACCAACTGTCACAATGCAATTTGATGCTCAATTTCCTCTCCAGAGGGTCTGACCTCTGAGGATACGGAATTATACTAGGAATTTTATTTTCCAGAGAGCACAACAAAAAAATTATATCATTTCATTGAAATTTTAAAAAAATAGTTTGACTCAGGAAAAAATTGCAAACCATGCATGATTTCATACATTTAACAGTCGCATGACACCTTAAGTCATTCAGAATTTTTAAAATCGTTGATCTTGGTCTTCCATTTCATTTCACAATAGTTTTAATTATCTTGTGACTCAAGCTTAATTACTTTTTCAAAACGTTCCTAATTAAATGATCGGTTCATTTCCCACGAAATATTTTCTTTTCCTCATTACATTGCGCATATAAAAAAAACTACATTTCCAGAATTTCGGAGAAAACTAGCAACCAACCAAAAACAGCATACCCTTCATTAAAACTTTTTCTTTCTAAAATTCTGTTGTGATCGAATCACTTTAGAAAGAGGTTTCGAAACGCTTTCATTATCGAGTATTTTGTGAGCGTGTCAAGGGCAGTTTGGACAACCTTGAATTTTCTAAACTGGTGAAAAGACAAAGCCATCAAGAATAATAAACTGTTTTTACCCACTGTTTTTCCTGGTAGGGTAGAAAAACTATTTAGTTAGGGAAAACGGCCGCTTTTATTTCCTCCACGATCTCTCTTACAGTAATTTCCGTTCACGAAATAAAACCACAATTCTTGCCTTTCCTGTTTTGTCGAATCATTTTATTTCAATGAAATCGGCTTGTAACCATAAACTGTAGAAAGCGAAGCAAATTTTAAAATCTTTTAATTCTCCAGCAATATTTTTCATGGCGATTTTTTTTCCTGGAAGAATATTTTTCATAGAATATATAGGGTGTCCGAAAAGTATGACTACACTTTCAAAAATGAATTAAAAATAAATAAAGATTTTCACTTAACGGTTTTTTTATGTTCCATAATAAAAAAAAATGTTAAAGTTTCTGTTTAGTGATATGGAAGTTAGATCGCGGGACGTTCCCGTTTTCCAGCATTCTCGTTTCGAATTGTAGCATGATTTATCGAATTTAAATCTGCAACACATATACAGCGTAATAGGGGCAACACTATACTAGAGTTTGGTTGATTGATTGATTTTTAGCGTCGCACTGTTTAGCAACACGAGGGCTTTTGGCGACTGACCACGTAATTTTGAACCATGGTCAAGCGACGTGGACGACACCTGAGCTGGCACCCCCATCTCCTAACTACCACACCACACCAACGGGAGGACGTTTCAACTCTCGACAGATTTAACGTGCATCGCTGCCCTACACGGCGGGTCTTTAGTGGTACTGGGCTCGAACTCGTGACAAGGCAAGCCACGGTCCGATACCTATACCACTCGGCTACCGCGGCCACAAACTAGAGTTTGGAAGTACGAAAGAGAAGAGTTCCCCGGGCGATGAATTCAAAGGGGATGACCACACAATACTACATATTAGATGGTTCCAATACTATGACCACCTAGATCTCTAGACACAACATATTAGGACCTTCTTGCGGCGATACGTGAAAAAAATTGTTTACCCATCTTCTATTATTGACACTCATGAAGAATTAGAATTATATTTACGTCGCAGTATAAAGCTGCATGAGGGCTATTGGCGACGGACCTCGTAATTTTAAACGATGGTCAAGAGACGAGGACGAAACCCAACTTTTCACCCCTTCTCCTAACTACCCCACCACACCAACGGGAGGACGTTTGACCTCTCTACAAATTAATGTACATCGCTTCCCGACTAGGCTCGAACTCATGACATGCCTACCACGAGTGCGTGACCAAAAGTGACAAGCGTTACGCGGAACGCAAAATTATAACCACCAGCTACCACTCTGAAAGGCTCACAACTGAACTACTAATGTACTATAACGAATCAAACGAGTAAATTATAGTCAGCGTCGATCTGTCACATTACTTTTGGACAGATATAACTGCTTTGAGGTGGTTCGTGATATATCTGGTAAATACATACCAATGCAGACAAGAAAAAAAATGTTTATCCCAATTAAATCGAACAGTATAGCAACTGTAAATGAAATGAAATCTGGTAAATCGTAATTTAATTCCGGAAATCCTTAATAATTACTGTAGATTTTTCTTCTAACAGAGAGAAAATAACAAATACGTACAATAGCACAGATTAAAAATCTTACACAAATACTGAACACAGCAATTCAAATTCATTATTACAATTTCCTATAATGCAATGGAAAAAGCAGGCTTTGTCGAACGTTTGTCTTCCATGTTGCTTCCTTGAATCCTCCTTATGTAGGCTGGGAAGAATTTCCTAGAAATTTCTGAAGTTTTCTCTCCAAATATAATAATTCCATTACCTACAGGATTTTTTTCGGGAACATCTACTTTTGTTGCCACATTCATTAATAATTGGTGATTAAATTTGTTTCCAAAGTCACTCTCTTCACTTTGTATTATTGAAAGGGTTCCTTCCCGTTTTACAAACGATATTTCCGGAAAACATACCTAGTTTTTAAATGCGACGTTAATAAACAACCAATAAATTAAGTGTACACAACACAAAGCACCAAATTTTCGTTTCAATAATACTTAGGCATATCTCTCGTTTTCTTGCTCGATTCTGTGGCATCTGAATTTTTCACCTTTGCTACGAGTAGATTCATCATCGGGTTCTTTCGAAGGATAGGTAAGAAAGTTAATTTAACTTTTAAAATTATAAAGATACCTTAAATTTTTACAATAGCGTCTTTAATTGATGCTGGTTGAGCTTGATCTTCTCAAGTAAAAGATTAAGAGTGCGAGATGCGCGTTTTTCTTTCTAGTTTATTCCACATAAATCATCGGGAAGGATAAATAATTTATATGTATACGTTATTTATACTTCCCAATTGTTTTCCTTTTTTATGTCAATTGTTCTTCAAAGCCGAATTTTGATTAATTTCGTTCTTTCTTATATTTCAGAAGTGCCCAGGTATGGAAGAAGAAGCCACAGAAACGCAGGAAGAAACTGTTCCTGCGGAAAACTGATTTTCTATTCTAATGTAGCCGATTTAATGTAGCTCCAAATAAACATTTATGTTATCCAGATTAAACGAATTGTGATTTTTTTTTTTATCTTCCCGATTACAATGATTTTTAAGTACTTTCTCAATGTCTTAACAAGCAAAAAAATCGTATTAGATCCCACTTCATTGCAAATTTCACTTTTCATCAAATTAGCGAATTAATGTCGTTCTATTGAAGAGAAGTAAGATAGATAAAAACAATCAATTGGTGTGATTCGACACTTTTTTCTCTCAACATCGCTAAAAGTGTGAAATAAACTTGGATTTCTTACTATTATATATAGTTCACTTTCTCCATATATATGTATATAATCTTGTTCAAATTTTTAATCGTTAATAAAATATTTCCTATTCATCCATTCAAGTTCAAATACATTTTTTAAACTTGTAGTGGATGACACTTGATGTTAATACAGTTTTTTCAAATATTAATTCTTTAGTTAAATTAAAAAATGAATAAATCTTAACAAACAAAAATAAGAGACCAACACCATATATAAAAAGGAAAATTGTTCTTTGTGTCTCTGTAGCGCAATGGATAGCACGTTGGACTTCTAATCCAAAGGTCGTGGGTTCGAATCCCACCCGGGATGGCCTAATTTCTGAGAATGTGAATCGCGCTTTCTCATAAATAGAAAAGATTCTTGTTAGTTTATTGTATTATGTCGGGTGTCCAATTTTGTGTGCAGTTTAGTATAATGTATTAATTGTAAAGAAAATAATTGTATTTAAACCTGATTTAACGTAATCAAATGAGTTGTCAATTCATTTAATACAAAACTGAAATATTTTGCAGCGGATACACCACACAGCTCTCCCTGAAAACAACATAAAAGGAATGAAATTTTTTTATTGTATTGAATAACCTACCTATATTTAACATAAATTACAAGTAAAAAAACTTTTTTAAAAACAAGTTTTTATTTAAATTCTCGAAATAGAATAAAATAAACTTTTCCTTCAAAACTTTTTTTTGCAAACTGCTTTTTTTATCGGCTTATAACGTCATTACACAATTTATAATATAAAAGCTTGTCGCGAGATTTAAGCACTCACATTTACTTAGTTTGAAAATTTTAAAAATTAAAATCAATCAGATCAAGTTATTTAATATGCTTATTTATCTACACATGTAAATTTCGCGACAAGCTTTTATATCATAAATTGTGTAATGATGTTATAAGTTGATAGCAAAAAAAGGTTTAAAAGAAAAAAGTTTACTTAATTCTTTTCAGAGCACTTGAATAAAAAAAAAAAGCTTGTTTTTAAAAAAAGTTTTTTTTTTTTTTTTTTTTTTACTTTTAGTTTATTTTTTACTTTTTAGTTATCGTTGGACAGGTTTCTTAGTCTGTTCATCTGTTCATCTCTCACTCAACGGATCATTTTTGCAAGGTCGTTTGTCGGTTAGTTTTGAACAGGCTAGCTCAGGGGTACTCAATCTTTTTTCCCTCCAGGCTATGTACATATGATATACACCCTATAACAAAAAAAAAACGACGCACCTAGAAGAAGTTGCCCGATTGTAATAAAATTTGTTATGCAAAGACATTTATACTGAACATGCAAATGATTAAAATTTGGTGTTCAATGGATGAATAGCTGGAGCTACAGCGCATCAGAACTGCGCACTCTGCAGGTGTTTATAAGAAGCGATTCTCAATCTGATGGTCAAAATTTATGTTGCATTGCAATTTAGGATACCTTTCAGTGACTGAAAAAATGCCTCGCCACAGGATTCGTGCTCTTACGAACAAATATCAGATTTTGAAAGAGGTCGTATCATTGGAATGAAAGAGGCTGGTTCTACAAATCGGAGAATTGCTCGTCATATGGGTCGAAAGATATGGCCACTAGAAGATGCTGGCAAGAATGGGTGAACAATGGCAGATTTCAGTGTCATGATGGTAGCGGTCGACCTAGGGCCACAGCAAATAGGGAAATCAGATTGATTGTCAGACTGGCTGTCACAGCGCCTGATTCAACGTAATCAACCATCAGACATGCGACTCGCACACGAGTGTCCATCATGACCATCCCCAGACAGCTGATAGAGCGAAATTTACGCTCGTAACGACCGCTACGTTAAGTGCCAATCATGCCTACACACAGTCAAGCCAGATTACAGTGGTGCTTGGCTCGATCAGGTTGAAATCATGCTCACTGGGGACGTATAGTGTTCAGCGACGCATCCCACTTCCAACTGTGTCCTGAAAATGATCGAAAACGTGTCTGGAGACACTTGGGGTAGTGTGCCTAATATGCTTTCACTAACGCACGCGACACCAGCCCTCAACCAGGTCTTATGATCTGGGGTGCCGTTTCGTTTGATAGCCGTACCCGTTTGGGCGTCATTAGAGGCAAACTTACAGCACAGCGGTAAGTCGATGACATTCTGAGAACTGTTTTGCTACCGTTTCTTTTGCAGTACCCTGGCCATATTTTCAGCGAGATAATGCCGGACCGCATACGGCACATGTTGCTGTGAACGGTCTTACAGTTATCAAATGCTTCCTTGGCCAGCCAGTTCGCCAGATCTCTCTCCAATCGAGCATGTCTGGGATATGATAAGAAGGCGACTGCATCTGCCATGGAATGTTGGTGACCTGACCCGACAATTGGAGCGATTTCGGTAAGAAATACCGCAAAAGACCATAAGGGTGCTTTATCACTAATGCCACTTCGCGTGGCAGCTTGTATCTAGACTAGAAGTAGGTGAACACCTTAATGAGCTCGTTACTTTATAACTATGTAACTCTGAAATAAATAATTAAATTTTTCTGAAATTTTAATCACTTTTTATTCGCTACATAACCGTTCTACCCAACAATTTTTATCTCTATCGGACAACTTGTTCTTGCTGCGTCGTTTTTTTTTGTTATAGAGTGTATTTCACTCGGGCCGCAACAAGAGGATAATTGGGGGGTATAAACACTGTAAGACCAAAACAACGCATTGGACAAACCAAAATTAATCAAAATATCCAAACTCTTTTTTTTCTTTTGCTTTTACAATAATAATATTTTAAAAACGAAAAACACACAAAAAAAATTATAAATCCATAATTTTAAATCATTTTTTTTTTCAATTTTTATACAGAATTTGGATAATACTATTCTACAAACGAAAAAAAAAGTTTCGTGCGATTATCTTTAAAAATGACAAAGTTTTTAAATGTTTTATTAAAAATTTGAGTATTTTTTGAAAAATCGTAAAAAAAAAAGTTTTCGGCATTTTATTTTTCAATGACTCATTCCAAAAGAGAAAAGCTTGAACTTTCTTAGCGTAGAATATCCATTCATTAACACAAAAAAAATTTCATACGGAATGATTTAGAAATCATTTTCATGAAAACACATCAATTTTGACTCATTTTAGAAAAAAATCATAAAAAATAGAAAATATAATTATTCTTTAAAAAGAATTATACCGTATCGTGGCAAAATAAATTATCTTTCCGATTATGTAATTATTTTTTGTCTCAGTTTGACAGAAAGAATAAGGTGGTTTTTTAAAAAGGTCGAAAATTCGGAACTTCTTTTAAGCGCAATCCGATAAGCTGCTCGGCAGAATAAAAAGCTAACAGGGGTAAAAGGTTTTTAATTAATATCTTTTTAACCAATTGCGATAACGGAATATAAATGGTCAAAACATGCATTGTCATCCAAACTAAACGTGTATACAAAATTTCAGCTCAATCGGTTGATAACATCAGCTTCAAAATTGAGTTGTAAGATTCGACCCTAACAAATTATATTGCAAATTAAATAAAAGCTTGTAAAATATTAAAAATCAAAAGACTTTTAACATTAGCAATAACGAAAAGCGTTTAAAAATGTGAACTGACTTTCAATAGAATGTACTGCTACTTATTTTTAGAAATCATTTTAAACTATACTCCAATTAAATAAATGACATTTAAAAGCTAGCGTTATTCATACTCAAACAAAGCACCTTCTGACAATTTTAATTAAGCACAAAAGAACTGTATTTTAATTTATATCAAAGCATGTTGAAAATTAAAATATTTCGGTTTTAATCTAATTCACTAAAAAAAACTGGTGGTAATTGTTGAAGTTTTGTTTGAAATACAAAGCTTTTTCACGTTCTCACGACTTTGTTAGAAATTTTAATATCTCAATGTCATGATATACATTTTTATAAATGTACTCTAAAAGGATGTATGTTATAGTTCGAATTGAGTTCTAAAACTGCCTCTGCTACTAGCATTTTCATAACACTTCATTTTTTCTTCATGAAAAAGCAACATCTAATAAAGAAGTTTACAAAATGCTAATTTAATACTAACTATTCTTGATTGAAATGCATGTTCTTGTACAGTTTTTACATTGGAGCAATTCATCGATATAGTTTAGAAATGGCACATCTTTAAATTTTTCCACGAGGCCTTTTAGTCTGTAAAAGAGAGGACATTAAATCAGAGATCTTCGCGGATCCCTTGAAAGGCACTAAATCAGTGATTCCCAAAGTGGTCTATATAGACCCCAGGAGTTTATACGACGTGTAAGGGATCCACGTTAGCGAAAAAATAATTTGGGGTTCATGAGATGTAAACGGGGACCTACAGTTGTGGCTTTCATTAAACCAAATCGTGAATTTTATTTTAAAAGAGAATTTAATCAAATGGAAACCAGATTTTACCTATTTATTTACTAAATTTAATGAGGATAATTTGTAGGTACAAGGTGACAAAATTTTAAGTTTTATTAAAACAAAGACCATCATTTCAGCGTTTCTTGACAGAATTAAGCTAAAGGAGTATAATATTGGATGTCGCAAATTTTCCCAGTTTCTCAATTGTCATATTCAGTCTGCCAGGAAAAAGACGCTTTAAACTGTGTTTTCTTTTTTGGATTTTGAATTAAGGTTTAAGAATGCTTTGATTATACCACAGTAGGCAATGAATTCATATGGTTATGTTAAGAAAAAAAGTCCGATTACAAGAATTAGGCACTAGGAATAGGCACTAACGAAGAACTTAAAGTAAAGTTTAGAAATTAATGTAAGCAATTTTGTCTGTAAAAAGATATATCTGTTATTTATCCCAAATTATGGAAAGTTTTTAATTGCTTTTGCGATTGAGAAGGAGTTTTTTAGCGTGTTTGTCAATCTCCACAACAAAAAAAAAAGAAAAGACTGGGCACTATTAACAGAGGAGATAATTAGGATTAAAACCAACAAAATTGTTGCCAAATGTTGAAAATTTTTTATTGAATTATGTAACAGTTATTTTATGCATTAATTAAGCTTTAATTTAATTAATTAAAATGTGTTTCTTAAGTTTCAAACACTACGCTACAGTTAGAAATTTAAATCTTTTTAAGTAAGTAGTTATATACCAGCTGTCAAAAGGACGTTTAAGTTGATGAATTTGCAAAAATTTAATATTATGTATAAGTAGGGGTCTACCCTATAAACCAAAAAATCTGTCAAGGGGTCTATGAGACAAAAAAATTTGGGAACCCCTGCACTAAATCAAATTCTAAGAATCACTGCGTTACAGTATGCGTTTTATTTGTATGTCGAGGGGTCCGAATGAAAAGGAAAACTATGCTAACAACGATTTAATACACTGCTGGACAATTGCTAAGGACGGATCACAAATTGCTATGTAGCATAACATTAAGCGAGACATGAGGCCTAGTAGGATAAAATATAGTTGCCACACTGTTCAGACATTAGAATAAAGAATATTTATTGTTCTGGAAAGTTCAAAAGCTGTGAAACATCTGAAAGAAAAAAAAATGTTCATTTGATCTGCGTACGGAGAAATGGAACAATGCATCTAAAAGTCAGCAGGCACCTTAAAGAAAGGTATGAGTACGGGATATGTCCACCGTGGAGTGTGATGCAACATTCCACACGTCGTACCATACTTTGCACAACATTATCCAGCAGCTGTTAAGGCAATTTATCCCATTCATCTGTAAGTGCTCGGATGAGGGTGTTCTTGTTTGTCGGAGGATAGTTTCGACCAGCAACTTGCCTCCCCAAAGCATCTTTCACATTTTCAATGGGGTTTAGATCTGGAGAACACGCTGGCCATACGAGACGTTGAATACCCTCGCTGTCTAGACAATCCTGAACAGCGAGTGTTCGATGACATGTTGTGTTGTCGTCAATAAAAACAAATTTATCACCGACAGCACCACGGAAAAGACGAACATGAGGAAGTAGAACTCTGGAGACCACGCACCAGTGAGCTCTACGACCTTTTACAATCATGAGCGATATCAGCGATATCAGCGATTTTATGGATTTCTCACCGACGCGACAATCAAAAGTCGCAGCCTGCGAAAAACTCAGGGATACTGTTCACAGCATCTCAGCCATGCATAGCTCTATCTCAGAAGGTGCACGTACACCAACCAAGAAGAACTCCTTCCTTGAACTCTACCAGATGACTTCTTTCGACTTGGCTAAGAAAAAAGACGAATTGGTAAGTGAGCTCAAAACCCTTCCCCATGTACAAGAGATGATTGCAAAGAGCATAAAATTCCCCGATTGTTGAGGATTCTAACGTTAGTGAATCCACTTTGGATAAAACTAATCATAATGTCAAGAAGAAAAAACAAAATAAAAAGCGAAAGAATAGAACTAAGGAATCCTCGGAGGAATTTATTTTTCCGAAAAAGACGGCTCGGCCCGTCTCTCCCATTTCTACCCAGGACCCGATAGAAACTAAAAATAATTTTTCCGATCTCGAACAGGATGTCGAGCATCCCTCCCTACGAATGAAAATGTAATTTCCGAAACAATTACTCCCCCGACTAAACCCCCTCCCCTGTAATGCTTAAAATAAAAGATAATTTCCGTGATCAGATGAAACTTATAATAAATAAATTCCCAAATCTCCGCAACAGAATCGTTAGTGATGTAGTTAAAATGTTCTCTAATGATCATGAGGAACGCAGATCCCTCATTCAATTTTTAAAAACTGATATAGATTTTGAATTTTACGTCATTGATGTTAAAAAGATAAGCCCATTAAAGCAGTAATTAAAGGTCTCCCCAACTCCTCTATTACCGATGATATTACTAGCGACCTAGCAGATGTAGGTTTCAAAATTGAAAGCTGTACTCAGCTTACTTCTAAAAGAACCAAAAAACCCCTCCCATTTTTCTTAATAACTCTCCCGAGAAACGCACAATAGCAAAATTTTCGACTTAACTCACCTAAGTTATTTACAAGTGAGAGTTGAGGGTTACCTCGTTAGAGGAATAACCCAATGCTTCAACTGTAATAACTTTTATCATACCGCCGCAAACTGTCACATGCAACCAAGGTGCTTAAAATGTGGAAAGAACCATGCCACGAGAAACTGCCTAATTAAAGAAAGACAGGAAAATCCATTCTGCATCAACTGCCAAGACTACGGTCACTCGGCATGCTACACTAAATGCCCCAAATTCCCCCAGCCGAAAAAAGGAACCCTTTCGGAGACCCCAAGAAAAAGCGAAATTTCGCCTCTAAATGGATTAAAGAGGGAATTTCCTTCGCTAACGTTGTTAGCGGCGAAGTCCCCAATCAGATTCCTATCGATGACAAAAAAGAAGATTCCCCCCATGGATTCCTTAGTCAAGATAGTAACAACACCTCAGACTTAACTCAAGTATTAGAACTCTTCCAAATAATTTCTAATTTAGTCAAGAAAAATCCCAAAATCCTAGATCTACTCACTAAATTTAAAAAAGCTAACTCAGATGAAGAAAAAAACCTGCCTTCTCGCAGAAGCAATTATGGATAAAGTTTAAACTTTATCATTTTAATTTTTACTCATTATAATCAACCTAAAATCTTTCCCCTTATTACTTTTATTTTAAATTTAAATTACTCTTCCATATTTAACTTTTAATTCTTTTTAAAATATCAAGTTCATGCAATCAATTCCAAGAGCTCACTTCCATTCTATCTCAAAGCCACACCACAGAAACTGGTTTCAGCCAATCACATTGATCTCTCTCGAAGTCACGCCCACCCTCCAACAAAGTTCCAACACAACGAACATCACAGTTCCAGATAGAGGGCAGAAGACTGCTGGCGCAGTCTAGATACCTCAGACTTAATAATCACCGTTAATCACCGGAAGTAGAACTTCATCAATGTATCGTTGGACCGTCATAGTCCCATTCGAACCACATGTAGGCCCGTGCGGCCATTGATCATGATGCCGGCCCACACCATGATACTGCATGTCGGATATCGGTCCTTTTCCTGGATATTTTCTGACGATAAGCAGTCTCGCGCCAGATCAGTCCGATGACAGACTGAACCTACTCTCATCTGAGAATAGTACACATGCCCAGTCCTGTTCAGTCCAATTGTGATGCTCACGACACCATTGCAAACGGGCAGTACGGTGCTGTCTGGTCAATGGGACACACACAACAGGTCTGCGTGCGTATAGTCCTCCTCCCCTCAAACGTCTGGCAACAGTTGTTCGGGAGATCTGCTTTCCTGAGGCAGCAAGAAACTTATTTGCCACCTGCTGAGCTGTGGTGCGCCTGTTCATTTTTGCTGATAGGACGATATATCTGTCTTCTGCAGGCGTCGTACTTCTAACACGACCTCCCCCGTGCCGTCTACTACACATTCCAGTAGTTTTAAATGACTTCCACAGCCGTGAAACAACGCTGTGAGCGATGCCGAACTCCCTGGCAACATGTGTTATTTTTCGCCCTTCTTCGATCTTTCCAATACTTCGGACACGCATAAAATCATCTATGTGATGTCGGGAAGACATGCCAAAAATTTTAAGTTCGTCTATTAAATCTTTCCTGTAAAACTTTGACTTGAAACAACAACTGTCCACTCGCGTCAAAACCTTTAAAGCTCTTATGAACGCTATCACGTGATGAACAGACGTGGAAAAAAAATTTGCATATTCATACTTCTTCTTACTAATATCCCGCACTTATTCTGATTTTCCACATTTTGCTTCCTTTCATTTTGTGGTTGCTATGGATGATAGTGTTATCCGTCCTTAGCAATTGTCCAGCAGTGTAAATAACAATGAAAACTTTGCTTTTATCTCATTTGCTTTATCCCTCTGCTAGAGTTTTCCTTTTACATATTATTTATACGTATATTAGTATACGTAGCAGGGAAAGGATGAAATAAGGAATTTGATCAAATCCCTAAAGGATATGATCAATTTACCGGAGATGTAAAAATAACGTCTCTTCAAAGTCATTTCCCTGATGAAAGTAAGGGATTAAGTGTTTATTTAACAAATATGATGCATTACTGAACGTAAAAGTAAGTAACACAACAATAGTCAATGAAATACAAATTATTTGTTCGAAGCTAATTAACAAATAATTAGAAAATTAGGCTGATATTTTTTTTACGTGTAACATCTTTTCTCTCGAGTGCTGGATATTTGCGGGAGTGGTATCGTGAAAAGGGATGGAAATGTGTAACAAGAAAACCGGGAAGCGTGTGCTATTTGATTTGACCTATGAGCGCGCGCGGTGACGTTGAATGACTTGCCCTGTCACCCCCCTCCCCTTCATAGTTTCTTTACTAATGATGACCTGCTTTGGGCAAGGGAGGGTTTGCACAATGAAAAATCAATCCCCTTGTTAATCCTATGTTGCCATTTTTTTAAAGATATGGGGTTGATATTTGGAGATCGGTAGTACTACCTGTTTGGTTAGAAAGTACAAGGACTCGATCCTCCCCAGGTGCCTTCCCCCCGGACAGCATTTAGCCAATACAAGTCCCGACTAGTTCATTTCCTCATTTCACTGAAATAGTTCAGGGGTTTGATAAAATCCCTTACTTTCATCAGGGAAATGACCTTGAAGAGATGTTATTTTAACATCTCTCTCCCGTCAATTGCGGATCCCCCTTAGGGATTTGATCAAATTCCTAAATTCGTTATTTATCTGCACAATATAGTGTACACTTATACAATATGCAATACATATACACTTAGAAAGACATTATTTCCCCCAAATGAACAGCGCAATTTTTTTTTTCGTGCCTTCAGTTTTTGTCACAATGGGAAGAAAAAAAACACACACACACACACACACACACACACTATCCCTGAAATTTATGTTTTTAAGACATATTCTGAAAATCTTGTACGTACAAAATGAAAATCGGGAGTCGTAATATATAGAAATTCAAAATTATGACATGTTAAAATGCATCGAGAAAAAAATTAGATACATTAAAAACATAGTTAGCTGGATATATAAATTTATTTTTTTCTGAGTTTCCCTACTTTTAGTTAGACCTCGATTTCTCTGATTAAATGAGAAGTACGCAAGTTCAACGTTTATAGTGTTGCTAAAAATACTTTTTAAAAAAAGAATAGTCTGAAAAAATTTAATATTTTTTTAATATAAATAATATTTTTTTTAATAATGAAAAAATAGAGAAAAGATATACGAGAGAAAGAGACATGATTTTAACTGAAAACCCATACACAAGAAATTACAAGACGTAGAGATTTTTAATTAATTTTTAATAAGAGCAGGACAGGCATTTGAAAAAATTGTGAGAAGCTTCTCTAACCTCTTTTACTAACTCGATAAAAAGTAGTAAAATTGTTTAGATTAAGAAATTTTTGTTTATTGATAAAAAAAAGAACTTCAAAACCTACGGAAATGTTTATTCATCAATATATAACCCACGTAAAAAAATTCTTCAAACTCATTAGTACTTAATTAGCACTTCCACATCAGTCTTTTTAATTGGGTTTAATTTTTATCAAACCTATTTCATGTGAAATATCTTCTTCCATTTCAAAATTCTAAGAAACGAACAACCAAACAAATAATTGGTTTCGAAACTAAATAAAATAAATTGCTAATGATTTTAAAAGAAATACAAATCGTCATTAACTGAATGCGATAAAACTTGGTGCAGTATTCATGAGAAACGTGTTTTTTTTAAATAGAAACTTTTATGAAGGAAAACAAAATTAACAAAGACGGGCGTGTAAACAACAACTAAAAAACAATATAAAAAAGAAAAAGAAAAGAAAAATATATACCTCTAAATATATCGTTAAAACTCAAAAATACTTTTTTTTATGAATTACTTCTCTACTGACGTAACTTATTTTATTCACATTTTTTACTGACCAAACGTCTCGGATAGATTTCAAATCACCCAGACTGAAAAGACATCGTTTTAAGAGTAAAGTATACTATTTTTCATCCATTCTCTTATTCCTTTATACGTAAGTTTAATATATCAATACCATTATTATTAATAGAGATAAAGAAAGAGGAAAATAAATATTTCTTGAAAAAAAAATATTTTCGTTGACTAGACAACGTAAACATGTATATACGACAGAAAGTAAGCGAGTTATGTTGTTTTTCAGCGTAAGATGTAATTTATTATCCTAAATAATATATATTTGCAAAACTGGCTTTTACAGAAAATACCTTTTGCCTTTCGTAAGAGTGTAATTTTGTTACATTGTCTGCCCCCACCCCCCACCCCGTTCTTTTCAGAATTGCCATTTTTTTTATTTTCCTCGTCGTTTTTCAATAAATTATTACTTTCGTGTTTCATGAAAACCCATTCCAAGTATTCGAATATTCGCGAATTTGAATTCAATGACTAAATGCATTCAAAGGAAGAGAAATTCACAAATCCGTTGTGTGAGTTTCGCTTTTGGTTTTATTTTGTTGATATTTTATATGATCTCATTCAATCCCATTAGATCCTAACAAGAGTGGTCAAGGTAACGGACTCGTGGCCGGCGTGTCATGCGTTCGAGCCTAGTACCGCTGAAGACCCGCCATGTAGAGGAGCTATGCACGTTAAAACTGTCGAGAGCTCAAACATTCTCCCGTTAGTGTGGTGGCTGCAGTAGCCTAGTGGTCAAGGTATCGGATCGTGGCTGCCTTGTCATGATTTGGAGCCCAGCACCACTAAAGACCCACCGTGTAGGGGAGCTATGCACTTTAAATCTGTCGAGAGCTCAAACATTCTCCCGTTGGTGTGGTAGTTAGGACAAGAAGTGCCAGCTCATGTGACGTCCTTTTCACTTGAGCATGGTTCAAAATTACGAGGTCCGTCGCCAAAAGCCCTCAAGTAACTAAACAGTGCGACGTTAATATTCACTCATTCACTCGATTCTAACCATCCGAAAACAATTTCCCGAAGTTTATCCAAGAACTAAATAAAACGAAATGTATATTTTAGTTTTTTCTTTATACGATTATTCTCTAGTGAGTGTTTAGTATCCTCACACTTTGAAGCAACATACGAGAGATTAATAATGGCGATAGACCTCTTAGTTTTTAACCACGCTCAAGAGTACGACACCTGAGCTGAATAAGTCGTAGAAAAAAGTAAAAGACTTATTTGAAGTTTCAGAAATCGTTGGGAGTTCTTTTGCAATTACTAACCAAAAATCTTCAAAGGACTTCGTATTAAAATCAATTTGTAATCTCGAATCTGTTGATCAATTTCTTGGGATTTTAGTGGCAAATGGAGGGCGTTTTCAACAGCTATTTCGATTGGTTTTACAATCAACATACATCCTTTCGGACTACTCAAAACACTGAAGATGTTCATTTATTACATCGCATACGTAGGGCATTTGACGAATTAGCGGCAGTATGTGCAAAACAAATAAAATAAATGGTTTTATTATAATTTAAGTCAAAAATTTAGTTGTGTGTGTTTTCTTATCTTGATTATACAGTTGGCAAAAAGTTTATTTGTACACTTAAAGTTTTGTATGTTCTTCACACACAAAAATAAATTAAGTAAAATAACAGTTATTGAGATACATTAAAATTGTTTTAAAAAATAAGATTCTTTCACAATAAAAAATAAAATAAGCATTTATTTCAAATAAGTGAATTTTAAAAAAAATATACAAAAGATTATTTGTACACATGCTTAGTAGACATTAACAAAACATATGCAACAATGTAATGAAATTTCAATACTTTGTAAACAGCCCGTTGCTTTTTATAACTGTTTCACAGCGCCTTGGTATTGACTCAATTAATTTCTTTGTGATTTTTGTGTCAATGAAGTTCCAAACTTCTTGAAGTTTTTCTTTTAAGTTCTCTTTACTTGTTACATTATTTTTCAGTGTCCAAATGCATCTATAAATTTTCTATAGGATTAAGATCTGGAGATTGTGGAGGTGTTTCAAGTCGCCTTGGAGCATGATAATGCAACTAGGTCTTAGTAACTGTAGCGGAGTGCTTCGGGTCATTGTCTTGATGGAATATAAAAGTGTTCTCCATGCTCAATTTCTTAGCACTATCTAACAAATTATGTCGCAACACATCGATATAAGCTAAAGCATTCATTTTATTGTCAATAAATGCTAAGTTACCTGCTCCATTATGAGCTACACATCCCCACACCATAGCATTTCCGCCACCGTGTTTTAAAATGGGAAGCACATTTTGGGGTTCAAGAGCTGTTTCATTTTTTCTGCAAATTTTTCGAATACTTGGTGGTGTAAAAATATCTCAAACTTGCTTTCATCAGAAAAAATAACCTTTTTCCAAAAATCCATGGGATTATTTTTGTACTTCATGGCAAACTCTAGACGTCTTTTCCTGTTTACTTCTCTAATATAATGTTTCTTTCTGGGAGTTCTGGCTTTCAAACCAGCGCTGTGCAGTACATTTCTGACTGTCTGAGCAGACACTGAAACGTTACATGATGACAGAAGCTCATTGGCAATATTTTGAGCTGATGTCATTGGTTTGTTTGTTGCTGACCGTATAATCATTCGTTTAGCTCTTGAAGTCAATTTACTCGGACCACCAGGTCTGGGCTTATTTTCAACACTGCCGGTCTCTAAATACATTTTTACGATGTAACCAACGTTTGTAAATGACAGTTTTAAAATTTTTCCTATTTCCTGGAAAGATTTTACCTTTTTATGGAGCTCTGTAATATGTTTTCTCATATCTAAAGAAATTTCTTTGGTTTTAGGAGCCATTTTCAAGATTACATCTGTAAATTTAAATATAATCTGAACTATTTAAATATTATTGATAAACTAAGAAAAACGTATGAAAAACTAAGTTGAATCTAAAAAATTTAATCAAAACTTTTGCCATACTTACATCAAAAGAATTCTCTACAAATACTCTTTTTGCAACGATTTTTCACACTTGTCCAGATTACAATTTACTTTTACACTTAAAAAGAAAAATAATTTGCATACAACAATTAGAGGCATTAAAGAAATGCATGATCAATTCGCAACTAAAATATGGGTATTTATTTCATCAAAAGCGAAGAAAAAAGTGGTGTACAAATAATAATTTTGTCAACTGTATATCACATAAAATGTGTTAAACTATTTGTAAGTGGTGTACAAATCATTGTATGTAAAAAAAGGTATAAAAAATCCTAAAAATTTTTTTGCGACCCCAGCTGTGCATATGTCGCACAACTTCTAGTTTGAGAAACACTGTTTCAAACTGTACTTCTTAGATGACAGTTTTTATATCTCCAAAAGAGCAATAGAAGCATTAATTACCTAACCACAACATATTTTTTCTTCAAATTTATCAAAACTCACACAACAATGTACTTAAAAACAGTTTCTTGATAAAAACTTTTTCCCCATGGCGATCGAAACTGGTTAACTCTCAATGATTAAAAAAAAGTCCAATTAGTAAATTTGCTTCACCGAACCCTGCATTCTTATGGTCAAAATTCAAAAGAATTTTTATTTTAGACCCCCATCAATGTGATTGATTGATGGGATGATTATCAGCTGAAATGCTGGCGAAAAACTACAGAGAGCGGAATTAGTTTTTCCTCTTCATTCAAAGTTCATATACAGATGCATCCGTACACAAATGAATTACGAACTCAATCAATTTTTTTTATATCCATCAATCCACGAAAGGATAATTTAAATATAAGGTGAATTGAGGGGGGGAGATGCCACATTTAAGAAATTTTCAATAAGTACATTGAAAATTGAAATAACAAGACCATGAAATAAATACACTTTATTTTTCAATATTTAATTGCTTATGTATACAGGTTAATTTTCTTCTTAGTATGAAAATAAAAAAGAAATTTAATGCTAAAGAAATTCATTTAATTGTGGCTTCCCCATATATATGAGGAAAATGCCATCAATCATGGAGTAAGATGCAACAACTCCACGGTAAATAAAAAAATAAGACAAATATTGCCAAATTAAATGTAAAACAGCAATAACTATAGAAAAACAAAAAAAATTAAATTTTTTCATAATTAGTTTGCTAAAAACAAATTTTCCTGCAGAACGGTTCACAGCAGGCTGAAGTAGTAGTCGACTTCAGCACTGCACATCCTCGTCCTATGGAGATCCTCTGTGCCATCCTAACAGCATAATTATTACTTGTAGCTATATTTTATACGATAATATACAGTGTTATAAAACGAAAAAAAATTAAAGTTCATTTTATTTATTTCTGAACCATGTGGCATCTTCCCCCAAGTATAGGGGGCAGATGCAACACACGCTTATTTCTTTATTGCTGCAGTGTTATTACCGTTTCTACATGCATCGTATGTATGACATTATGCGTAATTCACTTATATTGCTAATGTCTTATTTAAAATAACAAGTACGTTTATAAACTTTAAATAGGAGGAACAGAATATTATAAAAGTTATACACATCACTTTAAATGCTCGAAAATTAAGGCCAATTAAAAACGATTAATTCAGATAAATCACAAGCCACACTCAATGTCGGACCAGACGTTCACTCAAGTGGCTAAAAATTGCCATCTATCGACGCATAAAAGTACTATTAACAAACTGGCGTCTTCCCCCGAATTACCTGGCCGCGGTAGCCGAGTGGTATAGGTATCGGACCGTGGTTTGTCTTGTCACGAGTTCGAGCCCAGTATCACTAAAGACCCGCCGTGTAGGGCAGCGATGCACGTTAAACCTGTCGAGAGCTGAAATGTCCTCCCGTTGGTGTGGTGTGGTAGTTAGGAGAGGGGGTGCCAGCTCAGGTGTCGTCCACGTCACTTGACCATGGTTCAAAATTACGTGGTCCGTCGCCAAAAGCCCTAGTGTAGTTGAACAGTGCGACGTTAATATTCAATCAATCCCTCGAATTACCTTACCACAAATACTATTAGTGAGTGAGGTAATATTAATGTTACACTGTTAAGATACACACACGATAGCTTTTGGCGACGGTCCTCGTAATTTTGAACCATGGTCAAGTGACGAGGACGACACATGAGCTGGCGCCCCTCTCCTAACTACCACACCAGACCAACGGGAGGAGCAATGGCACCAGGGCCAACTCATTGGTAGGTTACATGTCTTGGTCATAAATACCCCCGAGCCTCCATTCGCTAATGTTTCATCAGAAGAACCGTCTGTATAAGCAAATACAAAATCATCTTTTGGATACTTATCAAGTCTTGAGCCCTTTTGTCTTGATGATGTTAGTTGACTCACGCTTAGTACATGTCTCTAATAGGTTTGTTACAATTTTTGCGTTCTTAGGAAGCCAAGCAAAAAAAAATGTTCCTGAAAAATAGAAAATATGTTACATTCAAGGGCAGGGGGTATTGTGATTTCACTATTAAATTGTATAGGAAAAGATCTTTTTTAAAATTTTGTATTACTATTATAATATTCAAAGGTTCTCCTAGCAATATGTTTTGGTGTACGACTTCCTAGAAAAGCACTGCAATTATAAATTAAATGAAGCAATTTAGATTTCTCATGAGTTCGTAGGTCTATTCGAATTAACAAAGTTTTTTTTACTTGTATGTACTTGTTTTTGTTTATGAGTAAAACGAGTTGAGCGATTAATACTGTTAATGGCTTGGCTTCTCTCTAAAAAATATTATAAATGCATCTAATTCAAGGATTCAATAAGAATCAATACTTTGTTTAAAATGAGTTTTACAGTTTCTTTACTTTTTTCAAAAATATGTAAAGGAATAAAAAATCTGATAAATGATTACGTTCACTTCGTAGAGAAGCTTTAAAGCTATGATATTCTTGTTTAGAATAGTATCTCTCTGTCATAGTTCTAATATCTCAAGCTGAGATTCGCTTGTTAGTTCTTCGATTTTTAAAAAGCATTAAAATGAAGATTCTAAGGATATGTTTATTTTCGAGTCTAATGCTTGCAGCTTTGATTGGATTTTTGAAAATACAAAATAATGAACAATCTCAAGTAGTTCAGTTCAATTCAGGTTTTGTGGGATATAGAGCAACAAAGGCTATATTATCCCAAACTCAAGTAGTTTAGCTTCATCTTAGAATGACGCTTTCAAATAATAGTGTTTGTGACTCGTTTAAGTCATTGCTTTTTATAATATTATCAAAACATAATTCAGAACTAGGCCACTCGTCAAATTTACTGCTAAATACCAGCAATAGAATTTTCGGAAGTCCTACTTCAGCTCTGAGTTAGATTGAGATGTTTCAGTTCTAAAACCATTAACAGAACGGTCAAAAAGTTTAACTATATATGTAAAAGAATTGAGAATTTCTGTAATTCTCTTATCTCTAAAACTTCTAGTCTATCCACTATGTCTTGAAAATCATCAGTTATATTTCTGTTAGCCACTGAAGACTCACCTCCGAGTCACCTCCAGTCGAGACTCAATCTCCTCTCGTTGGTGAGATAATAAAAGAGAAGGATGTCATCGTCGCAGAAGCCCACGTGTAGCTTAGTAGCGAGACGTTAATATAACTCTCACTCACGTATTTTGTTGTAGCCGATGTAGCCTAGTGGTCAAGGTATCGGATTGTGGTCGGCATGTCACGAGTTCGAGCCCAGTACCACAAAAGACCCGTCTTGTAGGGGAGCGATGCACGTTAAATCTGTCGAGAGCTCAAACGTCCTCCCGTTGGTGCGGTAGTTAAGAGAGGGGAGGCCAGCTCGTTGTCATCGTCACTTGACCATGGTTCAAAATTACGAGGTCTGTCACCAAACGCCCTCGTGTAGCTCAACAATGCGACGTTAATATTCACTCACTCACGTGTTTTGTTGTCTTGAATCAAAGGCGACGGGTTAACAGAATTTGGCGCATTTCTGACTTAATAGAATTCCCACCATTGTAGTTGCAATCAAAATTTGATCGATTATTTATGAATGTTACTTTTCGAAAAAAATACTAGTTTTAATGGCGACGATCTTCGCCACCACGAGGATCCATTAACCACGTTCAAGTGCCGAAGACGACACAATAGCTACCATAACACTGTCCAAATATTCACATCACGCTAACGTTACTGACTGTGGGGATTTATGGTGCAAAAGCCATTTCTGACACTAGCAGAAAAAAAATTTGGCCTTCGATAAATTTAGTTTAATGTACATCAGTCTCTCTATACCAGGGGTGGGCAGACTTTTACATGGCACGGTCTACTTTTAATTTTTTCAAGGTGTTGCGGTTCCACCCTGTGACGTAGTTGTGATAAGCAAAAAAACCCTCAAAACAATATTTGTATTACAACAATAATAAATACAGAATGTGTATACTTACCTACATAACTACAGCAGAAAAACAAAACTTACTCTTTTAAAACTACGTTTTAAGTAAAACGCAAAATACAAACACAATAATTATACCTATAAATTTAATATCAAATGATGCATTTTCAAACAATTCACAATACATCACAAATTAAGTAATTTTCCCTTAAAATTAGTTTTTATAGCTATAGTCTCAACAGACGACTTAGTCTTCGTATTATCTGTCCCCCCCCACACACAATCTTGAATATACCTCGGTATATTATTACTAACTGCCAATCTTACACTGGATTCTAAGTGGTCGTCTGTGAAACCGGAATATATTGTCTTAATTATATTCTTTGTTGAAAATGTAGATTCTCACAGGTAGGTAGAGCGAAAGAACGATGTTAAATGAACTGCAGCTCTTTTAAAATTGGGATACTTTACTTCGACCAATAGATTCCAAAAGTTATTCATTACAAATTATGCCCTTTTGAAAGAAAAAAGCTTCGTTTTCCTTGAGAGATAAAGAAAATATGTAACACATACACCTTCTAGAAAAAGTCTGCGTTCACCCATAAGAAATCATATAGCAAAAGTAAAATTTAATAGAAATATAATTTTTTTTCTAACAAAATTTCACGAATTTGTTAACTATTATTTAAATATTGAGCATGCAAGAATTCGTTAATTTTGAACTAAAACTGCTTAGGATAACGGGAGTTTTGTAGCAAAATACACAAATAGTAGGCAGAAAAAGTCTGCGTTCACTATTTGAATATTCTTGGTTCTTAGAACTTGTATCAATAGGCAACAGAGTGTTTGTATTTAGTTACCAAGTAAAATAGACTAAGAAACTTGTGACGCAATAATTGTTACGTTTTTGTGAGATACGAAGCAATTCAAGGACATGGAAAATAAAAAGGAAATTAGTACCAGTGAGCGTAAAATAAATGTGAAAAGGTGGAAAAAGTCGTCGGGATATAGCCAGATCCGTTGGACGGCAGTATTCATCTATCCAGCATGTTATTTATAACTTTAAATCTACAAGAGTTTACACATCCAAACCTCTTTTAAGTTATCCATCTAAACTCACAATCAGAGAAAAACGAAATATGACATCAACAGTGGAAAAAAATCCGTGTTTGTCTGCAACATAAATAGCAATAGACATTCACGAGCAGTTTAACAAATATATATATATATATATATATGGGCGGATACTGCAAGAAAAATCTTGAAAAAGGCCGGATACCATAGTCGAGTGGTTCGCAGAAAGCTTTATATTTCAATGACCAACCGGCTTAAGCGGATAGCTTTTGATATACACAAGCCTCTTAAGTTCCGGAGGACTGATATTCTCTGACGAGGGCAAATTTTGTATCTTCGGCATAAAGGTTGTAAATTAATCTGGAGAAAAACTTGCACAGCGCTTCAAAAAGAGCATATAGTACGAACGGTACAGCACGGCGGCGAGGGAGTCATGGTAGGGGGTGCATGGCGAGCAATGATGTTGGCAAGTTGGAGTATATATAATCAATTATGAACAAAAATGATTACTTTGAGGTCCTAAAACAATTTAAAGGAAAGTGCCACCAAACTCGGCTTAGGATAATCGTTTCGTTTTCAACACGACAACGATCCTAAGCACACCTCTGAGATTGTGAAACGTTGACTCTTGTATAATGTCCCAAATCAACTGCACATGGCTCCACAGTCATCTGATCTGAATCCTACAGAACACCTACGATTTTTGTTGGAACGTAGGATTCGTCAACACAATGTATCTAGCAAACATATGCTGAAGAGTGTTCTTAAGAACCAATGGGAAAAGATAAGTGCTGAAGAAACCCAAGATTTGTTAGTTCAATGCGGAAACGACTTCAGGAGGTTCACAAATGATGAGATTAACCAACCAGCTACTAAATAGCTAATTATTGTCTTTTTAAATAATTTTTATAGGTTCTACTGAAACAGTGAACGCAGACTTTTCTACTTGATTTTTGTTATTATCGTTACAAACCTGTCTTTATTTTAAAATCTATGAAGGCAAACCAAATTTACTTTTGTTATTCGGAATACTCAAAATGAACTAAATAAAATTTAATTAAAATTTGTTTTTTAAATTCCGGTTTTTAAACTTTTTTTCATTGTTCATATAAGCAATAGTACGTGAACGCATACTTTTTCTAGCTAGTGTATATTTAGTTATATTTTTCACATCAACATTTCCAAATGAATAACCCATGAATGCAACTTTTGTGGGATTCTAGTCTAGTAAATTCTTGAAAACGTCTCTCAAATTTGGTTTGGAGTTTTATTCACGGGTGTTTTCATTATCTTGGTAACCACCTGTGTTTCTTTTAGTATGCGCGTCTAAGATTTTATGTAAAGGCGGTCACCCTAAAATGTCTTGGCGGTCCACCGGTCGATCGCGATCGACTTAATGCCCATTTCGGCTCTATACGATGAGTCTTGAGTGCCATCAGGATTTCATCCCATGACTCGACAAAAGTACTGGTCATGAATTCACGACCATGAACACTCAGCTACTACGGCCGTGCTCACAAAATGAGTTCTCACAATACAAGACAAATATACTCAAGAATATACTTAACACGTATGAACATGCACAGTGAACCCTTCAGTCTGCTATCTCTTTAACCCTTTATCTCTCTATCGACGGTACTTATAAGTAAGTACCAGTCACTTTAAAATTACATAGAATAACAATTTTTACGAATACTCTGACGATACATAGCAGGAATATTCTTGCAAGTCCATTCTTCCAATATATATGGCAGCACGGGTTCTATGATGAGCATCTTAGCAGGGAAGGCGAATAGTTTTATAGCAGAAATTGCGTTTTCAGCGGATCGCAAAGATTGTCATTTTTGTTCCGAAGAAATAGTTGATGTCAAAAGTTAAGTGTCTTATTTTTTGTATGTTAATGAAAATCTTAGAAAACGATTTGACTAATTATTTTAAGTGAACAGTGTATATAATTAATTTTACAGTTAAATATCTTTGATTAATTGATTAACTCTAAACTTATTAAATTTTCTTAAGTTCAGTATTTTGTTTTGTATATCCCTTAATTGTCAATATAGTGATTCAAAAAATATTGCATGAGATGCAGTAGACAAAGGGTCAATAATGCGGTAGATAAAGAGTTAAAAATGTTCAGAAATTTAAAAAAAAAAATACATCCATCTAACAATTTTAGATAGTTTTTGGAATTTTTTAAGTCATATGACTCATAGATGAATTAAAATAATCTAATGCGCTCATGATTTGATTGTTTAAACTTAGAATCATAAGTATAATCGAAAAAATCAATGAGATATATTTTATTTTCGATTAATTCGAATGATAAGAGAGTTCTTGGAGCTTTGTACCACAAAAAACAATCTTTCTCCGAAATAAATGCAATAATGAAATCCTTCACATGTTAAAAAAAAATACAATGCTTTGAATCGTCTCTCATTTCAAAATGAACTACAAATAAATTAATCAACCTTCAAGAAATGCTTTTGAAACTTACCCGACCGAGCAAAAGCGACGATTTAAACAAACAAAAAATAAATATAAATAATAACGTCAGAGAGTCAAGGAGAGATTTTCACGTTACCTTACATTCTAAATTTTAAATTAGATGTGATTAATCTGTTAGCATATCATGTTCACTGAACTGTGTGTGCGGTCGACTGTGAGTAATTTTCAATCGAGTAAAATGTCCCGATGTGGAGAATAAAAGGTTATCATAAGAAAGATCTATAATGATATGGGTACTTTTATGTTTTATTCATGCAGATACTTTTTGATACCAAATTAGCGTATTTTGACTTGTTTTTGTCCACCCAATAAGGTTTTCATACATAACTATCTCTTTCACTAGAGCGTAAATTTTTTTAACAAGCTTTTATAAGTTTCACTTGCATGTAATGGAATCTTAGGACTCGATTTTTACCCACTTTAAAAGGCCAGATTAATTCGAAATTTTGAACACTTGTCAAGGACCGATGACAATACAATAATTTCAAAATTTTGTTCCATTGTCCTGATCAGGATCGTCAAAAATAACGATTTTAAGGATTTCTAGATTTGGCGACTAATTCATTATATCGTTTCCAGATTTGGCGACTAATTGCATATACCATTTCCAAATTTGGAGACTAATTCCATACTCCATTTCCAAATTTTGGAGACTAAATCCAGATACGGCGACTAAAAGACCCTACCTCTAAAAAGTTGCAACCCTAAAAATGAAAACGCTTGTTATTAATACAAATAAAACAAACAAAAAAGTGTTCTTTATGTGAGAAAGGGGGAAGACTCGTGCATGTGAATAAAAATAATTGATGTTCTGACAGCTAAATATTTTTTTATTTTTATAAAGCAGTACATTTAGAAGTGATGTGATATGAATTAACATTATAGCAATACGTTTAAAAGGTGATATTATGATTGACATTTAATATTTGCTCTTAACACACTTTTATTAGTTATACCTGTATCTATAGAGATGGAATCTTGGAAATATAACGATATGGGACTCATCAGAGACCCCCCGTAAACGGAGAGAATAAATACCCTGAAGACCCATCAATTAACATCCATTGAAGAGCAAAACTAATTCCAGCAGCCCCATAATTCTGGCTCCAAATATCAAACTCAAGGATAAATTCAACAAAGAATAAATGATAGTTTTTAAAACAAAGAAAATAGGCTTTTATTGTAGATCGAACTAAACAATGAAAAATAAATTGTAGTTTTAAAAAAACTCAAAAATACGCTGTTATAGTGAATCGAACTAAAAAGTAAAAAATAATTCTTAATATAAGAATAAAATGATCAATGAAAAAATTAATGTCATTGTGGTAAAAGCGTGTGTGTGGTGGGGGGAGGCTTTGTACTACATTTTTACACACACACACACACATTAACCCATCATTTCAGAATAGAGAACTAATAAGAAATTATAACAGTTAATATAGAGCACCCCACGCTTTTATCCCAATGACATTAATTTTCTCGTTAATCATTTTATTCTTACATTAAGAATTATTTTTTTACTTTTTAGTTCGATTCACTATAAAAACGTGTTTTTCAGTTTTTTTTAAACTATAAATTATTGTTCTGTTTCTACCCCACAGCGTGAAAAAAATATAATAATATCAGGAAAAAGCTGTTATATTTTTATTGCATCTTAAAGAATAGAAATATAAAAAGAAGGGGGGGGGATTTTTAGCATTACACTGAAGAAATTATTAAATACTAAACACTAGATATATACTTTTAAATTACTTTTAACACAACATAAAACTTCTTTTCAATTCATATATAGGATGCTACATGAATTCAATTAAATGAGGGGTCAAATGTTGACAGACAGTGCTTCTAGCGGGAGTATCCCTCTATCTTGCCGTATTTCACACCTTCCAACAGATTGCTTTTGACACTGAATATCCGAATCAACACAAAATGTTCAAATTGCTTACAATACATTTTCCACATTCAAGCCACTCATAAATTTTTAACTGACAAATATCTTTTTTTACTGCCTCAAAGTTTAAAAAAAATTCTAAAAATTTATAATATAAAACGTTTATATATACTAGCTTCATCTCATCCTCCCCAAACCAATGTTAAAATGGTAAGGGTAAATTAATCACTAGATTAACATGTAAAGTTATAATCACATTTTACTTCTTTGATTGGTGATTAAATTATTATCTTTGGATTGATTATTTACAGGTCTCTGAAAAGACAGGCAGTTTTAGAATACACTAAAGATAATCGTCAATTTGGATCGCTCCCTGGTATAATAGGCAGGCCTCAGGTCATCAAGGCGGATAGAGGCGTCCAGTACACGCTTTGCAGACTTGAGAGTGGGACACATAAAGTACCTCTCCTTTGTTAATGAACAAAAAGTCTACTTGATGTGTACCAATTGTAACTCAGAACAGATATCTCCGGAACATCTGTTGAACCGTGCAATGAGGACTTAACAATGAGGACAAGTACTCAGATCCTGTTCTTGTGCATGACTTTTTAAGGATTCTTGAGCTCATGGACTGGGTTATAGCCTGCGGCTACATCAAATGGAATAACAAGAACCTGCAAAATTAAGATTTATAAAATCGTGTTGTGGTCGTGGTAGCCTAATGGTTAAGGTCACGGACTCATGGCTGGTGTGCCGCTAAGACTCGCAATGTAGAGGGGGACACTGCACATTAAATCTGTTGAGGCTCAAACGCCCATCCATTGTGTGGAATTTAGGAGAGGGGGTGTCAGTTCATGTGTCGTCATCGTCACGCGACCAAGGTTAAAATTTACGAGGTCCATCGTGGGGACAAGGAAGCCTAATGGTCAAGGTATCGGATCGTGGCTGGCTTGTCTCTGGCTGTGCAACTAAAGACCCGCCGTGTAGTAGAATGATGATAGTTAGAAGAAGGGGGCAGCTCAGGTGTCGTCCTCGTCACTTGACTATGGTTCAAAATTACGACGTCCGTCGCCAAAAGCCCTCCTGTAGCTGAACAGTGTGCGACGTTAATATTCACTCACTCACGAGGTCCGTCACCAATAGCCGTCGCCCAGCTTTACAGTGCGACGTTAATTTAACTCTTTCTCAAATCTTTTTTTTACCCTCTTACCTTGTTCGATCTTTAGTAAGGATGATGTTGTCATACTTAAGCTAAACATTCTTTCCTAGGATTATTCTCCCGGAAGTTTTTTTTCTACACTAGCTGTTGTCCTGTTGACAGAAGCAGTGTCGTAATGGCGAATATCAGGGCCCCAAGCCCAAATACGTACTTAGTGTCAGTCAAGTTTCGGGTCCCCTTGAATCTCTGGTCCATCCCGCCGCAATGCGGGGGTTGCAAGGGTGTACGTTACGCCACTGGACAGGAGGCATACATAAACTGAAAACGACACTACTTTCTTAACCTGGTCTATAACTTTGTCTTTTTCGAGTAGGATAAGAAGCAATTTAATTTTTGTGTCCATTGTGTGTGTTTCAAGATTCCACATTGATATTTAGAATTTTATATTTACCACTGTATTATTTTTAAAGTATTATTGAATTCACGCCCATTACCTTAGGATATCTTAAATCAAATTATTTCTTCTAAATTATTTTTAATGACAATGGTTTTGCTCAGTCAAACCTAAAATTTACTATATTTTTATTATGAAGTTGATAACTGCGTACGTAATAAGTGACCATGTAAAAAGGTAGCAATAATTCTGTTTTACTTTTCTTGAGAGGGATTATATTTAATTCATGGAGTCTTGAACAATCCAAGACATAGTGTGATGTATACAATTCTTTTCTTTAAGCCGTCTAATGCGCGCAAGAAATACAACTCTAACAACAATTTTATCTCCTAAACAAGTAATATAAAAAAAGTTAAATCAATTACTACTTTGAATGGATGAATAAAAAGTATATATATATATATATATATATATATATATATATATATATATATATATACTTTTTATTCATCCATTCAAAGTAGTAATGATTTAACTTTTTTTATATATATCTCGCTATATATATATATATATATATATAGCGAGAGAGTGAACTAATAGTAGGAATTGAAAAAAGAGCATAATTTGTCTGCATTGTTGTAACAATGCACACCCGATTTGGCTAGTTTGGCTGAAAAACAGATTTTCGACGCCAACTTTTGTCTTTGTTTTAACAGTTACATTGTTACAACAATAGAGGCGAATCTAAGTTGGCGTCAAAAACCAGTAATTAATTTAATTAAATTTAACTAATTAATTAATATTTGAAAAAACTGTATTAGCAAAAAGTGTCATTCACTACAAGTTTTAAAAAAATTATTTGAACTTGATTGGTTGAATAGAAAGTATTTTATTAACGGTTGAAAATTTGAACAAAATACATGAATGTATAAATTTAGAGAGAGAGAGAGAAATTGAAAAAAGTTTCTTAGAGAGCATAATCATGATATAACATTTGTATCAATTTGTATCGAAACAAATGTTTATTGTTTACAACAAAAAAAATTCTGACAAAATTTCGATTTGTATTTGAAAGTATTTTACTATTATTTATCAGGTATTCTTATTAGAGCTTGATTCAAAAACCCTTCACGTTAGAACCAAGTTTCCATTAGACAAAGTAATAGAACACTGACGGAACTTCATAATATTCCTCCCCTCCTCCTTTTATTGGAGGTTGGATGATACGACACAAAATCATTCAGAATTAGTTTAAAAAGAAATACTTTGTTGGGGTATGTGTGTGACCGCTGAACCAAATAATCACTCACATTAATTCTTCTCGTTTGTTTCTTTTAATTTCTACTATTATAGTTCACTCTCTCCTATATATATATCTTGTTCAAATTTTCAATCGTCAATAAAATACTTTTTATTCATCCACTCAAGTTCAGAAACCTTTCTTAAACTTGTAGCGGGTGAGACTTGTTGTAAAAACAGTTTTTTTCAAATATTAATGAATTAATTAAAAATTTATTCTGCGTTATTTCTGACGAAGTTAGATTTATCTGCAACACAGATGGCGCCAGTAGGTTTTTCTAACGAATTTTTCTTGGCTTCAAATATTTATTTTTTTTATTCATCCTCCCACTCAAGTTCTAATACATTTTTTTCACTTGTATATAATACAATAATAATACTTGATTATAATACAGTTTTTTTTCAAATATTAATTCATTAATTAAATTTAATTAAATAAAATAAAGTTTTTCTTTGTTGGACTAAGTAAGAATCGATTTTAAAAAAATTTATATTACTTTTTTTTTAATTAACGATACCAAATATCCCCCATTATTGAAAACTTCGTTTTTTTTTTCGAAAATAAAAAAAAGTCATAGTTTTGGAAAAAAATGTCTTTAAAATTATATACTTTTTTTCAGTACTTTAGTGATTCATTCTGTCAATTGATTGTCTTAAGATCACTCTTTGAAGCATTACAAAAGCTACTGGCACTTATATAATTTATACCTTATAATTTATAACGTAGCAAAAAGATAATACCGCTATGCACCTATAAGTTGGCACTCTATTCTTCACGTTTCTTTACCACGCCAACGTGAGAACCTTGAAACTCGACAGATTTAATGTACATCAACGTCTCTACACAGCGAATCTTTAGAAGCACCACAGGACTCGATCCCGCGACTTGACATTAACAATACCGACCACGAGTTCGCGATTATAATCTCAGTTACCAGTGAGGGAGTGAATATTAACTTCGCACTGTTCAGCTACAAGAGGGCTCTTGGTGACGAACCTCGTAATTTTAAGTGACGAGGACGGCACCTGAGCTGGCACCCCTCTCCTAATTACACCAACGGGAGGACTTTTGAGCTCTCGACAGATTTGACATGAATCGCTCCTCCTACACGGTGGGTCTTTATTGGGCTGGAACTCGTGACATGCCAGCCACGATCCGATACCTTGACCAGTAGGCTACCTTAGCCCGTAGTTACGAGAACTTCTCAGAATTGATTCGAAAAGGATAAAGCCGAGTGCTCTGTTTTTTTATTCACCTACAGTGGGGGAGATTATAAGATTAGATATGTTTAACTTCCAAATTCACATTAAAGAGCTAAATATTAAAACAAATCAGAAAATAACGAGCAGAGAAGAAACAAAGTGTTTCCTTATTTTTTTTTTTTTATAGTTAATTTTTATCTGACGAGATAATTCATTATCCAATTGAAATTAAAAAAAAAAAAGAATTAATTGTTATTATTTTACTTTGTGCTTAATGGGATTCCTGGAATTATGACATTCATACAATGAAACAATTGTGCAATGCTCGGAGCCTCTAATTGTTCCCAAATCGGAAAGAGTGTTTCACGCTCAGCTGACAACGAAATAAAAACCTGTCGGGGTTCGAAGACAGAGGACTGGAAAAACTCGTTGATTCAAGGGACGTCAAGGTCGCTCTTTTCTCTCTCCGGGGTCATTTTCGATGTCAGTGGTGCGTCAATAGTTTCTTCCAACAATCCGTCTCTCTTGCTTGTGAGTTGAGTAGATAACTGTCCTTTCCCAAAGGTTGCTTTCGACCGGTGTGAGTACTTTAACCGGCGAGTAATAAACTTGTTTCTAATCATTCACTTCACTTCACTTACCAGACAGTTTGTCGCTAGGACAATAATCTGTTAAAGACATCGTTGCAAGGAAGGCGTACAGAACCGATAGAAAGTGACGCAAGGTGAATGAATCTCTCCCATTCTTAGTGAGTACACATCAATTTGTTGCCTGGAGAAGATCCTACCAACAGCCATGAGACCCTTGATACTTCTTTTCGTCGTTGTCGCGTGCGTCCTGTCCACGGCTCTTGGTCAGGAGAGCGAAGAAAAACCCAAAGAATCCTGGTGGAAGAACTTCAAGGAGCGTGTCAAGGAGGTCCTCACTAAGTGGCGCGATGACATCAAATCGTTATGGGAAGACGTCTTGGGGAAGGCCGAAGACATGAAGGGGTGGACGGAAGAGATGTTCGAGAGCCTGAAAAAGAAACTGAAAGAATGGGTCGACTCGAAACCCGAGCTTCCGGATAACGAAAAGAACGAAATCGAAAATTTCATTGACAAGCTGAAGATGTCGACCAAGACCATCGACCCGTAGAAAAACAACCGTTACTTTCTTCCGATTTGTTTCAAGATGTGTTTCTCGAGGAGTTTTTGATGGGAACATTCGTTATGCACTGATCGTGAGAATCTCGCAAAAATTGTTTCAGATATCATACGGGAGTACGTTTCAACGTTTGTGTTGCATCGCGTGTGTGTTCTGCACACACATTCTTAACTTTTCTTTACTTTTTTCTATAGGATGGAGAATTTTGTTTATTTTTTTGTGTATAATACTAGACAAAAAATAATGTATGACGTATCTCAGTGTGTACAGCATTTTATGTTTACTTTATCTGCAATAACTTCAAAAATGCATTAAATTATTTTTAAAGATTTTATTTTTGTGCTCTTTTCTGAACAGTAGTTACTCTGAATTAAGAAGAAAGTTCGTAAGTCAGCTGATTATGACTTTGAGTATATTAGAGTGAAAAACACGAAATCAACTTAAGTGAAATTTTGTTTATGCTTTTGTGAATCGCGTGCATCAATTTTAATATTTCCTTTCTATTTTTAATTACTTTGCACTGATTAGAATTATTAAATAGATTAACCTTTTCATTATCATATACAATTTCTGTTGTTGTTTGAAAGCCACATATATTTAGGAATTTATTGCAAAAACATTTTTATAATAGCTTTTATTGCTTTTGAAGAGAAATAAAACTAATTGTTCGATAATAGAAATGCTAAAAAGAGAACTTGTTTGTGCTGTTATTTCAATATAGGCGAAGCACATTTTTTTGTATTTCTTTTATAAAAACAAAATCAACTTTATATCTCTACATGAATTATTTTATTCTCTTTACTGAACCTGCTTTATTAACATTTTTCGCAAGAAAGACTGGAGTAATGACCATATTTAAACACGATACAATATCTAAGAATTTAGACACAATACAGTTTAATATATACTCAACATCGTATGATTACTTCTACAATATACATCGTTTTATAGTCTACTGAAATATTATTAAAAATTATTAACTGATAGCTAAAAATAAATTTATTATTATTATTGTATTTGTATTGATGAATGGATGTATTTTAATACTGTATTTTTTACTATTTTATTACTAAAAATCTATTTTAAAATATTAAATGATCTGAAAGTATAAATTTTGGCATGGTTTGAAAATGTAACGAGTTGATTACGGTAAAAAAAATCTGCACATTTACCGTTTACAAAAGAAAATATCCTAAAATAACAATTTACAGCTTTTTTTACACATTAAAATATGAACTGTATTATCAATATGAAAATATTATATATAAGGTGTAGGTGTGTACAAGTTAAATTAGTTGTGTAATACATGGGCTATTTTACTCTCAGGAATTAAAAGTTAAACATCGTAAGCTATAAAAATATATGGATTCAAAGAAATGTATTTAATTATATTTGTCTTATGGAAACAAAAGTGTAAAGCAGTTTTTTTTCTTACCAAGAAAAATTTGTCAATTCCTCAACTAATTACTTTTTTTTATCTTATGTTACAATTCACACCTGCTTCCACCAATAATGAATTGAATTTTAAAAGTGTATTGTATCAATGAAAATTTTATTTTTTAATTTTATTTTTCGACTGACCTCGACTTTAGACCTCTTGGTGGCCAAAAGTTCTATTCCCCCTCCCCAAACTGCCTGTAATAATCCAATATGACGCCGTTCAAAATCATAAAATTGGGTGCCGACCTCGTCGGTTGATTTTCATTTAAATTAATTTTTATTTCTTTTGTTTTATGTTACAAAAAGTTTCTAAGCTTTTACTTTCGATCTTTACTTAGCATCTAGATAAGCAAACTTCCAACTTCTAGAAGAAGTTTGAGCAGAAATAATCTTTTCGGAAAAAGTAATTTTTATCTCAAATATTTAAATGATTTAAAATTAAAACAATTTATTAATGTATGATTGTGTGTAAATATCATAACTTTACATTCCGATTCAATGGTCTTAATCATTGACATTCAAATAGTAAATTCTTGCATAGATTACTTTTTGTAATAATCGGACTAAGTGTCGAATTCAATTAGATATCATGTGGAGATGTGCGGAAGTCAAGCGGGTGAAATCATGTGTCAGTTCAGAATTAAAAAATACGTATTAAATAGCTCTGCAGTGACGTTTTGAAAACTGATAAAAAATTTTTACGGTTATTTAAAATTTCTTACACTTGAAAAAGAGGGATTATATTATAATTATATATACTTGTGTGTGTGCGTGCGAGATGTAATAACTTTTACTATACTGCATTTATAAATACATTAAAAAATATTTTCACTCTGAATAAAACTAATTCGTTTCTGAAAATGTTTTTTATCATATGAATAAATATTTCACCGAAGTAAAAAGTTATAGCTTTTCATACGTAGCATGTCTTGCCAATCGAGTTTCACAAAAACAAAAATAATTTACTAAATAAAACTCTAATGAAATTTCAGTAAATGGTGTTAGAACAAAGAAAGTCAGAATTATTTTTTTATTAAGTGATGGAGAGAGAGAGAAATTTTATGGCTAAAATGTTTGTTACAAACTATGTTTGTTACTAAACTCATTGTAGATAAAGAATAGAAGGTACTTTTGAAAAATATTGATAAAAAGGAAAAATCAAAAGAATAATTTTTTAATAAGTAATTATTAAATGTATCGCTTTCCATTCTCAAAATAAACATATTTTACTTTCAAGTCAATCTAGCAAAAAAAAAAAAAAAAAAAAAGGAGTGAAAAATAAATGATTTTTAATTACGATTTTTTCTCCGTCCACGTTGTGTATCGGAAGAGATTTCACACAATTATAGCTCTTTTAGAAGAAACATCAATAAAAATAAATTAAATAAAATTGCCACTATTTTACTTAACTTGTAATTACTGATTTTTATGTACACATGTTATACGTTTTCTGAGATGTAAAGTTAAGAAATGACTGCAATCATTTAAAAAGGTGTGACCCTTAAGTATCCTCCGGTACCACAAGGTAGCCATAAAATAGTGATTCTCAACAAATTTTTAGTTGTTGTTGCGGTACACTTTTAACAATTTCAAAATTTGACGACCCACTAGCAGTAAAATAAGTGTGAAAGAACTTTACTTATCTGTAATACATATGTAAAATAGTTTATGATAATAATTTCCAATGTTATGAGTGAAATATGTACGACAAAGGCAACAAAATGTTTATTGAGTAATTAATTACAAATTAATTATAAGAATACACTTATTGCGAAATTTGATCTTGATCATTTTTGATAATTTCGTTTATGTTTGTTCGTAAAAAAGATAATGCCACTCTCATTTCGTCATCTACGTCATCTTTTTTTCATTATTATATTTGTTAATGATGAAAATCCGAATTCACGCAAATAAGATGTAGAAAATTGTAACAATATTTTAAAGATAAAGCTTTTTAATTTAAAGTACTTTACTTTTTTGACTAACCTGTGAAATAGGAAATAATTGTGGTTGTGGTAGCCAAATGGTTATGGTCACAAACTCGTGACTGGCGTGTCGCTGGTTCGAATCCTGGCACAACTGAAGATCCTCCATGTAGAGGGTGTCGACGCAAGTTAAATCATCTGTCCAGGCTCATTGATTGATTGATTGAATATTAACGTCGCACTGTTCAGCTACACGAGGGCTTTTGGCGACGGACCACGTAATTTTGAACCATGGTCAAGTGACGTGGACGACACCTGAGCTGGCACCCCCTCTCCTAACTACCACACCACACCAACGGGAGGACGTTTCAGCTCTCGACAGATTTAACGTGCATCGCTGCCCTACACGGCGGGTCTTTAGTGGTACTGGGCTCGAACCCGTGACAAAGCAAGCCACGGTCCGATACCTATACCACTCGGCTACCGCGGCCACATCTGTCCAGGCTCAAATTCCTTCCATTGGCGTGGTGTGGTAGTTAGAAGAGGGAGGTGTCCTCGTCGCACTTGACCAAAGTTCAAAATTACAAGATACTTCACCAATAGCCCTCACTTTGCTTTAAAGTGTGTGGGACTTTTTTAAATAATAAATAAATCATAGGGCTAACAATAAATCGTGTTTTTCCCCGTTTAAAATGCCTGCTTTCGTCAATAATGAATTCTTAAGATTGTATTATAACTGATAATGTATTTTTTATAATTCACACTGGATTTAAGTATACAACAAGTAATATAAAAAAAATTAAGTCAATTCCTACTTAGATCAACAAAGGAAACTTTTAGTTTAGCTACTTTTTATTAAATAGTTACAGTTAATATAAGTATGTATATACATTTGATAGAATCACAACATTAAGTGGTAATTAGTTTTTATTAATTATCATTAAAGTATCGTATTGTCCACCAAAAAAATCGTGCCATATAAAACTTCAGTTCAACTGAATGCTTTAAAACGTGAGAAAAAAACCTTTTCAAGTTTTCACACAAGTCACCAAAAATGATGCCAACGGGGCTGTATTTGTAATTCTTTAAATAATTAGTTTTAATCAATTAATTTTTATTAATTATAATTAAATTACTGTATTGTCATCCAAAATAATCATGTATATAAAATTTCAGCTCAATTGAGCGCTTTAAGGTATCCGACTACGTTCGGAACCGTGATTTTGCAAAAGCGCATAAATGGATAATTTTTATGATATTTAGTGTCACCCAGGTTAGAATACACGCATAAAATTGTTTTAAAGGCATTTTGACAAAAAAAAATTATTTAAATATAATATTTTGGCAAAAAATTAACTTAGAATAATCTTTTTTCCAAATGTTCTCCTTTTGTGAAAAATTGTTCTATTATAATATTTTGCCTGTATATAGCTCAGGCCTCTCTACAGAGGCCCAACTAGAATTTTTGAAAAATTCACATTATTTTCAGAGTTACCACCCATTGAAATAATTATTGGCATTTTGTTCTTAAAATTGCTCCCTCTGTTGACGTAAAATATGAATAACCCCACTTCTAAGTTGTATATTTCAAAAATTCTAGTTGAGCCTCTGTAGATATGAAAATTATATCATGAAAATTATCCATTTTTCCGCTTTTCAAAATCACGGTTCTGAACGTAGTCGGATACCTTAAAATGTATTTTATTAACGATTGAAAATTCCACCAAGATAAATAAATAAATATATAGAGAGTGTGAGCTAATAGTAGGCATTGAAAATAAAGTAATATTTTATTGATATATTGATAAATTATAAATTATGCATCAGGAAGAATTTTTTAAAAAGAATCGAAACATAATCAACTTATTAAAGGATTTTACCAGAATTGCGAGCCTTTTTCATGCTGATTTCGAGAACTGTTTCTTCATCAATTGGTACTCTTCTCGGCTTAACGATTGGGTGAAACAATGTTTCGACTTGAAATTTTCACATAAGACAGCGGGCAAAAATTATTTGGTAATGGGTTGTCATGTTTGATCGAGAGCAGTTGCTTCGTCATCGCGAACTCGTAGCTATCGCTATTTTTGTCCAGTCATGAGTTTGAGTCGTGTTGCTACTAAAGACTCTCTGTGTAATTTAATCTATCGAGCTTCGAAATCCTCACGTCGCCCTATTCAGCTACACAAGGGCTTTGTGGGCGATGAGCCTCGTCCTTTTGAACCATGGTCAAGTGACAAGGATGACATCTGAGCTCTGGCATCCCCCTCTCCTAACTTTCATATCACGTCAATGGGAGGACTTTGAGCCTCGACAGATGATTTAACGTGCATCAACGCCCCTCTACATGGCGGGTCTTCAGTGGCAGCAGGACTCGTACCCGCGACACACCAGCCACGAGTTCATAACCACTAGGTTACCACGGCCTCACCAGGAACCTCTAGAATAAAAAGTGCTTGTTTAGATAAGAAAATGAAGTAGAGAATTTAATAAACTTTTTGGAACATTTCTTCTTAATTTACGAGTATTTTTCATTTTAGTTTCCGAGTGAAACGGTGCGTGCGGTGAAGGATAAACTAGTTACATTTTGGTGAGAGAGCGAAAACAATGAATCAACATAAAGATGTGTCAAGGCTACAAGAATTTTAATCTTATAAGCATTTTAACATTCGGAAATACTCTGTATTCATTTAGAAGCTAAAGAAATCAAAGGTCATGTTTTTTTAAAAAAAAGATTAAAACTAAATTGTAAAATCATTTCCAAAAAAAATATATATATAATTTAAATTAATTGCCTTTATGTCTCTGGAGTACAATACGCAAGAATTTAGAAAGTGACAAAGAAAGGCCGTGTTTTTCGAAGCTCGAGGAAAAATAGTGAAAAAACACCTTTGAATTTATGTTTATTTCGACCTTCTAGTTTCAGCCCTTCCCCCTTTAATTTGAACATATTGATTTTAATTCAAATATTTCATTTAAATTTTTATAAAAAAAATTGCCTAACATATATTATCAGTATAACATACATATAAGTGGCATAAACTTTATTCAAAAATTTAAACTTTATTTTTAATCTCGTGAAATTTTACTTAAATGATTGCATACCTACCAAATTGTCAAAAATATCATGACATAATTTAAAGTAGCTTTTAGTGGAACTCATTAAGTAATAAACCGGGAGTGAGTGAGGGAGTGAATATTAACATCGCACTGTTCAGGTACTCGAGGACTTTTGCGGTGGACCTCGTAATTTGAACCAGTCAATTGACGAAGATGACACCTGAGCTGGCACCACCTCTCCTAACTACACCATCGCACCAACGGGAGGACGTTTGAGCTCTCGACAGATTTAATGTGCATCGCTTCCATACACAGTGGGTCTTTAGTGATACTAAGCTCAAACTCGTGACAAGCCAACCACGATCCGATGCCTTGATCATTAGGCTACCGCGGCCACGTATTAAACCGGGAAGGGACACATCTAATATATATTATAAATGCGAAAGTTTGTGAGTATCTTTGTGGGTCTTTCACGCAAAAACAACCGAATGGATTTTAATGAAACTTTACAGTAATATAGCTTATACATCAGAATAGCACATAGGCTATAATTTATAGCATAGACTATAATTTATAAAGATATTGTATGAAGTGTCCAAAATATAACGATATTTGTCAAGTAAGAAAAAATTCAGCCATCTGCGAGCAATTCTAGCTTGCGCTGCAAAAAAGCCCACGTCAGCATATATCTATCTTTTGTTTGTGAAAGAACTTTTTTTTTATTTTGGCTACGCAAGGTGCTCGCTTCTAATTAATTCCACTGATCAGCATAATGCCTATTTTTTTTATTTCAGAATAAAATTAAGTTTTGAAGGGAGAGGTTGTTATAAATCTCTCTTTATTTTAATGTTTTTTTAATGATTTTATTATGCATATTTGGTAGTAAGAAATCGATCTTTTTTCCAAATAAATGCTTTTATCAGTTCTGATACTTAAAGTAAATAAACTTTCTCTTTCGCACTGCATCATTTGGACAAATTTTCAAAATTTGTTTGTGATTAGTAGTTAATTATAACGCTATAATTTTAATTGAATTGGCAGATATAATTATTTTTACACTTAAAAACGCTATAACTACTGTACTGTATTTTTTGGCGTGTGAGAGTGAGTGAATATTAATGTAGCACTGTTCAGCTACACGAGGGCTTTTGGCAACGAATCACGTAATTTTGAACCATGGTTAAGTGACGTGGACGACACCTGAGCTGGCACCCTCTTCTCTCCTAACTACCACACCACACCAACTTAGAAGGAATATTCTACCAATACTTAGCAGGAATATTCTTTGAAATCCACTCTTCCAAGATATATGGCAGCACGGGTTCCATGATGAGTATTTTAGCGGAAAAAATAGTTTGTCAAAATTTAAGTGTCTTATGTTTTTGTATGTTAATGAAGACCTTAGAAAATGATTTGACTACTTATTTTAAGTGAACGGTGTGTATAATTAATTTTACACAGTGGAATATCTTTAATTAATTTATTAGCTCTAACGGATTAAATTTTCCAAAGTGGAGTATTTTGTTTATGTATATCCCTTAATTTGTAAATGTAGTGATCCAAAAAAAATTTTGTATGAAAAAAACTGCAGTAAATCATAATGCGGTTGGATAAAGTATTAAAGTGCATTTCTCCCATACACGGCGGGTCTTACAAAGCTCTAATAAAGCTCGTGCTACGAAAGTAGCTAGGCATTTGCCAACTTGACTCTATCGTTAACATTTCGCTATGTTTTTCATTGAATCGCCATTATAATTTAAGAAACGGCGTTGCTTGCGAATATTACAATTTTAACATAAAATAAAACAACAGAAAGTAATATTAATGTATTACACTTTCAGATATAAATTATTTACACTACTTTAAGCGTTCATAACTCAAAACTTTTAACAATGTGTTACTTTTGGTGAACAGAGATCAGCATAGCGAGGTATTTCGAAAAATCGATTCTCAAGAGTGTTACGAGGAATTATAAATAAAAAAATCCTTTTTATCAGCTATTAGATCTACATACTTAAAATTTAACAAAGGTGTTTTTTTTCTTTCTGTTTTTTGTTTAGCTGAGATATGCAAAAAGCTTTTTTTTTTGTTTAATTTGCACAATTCACATAAAATTAACTCATTAAAAACTTATTTTTCCTTCAATCTGTGTTGTTTAATTTTTCAGTTCACCCGTGCGAAGAACAGGTATACCAGCTAGTTTAATAAATATTTTAACTTGAGAAGAGATCGAGCATCGATATTCTTCAAATTTGACCCATAGGTAAAGGTTCATAATTAGTTTTCCAATGGTTTAAACTACCTATTCCCTGTTACCCGACTACTCCATAATTCCCTCCATTTATCGTTTTACTTTAAAATAATTCTTTTTATAATAACAAAATAAATATTATTTCTTTTGACAAGTGATAATTTCTTACAATCGTTTAACGAAGATATCCATGAAGATCCAAGGTGATTTTTGTCAAAAACTAGTAAAGTTATTTTTAGAAATGTATAAATGGTATTCCATAATATACCCAACTCTTTATATATATATATATATATATATATATATATATATATATATATATCAGTGGGGCTGAGATTTTTTTCCCGATTGATTATAATCCTATGTATATAGTAAGTATAGTTTGAGTATTTGTTGTTAATATAATTGGTTTTATTAATTAATGCTAATTATTTATGTGATAATTTATTTTTTACTTTACTTTTTTAAAATCAAAAGAATATGTTTGGCAGCGTTTTGGGGAGTAATATGAGCATACTTTCGACCCTGGACTCCTCCCCTTTGAATAATTCCTGCGTACGCCCCTGATAGATATATACATAGATTAGATTTCAGAATACAATTTCAAAATTCAATTCAGAAATTAGTTTTTTTTAATATATATATAATTCTAAGTGAATACAATGCTAAAGAAAAATATTATTCTTTAAACAGTATTGTATACTAACTGTATTTTTCGGTTTTAACCACAGATACATTTCCTAAAGTACTGTTTCCACAGTCGAATGTGTAATTAAATATCTCGTGTAACAACTTTGTTTCCTTATTTTATAAAAGTCGAAAAACAATAGTTAAACTTAATGAATGCTTCAAAAAATTTTTAATTTTACTTGTACGAAGTTTGTACAAAGGAGATAAAGCACAAAAGCTATGAAAGAAAACTCCCGTTTTTTATCTGTAGAAATCTATACAGGTAGGATCAGCATAATATCTGTACGTATTTTAATCGTTTATTCCGTAGGTTGTGCTATTTAACCAACAGATTTGAGAATTGAATAATGTACAAAATACATTTAATATGTAATGCTACTGTTTTTAAATTATAATGTAACTGAAATTCTAAACTGCAACTTTGGAGGAAACTTACTTTTAAGTGGTCCTATCTTCCAAATACAAAAATTCCAACATATTTTTCTAGCAAAATTTGGATGCCATTATTAATTTTTGCACCGAGTAACAGGAACGATTTACATAAAATTGCTTCTTGCATATGTGGAAGGCAAAATAAAGGCATAATATTATAATAAACGCTGATGAGATACGAAAAACCACGTGAAATTTCTTTTTGATTATTACTATTTTAAAATGTTTTTTTCTAGGATAAAAGAATTTCGAACATACAAATAAATGCAAAACTATTTATATTTTGATATCTGCACGCGCCATGAGAAAAATCTGTACATAGTTTTATTAACTAAGTTTTTGTTTTCCTTTTCAATTTTCCTTTTTCAATGCATAAATATCAAATCTTACAATTCATAACGTAGTCAAAGATTTTTTTTTATTTGAGAAATCTCAGCTTATAGATGATACACAAAATATCAAGTTCAAATACTTTTTAAGTTAATCCATAGTTAATAAATTCTTAAAAGTCGTTTCACACCATCTAATAATTTTTAAATTATTTAGAACTTAGGTACTATCACAGGTATAAATAAAAAAGAGCATGACGGTACAGAAAACAATTTCAAAATGTATCATTTTGATTTATGGATTATGCACTTTTTACTAAAGATAAATGTTTCAAATTAAATTTAATGAAAAGTTTAATAGCTAAATAAAAACAACACCTAATAAATAACTACATCTTTATCTTTAATGAAATGAGTAAACTTTCATTAACTGAATAGAAAAAGACAAAACATTAAAAGAAGCATTTCAAAATTCTCCACTCTGTAAGAAATTCAGTTGACCACTTAATGTACTGTGAATGATACCGGATGAAAAAAATCGATTATTTTTTTATATTTAAAATAATTTACTTCATAAACATATTTAGGAAGCACATTTTGAAGAGTCACAACAAAAATCTAAGTTGATCTTTCGATTTCAGTCACTCGCCTTATACCAATAAAATAAAAGAAATACAATGTTATCCAATCCAATTCAACATACAAGTAACTTCCTCACGGGATACATAGCAGAATCAAGTTTTGAACATTGCAGTATTTTTTCAGTGTGACACAGTAATTAATAAATAAAATAATCTTTTGTTGCTATTATTACCTTGTTTTCTCAGGTGTTTTCACAATCAAAGCAGATATGTTTCAGAAATGTATATCTAAAGCATGGCAATGAGTTTTTTTAAACCCGTTTACCAAATAGCATCGATCAAAATCTTGAAATTGTATTTCACCACGAATCCCTTTTGATTAATTTGCACGCCCATTCCAATTCAAATATTTCGGAAAATGTAATAAGGTTGGAGTCGGTTCACGAATCTTTTTTCTCTTCGGGCATTTCCAGCCTCTCTAGGTAGCGTTTCATGTCTTCCTTTTCTTTTTCGGTGGCACTTGTCGACTGCTCCACCCACTCCTTCATCTTCTCCTTGAAACTGTCAAACATCTCTTTGGTCCAGTCCCTCATGTCAGTGCTCCGGGATTTCACCTCCTCTTTGAAATCATTCCAAATGCTTCTTACGGACTCTACAAATTCCTTAAACATTTTCTTGAACTTTGAGAACAGGCCATCCCCGGAATTATCCTCGTCTTCCTGGCAGCGGACGGAGTGAACCGTCAGACAGACGATGAGCATCGAATAAAACAGCAAGGAGTTCATGGTGTGTCTGGAACTCTTTAGCACAAATTTTGCATAAAATCAGACGTGACAGAGAACACCTCTGTTTGATCAATCCTGAGGAGAATGCCTTTGGAAAAGTAGAGTCGACAGAAAGTTTATAAAGATTCGGTGAACAATAACACTGTTGAGAGAAATCAGAAGATGACGTTTTGTCTCGGAATTATGTGGAATAGCTGCTAACAGATCTCCACTTTCAATAGAAATCCGGCGGAAAACACCTCTTAGGCAGCGCGAGTAATTGTGCTCCAATAAACACAATGACACTATTATATCTAACTTTCCCTATTTATTCACAGCTCCGAATTGCGTCAGTAAAAAGGAAAGGAAATTCAAAATAAAGCAAACGACCAAGTGTCGATGACAGTTGAACAGAACCACATCTGACCTTGGTCTCTATTATTCAACGATGAATTAATGGTTGCTTTCCTGCTCACCTACTCGTTACAAAGAAACTTTCAATTCAGAACAGTATTTTTGAACAGTAGAAAAAAGCGAACTGTTTTAAAAACAGCAGATAACGATTTGCATTACAAAGCATAACACGAAACAGGCTTTTGCGTGCGGTTAATTTCAGAAGCGTCGCACAGGCAAGAGAATAAAAAATGGGAGGGGGTTCAAGGTTCCTAAAACGAGATATCGTGCGAAAGTTTGATAAATTGCCTTTCGAAGCATAGGTGTTCCTCAACGCAGGTGGCACGATGTTCAAAAGAGAATTCGAGAAAGTAAAACAAATTAGTTTTTTTTTAAATTCTTTTTAAAAACCAAACTGTTCAACGAGCCGAAATAAAAACAATTAAATAAGTCCATTGTAAGGAATAATTTCACTTTTCTGTTCCAGTTTGGATTATTGGACAGTATATGCAAATCACGCAACCCGACTAAAAATTTCCGAAATGATTCATAACGATTACTCTGTCGGGAGCGCGCTAAAAAGCAACACAAGGAGAGATGTTCAAAAGTTTACTTTTATAAATAGATTGAGATTGTCTGTGTTAGCCTCGCACTCAGAAGCAACACGAAGGTTATTGGTGACGAACCTCGTAATTTTGAATCTCGGTTAACTGATCAAGATGACTCCAAGCTTCCACTCCACGCCAACGAGAGGAATTTGAACCTCGGCAGATTTAATGGATATTAGTCCTCCCCACCCCCCTACATAATGGATTTTCAGAAATCTCTGCACTCGAAGCCATGACTTAACAAAAACAATGATGCCACGAGCTCAAATTCTTAAATATTACTTGGTGCTCCAATAAAAAAATCCCTCGGAGTATCGTCATCATTTAACAATTCTTCGCCGCTTTATATCAGGTACGGGAGCTTAGCTACCACCGTATCAGCCATATCAATGATACGGAGCCTCCAAGCTACTGGGGCTCCAACAGAGGCGTAACGGAGAACATTTGGGCCCCCCCTGCAAAGTCAGGTCTTGGGCCCCCACGTTAAATTTTACAAAAGGTAGGCACTTGCGTCAGTCAGGCTATGGGCACCTTAGAACCCTGGGCCTCCCCACGATGCGGGGGTGTACGTTACGCCACTGGGCTCCAACATGTGTAACTACAGTACCACTAACAGGGCTTCCATATCTAAAAAAGGGCCCCAGAGGAATTTTGATAGAGCCCCCAAAGCTAGCTACGCCAGTGATAAGATATCCTCATTGTTTACAAAAATGGCAGTTTATCAAAATCCCTTTCTGTACCCTTCCTTCTGTTTAAATTTTCGACAATCTGTCACGGCCCACGGCTCAGAATTACGAGGTACCTTGCTAAGACTTAGAAAATTACCCTCTAATCATAATTTTAAAAAAATTCAGAAAACAATTAATTATATTTCCGTAATATTTAAGATAAGCTATATCCAAATTAGTTGCAATGGAAAGCTGTTCTTCCGTAGGTGAGGAATCGAAGGAGAATACTGTTGGCTTAGAAGCAGGGGCGTAGCTACCACCGTATCAGTGGTATAAGGCCCCCAAGCTACAAGTGCCCCAACATCTGTAACTACAATCCCACAAACAGGGCTGTCATATCTAAAAAGTTAACCGGTATCTCGAAATTTTGAATCTCAATCAAGTGACAAGAACGACCCCTGAGCTGACTTACCCCTTTCCGTGCATTGACCCTACCTACACGGCGGGTCTTCAGTGGCGCCAGGACTCGGACCCGCGACACTCTGGACATGAATCCGTGACCACAACCATTGGGTTACTGTGGCCACGGGATTGATTTATATTATGTACGAGAATGAAAGATTACTTTTTTGTTCCTCTGCTGGTTGGTCTTCACTAGAATCCTCTTTATATATTATTTCGTGGCCGTATTAGTCAAGATCTAATGGTCACGAGTTCGTGTCCGGAGTGTCGCGGGTCCAAGTCCTGGTGCCGCTGAAGACCCGCCATATAGATGGAGCTGATGCACGGAAATTGGTATGTCAGCTCAGGTGTCGTCCTCGTCACTTGACCGGGGCTTAAGATTACGAGGTCCGTCACCAATAGCCCTCGTGTTGCACAATACAATAGTGCGACGTTAATACAACACATTCATTTCATAATAATTTCTTTATTTTTTTTAATTAACTGCTTTTTAATTATTTTTTCAGAGTTTTTTACTTTATCAACTTAACTGAAAATGTTTATCCTCTTTCTAAAAATTACACACAGTGCACCTTTTTAGTGTAAAAGGGGTAATATAATAAGGAATACACAAGAAAAAAATAACAATTATTTCTGAAAGATCTCTCTACAAACCGTTTTTGAATAAACCAAAAAGGAAAAAAAAAAAGTTCGAACATGTCTAGAAACATGTTTTTTCTGCTCAGTCAAGGCTTTTGTTGTTATTTTCATGTGTTTTATACTGGGAAATATAAGAAAGACGAGAGATAGATGAACAGAAACATACAATACAAACACAGAAGAATATAGACTTTTTTAACACGCTTTTATATGTTTCACTTGTATGTAACGGAATCTTGAACTCAATTTTTATCCACTTTAAAAGATCAAATTAATTCGAAATTTTGCACACTTGCCAAGAACCGATGACAATACAATAATTTCATAATTTTGTTCCATTGTCCTGTTTAGGATTATCAGGAATAACGATTTCCAGATTTGGCGACTATTTCCGTATACCATTACCAGATTTCGCGATTAATTGCATATACTATTTCTAGATTTGGCGACTAATTCCAGATCCCATTTCCAGATTTGACTACTCAAAGATTATGAGTAATCCTAAAAGAGAAAACGCTCTTTTGTGTCAGAAATTTCTTACCATAATATTAACAATTGCCCAGTTTTTCTGAAAATGGAAAAAAAAAAGACTCGTGCACGTGAAAAAAATAATTTTTTCTAACGCAGGGATGAGAAGACTTTTTCGGTCGTGGGCCAAAAATTAAAAAAAAAGTGTATGAATAAATGATAGTTTAAAAAACTAAAAATACATACTTTTATTGTAGATAGAACTATAAAATGAAAAATATATAAATTGTATTTAAAAAATCTAAAAAACACGCTTTTTATGGTTAATGGCAAACTAAAAAAAGTTAAAAAAGTAATTCTTAATATAAGATTAAAATGATTTACGAGAAAATTAATGTCATTGGGGGGGATAAAACCGTAGGGTTCTTTGTACTAAATTTTTACACTAGCTCGGCATTTCGGAATAGAACTAGTGAGAAATTATAACAATTGATATAAAGCACCCCACGTTTTTATCCCAATGACATTAATTTTCTCGTAAATCATTTTAGTCTTATATTATATAAGAATATTTTTTTTTACTTTTTTAGTTTTCCATTAACCATAAAAGCGTGTTTTTTTAAAACTATAATTATTACAAACGATGATCCCAGCATAGAACGGAAGGGGTGCGTTGTTTTCCATTCGAGACGGGAATCCATTTCAGTCGAAGGTCCGACTTCTTTTCCCGAAGATACATCTATGCCTGATTGTCATAACCACCATACTAGGTGGGGTGGCAGTCGAGGATTTTGAGCAAAATAATTAGTTTGTATTGAAATATGTGTATGATTCTGTCCTTACATGAATTTCAGAACTGAAGGCCAATCTCTGATCTTTGTTGTGTTCAGGGAGTAAGTCTATAATATACTCATGGAACATTTAAAAAATTTCTAGAAATTCCGGTTTTGTAATAATTTGTAAAAAATTTTTTTATAAACCTCAAACAAGTTGAAGTAACTGTATTGGTTACTACTTAAAGTTAAAAACGGCTTCTTCCGTTACTGCAATCCACACAAAAAGTTCTCTCTCTCTCTCTCTCTGTCTCTCTCTCACTCACTCCCCTTTTTAGCAGATTATTGCAGTGTGTTGTTACAAGAACGCCTTTTAAATTCCTTAACAAAAAATCAAAACAGGTTTTCCGCGATTTTATGGAAAAAATCGCTCTTTTATTCTTTCTCTTTCTCTCTCTTTGAGTTACTATTCTGTTAAGCGACTTGCGTAGAGAATAATTGGGTGTATCACAAATCTCTAATTTTGAACAAAAGAGGGCAGGTAAAAATCGCAAATGAATATCTCTCCATATAAAAAAAGTTTATCGTGAAGTGGTAATAAATTTATTTATACATAAGATACAGTTAGTAAAAATGGTTCGTAAAAGGAGAATTTAACTGAAGACGAGCGCCTGGAACGATTTGTCCAGGACAGGAATGGGGAACCTTTGTGTATCAACGTGCCATATTTATTAAGAAATGTTTAATGAGGTATAGACGTGCCGTCAAACAATTCGATTTTTGATTATTGGGAAAATAATAAAACTAAATACTTACACACACAACTCAAAACTCTTAAAATCACTATGAAAAAATATTTTTCCCTGTAGGGTAGGAAATGTTTTAGTTATACGTTTAGTTCAAATCATTAAATAACATTAGTGTAACTGCAGTTATTGCAGATTAGATGTGACAAATATGACTTATATTAGGATTGTAAGTTTTAGCACAGAATCCATGCTGAATTGGAGTCATTTGCTAAATGGTTTCTAAGGAAGTTCTTAATGTTATTCTTCTCTGAAAATGACTCGCAGGCATAGATAGATGAAAATATGGTTAACATGGGATAAACCAGCTTCTTCAAAAAGTTAAATGTGTCTGGAATCCGTTTTATAAACTATGTTCTGCATACACTTTTCCAGAAAATAAAACACACATCGCTTTCTTCTTTACTGACCATGTCATGTTTCTCGGTTCATCAAGTTTGAAATTCTGTGTTACACTTTCTATCTAGAACTTATTTATTTATTTTGCTGAACTAGCCATGTTAAATAGCGGCTAAAAATCGTAAACATAGCACAAGCAAGCTTTAAAATACAGTTGTGTCGACAAAATCTACTATTTTATGCGTAGGCAAACTTGGCATCATTAGAAATTGTCGCCCACGGCGTAACTAAAGCAAGACAAGAAAAAACGATTGAGCTCCCCAACGCACTGCGACCAATCACTCCCGTTTGATCGTAATACTTCATAGTAAACCTTGCTATGTTGAACTAAAATGTAAACCGTTTTGATCGATGGAGTGCCCAATATTGTGTCACGTGCCATTAGTTCGGCATCCCTGACCTAGGATGTCCCTCCCCCACCTTCCAGCGCTGTGTTGAAAAATCCGCTTACGTCATAGATCGTGATGTTACAGATTTCTCCAATAATTTCCAGAATAATCCATGTAATCGTCAACATGGTATCTTAGCCGCCAAAAAAAACCCCCCAATTTAGCTATATCGCCAATGAAACGTCATTGTACTAGTAATGTAAGAGACGGTGTTGCTTGCGATTACAATTTTTTATCATAAAATTAAATACACACACACACACAACAGAAAATAATGCTAAATTAAACATCCAGATGTAAATTATTTACACTTTTTTAAGAGAGATGAAGCAATAATTACACAAGAAGATAAAACGTTAATTACACTAAAAATACTATATACAAAAAAAAATCGTTACGTTGTAATAAATTTTTTTATGCATAAGGTATAGTTAGTATAAATGGGTCGTAAAGCGCCGAAGAGGAGCACTAAGAACGAATTTTGCGATAAAAAAGAGGAAATGAAGAAAAGTGTACGAAAAAGACAGAAATCTTTAAAGAGATTTTTTAAAAATGAACGCACATCCTAAACAGTTAAAGAAACTTCGCATTAGAGGGCGAATTACAGAACTACATAATATATGTGTTGCAGTTTTTCAAATTTCAGCAATGAGTATGCACAGTTGTATAATTTGTACACTGGGGGGTTGTTCTGCCATCAAGCGGACAGGGGATATCCCCCCCCCCAAAAAAAAAATTATTATAAGAAATAAATATAGGTTCATTTTTAACATAGATGAGATGTAGCATTGAGAACACAGAATTTGTTCGAAAAAAAAAAACAAAAAATGTGTAGTCAATGCCCTTTTCTGGATATAAATATTTTTTTGTAATTTTTATTTTATATGTATGTATAATCAGTTTGAGGAGGTATTTAAGATCAAATTTTATTAAAAGGAAAACTAAACTACTAATTTATAAATGTCTATTTAGACCTATATTCACATACTTATCAGAAACTTTGGCGAGTGAGTATTAACGTTGCACTGTTCAGCTACACGAGGGCTTTTGGCGACAGACCTCGTAATTTTGTACCATGGTCAAGAAGAAACTTTGGCAAATGACACAAAATGATGAAAATATTCTTTGAGTGTCGGATTTTCGGAGAAACTCGAGTGGATGGCATTTGGCAAAGTCGCTCACATTTAGAACTTTACCGTGACTTCAGGGAACCAGACGTGAAATATACATAAAAAAACCCAAAGAATTAAATGGGCAGGCCACGTTATCAGAATGAACAGAGAACCTTCGACACAGAAAATCTTTTTGACCAAGCCCACTGGAACAAGGACTAGTGGTCGATCCAACCTCAGGTGGGTTGACTGCCCAGAAAGGGATTTCGCTACCCAAAGAGTGTTTAATTGGAAAACCATGGCTAAAAAAGAGAGAGAGATACATGGAAGAAAATTCTTGAGAAAGCCAAAGCCCACTCAGAGCTGTCGTGCCATAAAAAAAAGAGATAATCAATGATGTATGCAGGGATGTTTACGCGATCCAGGAATCAATATCAAACCGTTTCTTAAAAGCATTCTTTTCAACTGAAGTTCAACCAACAAACAAGAATCTGGACCCTTTATTTCATATGATGTGGTCACGATAGCCGAGTGCGCATGATCGCGAACTTTTGATCGGCATTATTTTTGTCGAATTGTGGGTCTAGCTCTGATGTCAAGATTCAACGTGTAGGAAAGCGGATGTCAAGTTTCTCACACTGGCATGGCATGGGTGTATAAAGAGTGAGGTGGAAGTTCAAGTGTCGGCTAATTCCGTTGATTATGGTATATATAAGCAGCTGCGGTTTTTTTTTTTGTGTATTCTGCAATTATTGTACCTAGGGACATTTTGAAACATCTTTAAGGAAATGCTAAGAAAATATTGAGGAGAAAAACTTAATTTCCCAGCCGTTAAAAGTTGGTGTAAAATAAATGAATTTATTTTCATAATTCGTGAAAACTAATAACAAAGTTACAGAAGTAAGTTATGAAATTTCTCAAATGCAAGCCTAATTAATGATCAAAAGAATTTGCAGATGTGTGTGGAGAGTTTATAAAAAAAACTACCATCAGAGTTTGCTTCAATAATAAAGAAAAGAATTCGAGAGTTGCAAGTAGAAATACTATTCAAGATGTGATTTTAAAAATGAATCCACCAATACTTTTGATCAACTTAAAGATAGTATAGAGCAGGGGTGGCGAACCTTCATGGATCAACGTGCCATTTTTTTTCTAAAAAAGTGTTTAATGAGGTTCAGACGTGCCATCAAATAATTTTCATTTGTGATAGTTGAGAAAACAATAAAACTAAGTACTAACAACACAAAACTTTATTTATTACAAAAAAACCCCTTTTTTGCGCTGTATAGTTATAAATGTTTTAATTATACGTGTAATTCAAATTAAAGTAACATTAGTGTGACTTCTGATGTTGCAGATTATGGATGACATGTAACTTATATTAGGATTGTAAGATGTTACTTTTTGTAGAATACATATGCTGATTTTGAGTCATCCGCCAAACGGTTTTTGAGTTTAATTATTTTTGCTGTGGTTCACTTTTTTTTGAGAAGAGGGTTTGTGATTGGTTTCAAAATACCGTTTCACAGACGATGTCCTGCATACTATTCCAGAACATAAAACACACGCTACTTTGTCGCCTTTACTAATAATGCTATGTTTCTCGGTTCATCAAAATTTGAATTTCACTGTTACACTTATTATCTTGCACTTTTTGTTATTTTGTTGAACTATCCATGTTAAATAACAGTTAAAAATCGTAAATATTACACAGATAAACTTTAAAATACAGTTGTGTCAATGAAATTGACTATGCTATGCGTAGACAAACTTTACTTCATTAGCAATTCTAATCTATGACGCAACTAATGCAAAACAATAACAACCGAATGTGCACGCGCCGCCCCGCGACCGATCACTCGCGTTTGTTCGTAAAACATTATAGTGAACTTTGAAATAAAGTCAAACCATTTTGATCACTGACGTGCCAAAAATATTGTGTCGCGTGCCATGAATGGCACGCGTGCCACTAGTTCGCCATCCCTGGTATAGAGATACGAGTTGATGTAACAACTGATATAGTTATTAGCCGCTCGTTTTTTACAAAAGGGGAATAAAATATACAAGGAACTTAAAATTAGCCAATATACCACAGAGAACGAGAGTTATTGATGTTTGTGAAGCTGTAGTCAATGAACTGAAAATACTTAAATTAGATTTTCGACGAATATTTCCGTAACAGATGAAACACCAAATTTCACTGGACCAGAAATAAATTTTGTTAAATTATTGCAAAATGAAGCTGGTCATCCAAAAATAGGTTTTCTTTGCATCATTCACCAACAAGTGCTAAGTTCGAAATAGTGATTTAAATAGGCCAGGTTAATCTCAAATCATAGATTTCAAAATTGCACATGACCAGCATAAAAGACAATTAAAAAATATAAGTAGTGCTGCTTGGGAAGATGATATTTTTGGAATATGAAATATAGGATCTGAAATATGTGTTGCTTTTTTTATATCCCCAGCCAAACAATCAACTATGTAACAAACATACTATACTGTTCCAATTAATTGGGACAAATAGGAAAAAAAGTGATTTTTTCTAAAACCTTAGCTTTTTTTTATCATTGCTTACCTTAAAAAGACTGAAAAGTCTGTATATTAGTACGAAGTAGGTCTTCCTTTAACAGAAATGGCCTTTTCAACCCGTCTTGGCATCGACTTCACTAGAGTAGCATACATGTTCTTGATTTCATCATCTTGGAAATGCACTAGTATAGCCCTTTTATTATTTGCTCTGTTGTCATACGATTCCTCTTGGCAAAACGATTCTTGAGAATTTGCCATCAGTTTTGAATAGGATTTAAGTTTGGGTAATTTTCAAGCCAATCTAGCACTTTTCTTTTATTTTACGCGTAAAAGTATAGACCAATTTCGAGTTGTGACAAGGAAACAAGTTTTGTTGAAATGTTTTTGAGCTCCTCTTACACCACTCTAATAGGGTGCTGCCGATGGCTAACTTTCAAAGGGATGCAGCGTTCAGAACGGTGGGTAAATAGGCCCCCTTTGTGAAGGCGTCTGGTCACAGTAAGTCGCAAAACTTGTTGCCCTGTTGCTGAGCAATAGCGCTTGTTGAACTAGTATCGGGCTTTTTTCGCCTGAACGATATATGGGTCATCCACTGCAGTTGTTTTCCTAAAGTGGCCCCACCACCAACCTTTCTAACAGCTGTACCTATGATTTTGATGGCTTTCCAAGCGCGCGCGAAACGACACTTTAGTAGATTTCGAACTCCTTAGCTACACTGGTCAAACTACGTCCCTCCTCCAGATTCCCGATTATTCTTCTACGTGTGAAGTCATTCAGATCCATTATCCAGGTTTCTTATAGCCACACACATTTCACTAAAGAACTCGCTTGTACTTGCAGAAAATATCTTTAGTTGCGCCTTCGTTCATTTTTTATTGTAGTCTTGAGCTGCACGCGTTTTGCATACACTCACGTCGCATATGACGTTTTGTACCCGACATTTGCATACGCATCACCTTTCTACTGAATTGTATGTTCGATGTACTGATAACTCCTTTTCCGCAATTTCATGGCCCTATCTGCTTAAAACTTACATTGTTGCTTAAATTTTTCACACCACATCCGTTAAAAGCCAAGTAAAAGAAGTTGTCAACTATTTTTCCCCATGCAAGTGTATAATATATATACATACATATAACATTTGAAGTGTGTACCATGAATACGATCATTTAATTCAGTTAATTGTAGGGGGTGTTAGTTTGAGTTACGCTTAGAAGATACTACACTCATGTCCATAAATTAAGGATAATGCTAACTCCAGAAAATAAAGGTTTGGAAACAAAACAAACGGGGCTTATCTAATAAATTCATTCACTAAACAAAAGATAAAGAACAAAAAAGATGACGTATATGTGATATCCATAAAAACAATGATTTTTGTTCCCTGGAGCAATTGCAAAAAATATCCTCATTACAAAAACTTATTACACTGTTGGTATGATAATTAATACATTGTATGTCTTCCATGGGATGAAATACAGTTCGTACAACATTGAGCATCAAATTATCGAGCTGATCTTGGGGAAGATTACTCCCCTCCGCAAGCAATGCTCGCTGAAGTTTCGGTACACATGTATAGGACGTGGTTGAAGGGCTCAAACTCGTTGGCCAAGCATGTGCCAGATTCAAGCCAGGTGAGAATGCTGGCCATTCTATTGGGGTAATAAACTCGGATTAAAGGCATTCGTTTACGATGTTTTCTTGGTGAAGACAGGCGTTGTCATCCATAAACAAACATTCTGTGCTCATGACATCCCTAAACAAATGTGTTTCAGAATGAGACGTCCCTGCAAATTTGGCCTGTCGTGGTTCCGATTTGAACATGCAGATCTATTCTGGAACCCAATAAAATTTTCTCCAAACGAACAATCTTACAACACCGTAACCGTCCAGTTCAATGATGTGCCTTGGTACCTGGTGTTCTCCGTATGAATGTCCGACGGGAATCAGATTTAAAGCTAAGCCTAGACTCGTCGGAAAACATAACAAAAGCCCACTGTGACGCCCAGGATAACCATTGGGGATTGAGTGTTGCTGTGAGCGAAACACATCTGAGAAGCCTGCGAGCATATATAAACCAATATGTCTCAAATGTCTGTCCACAGTTTATTTTGAAACTGTAGTACCTGTGGCTGAAGGTTGCTGATGAGACAGGTCAGATACTCTACTCCAGAGGTCGCCAAAGTAGTGGTCCGCGAGAAAATTTCGCTGGTCCCCAGAAAAATATGGAATACTTATACTTATTCATAATGTTATATTTTAAGATGCATTGTGAAGCTTAATTCAATTCATAACAATAATTTAACACTTGCGATCTGTATTGTAATGTCTACTGACGTTTTCGTCACCTTGGAATTGTTTCTAATGCCTAGAGATGACACTTTGGGTAATTTCAAGTTCCTACGATACTTCTATCCAAGTACGCTGTATTCCATGCGGCCGATAATTTTACAACATAAAAAAACATCTTTGTGCTTCCTCTGTGTCATAACTATTCGGTTATGTCCCTAAGTGGCTTACAAAATGCTTGTGAAGGATTTTACTCCTTTGCCACCATTTCTTATATACACCTCTGTTACTCTCTCGTCATTGTGATGTACTATCGGTATCATCTGGTGGCTTCCTGTAATTTTCAAATTATTATTGAAGATATGTGTGGTAATTTTTCCAAGTGAAATTTTTAGTCTACAGTTCAATTTGCGAGTGATTTTGAATCATTCTTAATTTATAGACATTAGTGTATATACTTTTTCTTTCCTCATAAAGGGCCTAAGTAATTGGACAAAGTTGTTTCATGGTCCAAATTTACACAAAGGAAAAATTTTGTTTAAAAAATTATCCCCCATATATTTCTATGGTTATGACTAAAAGGAAAATAATATATACAAGATTTTGATTTACAGGTATTTAAATTTTTCCAGTGTATTAATAAGTTGGAAATTACCTTTAATTCCTAGTATGGGGCACATTATTCATCTAATGAAATTATTAGAAAAAGTCTATTTGCAAATGCATTTTCCTCTGAATTACTGGATATAATTTTTGGAATTCAGATCATAAGAATTTTATTCTTGTAACAGTAGTAGTTTAAAAGGCCCAAAGAACCATAACACAAAATTGTAATATAGTATCGGGCGTCCAAAAAGTATAACTACACTTTAAAATATTAATTACAAAATAAATAAAGACTCCCTCACTGTTTTTGAGTGTTCCATAAAGAAAATCAGTTTTTTTTACAATGTTTTATTGCATGATTTCTTCCTGCGCATCATTAGAAGTAAGTAACGCATCAAGTCTATACTAGATTTCCAGCCACGTTCTATAAAGCATTACAAGAAAAACAATCTGAATGGACACCCTAATTTGACTTTTCATTTAATCAGTGTTACTAATAGAAGATTAATAAACATTGTTTTCCCATATCCTTATAAGGAGTCCAAAAATTTTATGTCTAAGAGATCTCGGTGGCCATAGCATAAGACTTTTCCATCCATTGCCCAGGGAAATTTTTCTCACTTCCAAACTCCAGCATGGTAGTTCCCCCATTTGCATTGTACATGTGGTTTTGCATATTAATTTTGATAAACCATACTACAATTTGAGCTTGTTCTCACAGGGAGGCGATTTTGAAACAAGAATGTTGAAAAACTGGATGTTGCACCATCTAGTTTGCACTTCATCAAACAAATTTTTATCTTTTCTTTGTGGAGTATAAAAATCCGCAAGTGAAAATCTTTTTTTCGTATATTTTTAATTAATTTTTGAAAGTGTGTGTAATCATATTTTTCAGACACCCCAATATAACATGAAATACTGTTCCATGATACAACAACCAACAAACTAAATAACCTTAGTTTGGTTTTCTTTGTCTTAAATGTTTGGATTCTTAAATATTTTACTAATTTCAGGGTTTTAAAAAATATTTCAAAAATTTTTAGTTTGAGAAGCTTAGATTGCTTTATTACAATTTGAGAACTTCAAAAATTAAAATAATAATAATAGAATATGTTCACACATAACACCCCCTTTCCCCTCATTTATAATACAGAACAATAAAGAAATGTCTCAAGAAACTGTTTTTCAACAATAAAATTATATTTATTCTTAATTAAAACATAAACATGAATCAAATAAAAATAAGATGCATTTAAAGATAATACCATTTTGACACATTAACATACTCGAAATGTCCAGAAATGTGTTGAAGAGATACAGAAATTAGGTTGACAAGAAAATATGGATACAAATCCCAATAACTAAAAATAAAATTTTCTCAGCTGTCATGTGAATGTGAACAAATGGAACAAAAAGGGAGTAATGCAAGGAAATGAAATATTCCCTATATTTAGATCTATTTTTTTCACATAAAAGAAGTAATGCCGATAAACCTTAATTTCATACAAAATATTTTCATTAACTTTAACCTCAAATTTAATATCTAATTATCATTATCAAATGCTTGGTTTTCCTTAAGATTTCATTCACCAATTTCTAAATTACACTTATAAGAGTAAAATAAGGAAACAGAACAAAGCTCATCGCAAAAGATATGATTTATTGATAAAAGAGATTGCAACCCACATGATTCTAGAATTTAAAAATATGGGACCATATAATTAAAATTCCACCTTGAAATACTTTTATATAAATAAATAATTCTTCTTTTCCCAAGAAAGATTTAATAATGAATTTTCTACAACTCAATCTTTCTGTTATGTTACAGTAATAAAATATAACATTATGTAAATAAAATTATAATATCTTTAAAAAATTGCTTTTCAGTGAAAAACTGAGATTCCACTAAAAAATTGTTTTGTTTAGATAATTACATCTAAAAATCAACAAAGTTCATATTATAAATTCCTATAACTACTTTATCTTATCAAAGTTAAGTGAATTGCACTGAAAATAAATACTTTTTTTAAAAAATGTTCTAAATTTCCAATGAATGGTAGAGACCATTCTCTTACAAAAAGGACACAATATGAAAAACTTTCACAAAAAAAGAATTTTTTACTAACTTTCAGAAACATATCACATAAAAGCAAGTTTTACATATTTCCTTTACATCATTAAACAAGAAAATATATATATGCACACTTATGAGGAAGAAAATCACACATTTTTAAGAAGCACAGCTTCTTTCATTGAAAGATAAAATGTAAATAGTACATGTAAGCACTCTTTTTCTAAATTTTACAATAATACAGCTAAAGAAAATCACAATTCAAAGAAAATTACTTAATGGAATTCATTTTTGGCAAGTGTTGTAGAACTTATCATGAGATTGAAAAAAAGATAAACAAAATTAGAAATCAAACAAAATAGGAGACAAAATCAATTGCATTGATAGATGAGTTTAAGCTACATGTTATCATATACCCTAGTTTTGATTTGAGAAAGCACTTCCTTATGTACACAAGGCCTTAGAAGAATAGAAATCTCTTAGACGATTCCTATACTATAGTTCCCCACTTGCATGACTAAAGTAAGCGCACATTGCATAAAAGAATCAACAAAACATATGATCAGTTTTTTTCCCATTATATTTAACTAATTATGTTATACATATGTGAATGGAGCTTCTTGTTTAATAACACAATAATAAACATTTTTACCTTTAATATTTTCTTCTTATTTAATATATTGAGAGAATTTGAGAACTATTTTCCTCAAATATAAAAAAATTAATAAATCACATTTAACTCTGCTAGTATAGAATCATTCTTTTAACTACTATAATATGCATATAATAATTAATGTCAACAGTATATTTCAGGAATAGATAGAAGATATTAATAAGTACCTTTTCATAGACCCTTTCCTACTAAATATTAAAAATGATAATAATTCTGATATGGCAGAGTCAAAAGTGATACAACATTTTTATTTTAAATTAATGCCTGACTTACAAATTGAATGGACTAGAAGTGAAAAACTTTTCCCACATAAGTTACTTGAATAGAATCTATTAATAATTTCTTATTGTGAATGTATCACATAACAAAAAAATTTAAAACTGAATTTATTTTTAACTGCCAGAAAATACTACCAACCAAACCATGGTACAAAAATGTGCCTCAAATTCATGTACATACTCCATAAAGAAATGTAATGAAAATAGATTTAACCGTAGAAGTTTAAAGATTAGGATCTAGAGAGAAAGCACTCCAGCCTGGCAAACAATCAAAATAATATTCTCACGGATATTACAAATAAAAAGGAAGCTTAACGTTGAAAGATAAGATAGTATATACAACATTGTCCTTTTATGTATATATATCTGTTTCAATAACCCTTCTCTTCAAAATACATACAGAGTTTGATCTAAAAAAAAAGAGTTGTAACAGTTATCACAAGTATATATCAGGACATCTTGTCCAATCTTGAACCTCTTTGCATTTCCAGTAATCTCCCTTGTACTTGTGAACAGGGTTGCCAGTTATCTGATCTGTTTCTTTATTGAACCAGATAGGTTCATAGCCCTCATAAGGTCGTCCTAGAGAAGAAAGAATTTTTTATTTTCTGCTTTAAACAGGTACTTAGAAATTTTTTTTTTAATTAAGTAGTTTTTCATAAAAGAAATTCATCAATTTCGATTTGCAATACTGTAAACTACTATTGAGTTTGAAATAAGTTTTATATCTTCACCTTTGATTTTAAAAGTCAAATCGATGAATTATAGAATTGTTCACTAGCTTAAGTGATTTATTCAAAGAAATATAAATAATTTTATTAATTATACCATGAGAATAAAAACTTTACTTATTTTATTTTTTAAATAAGAGAAAAATCTTCAAAAGGAATCACTGGATATTTCTATTAAAGGAGGCTCATTTTTAGCTGTTTTTTACTTTTTAAAACTGATTAAAAATTAGAAATTTTAAATATCAATAAAAATCCTTATTTTTTTTAAAAAAAATCCAAAATTATATTCATACCATTGAATAAAAAATTAAAAAACAGTACAGATACTATACTTTTCAGAAGGTAACTACTCTACAGAAGATTTATTGAGACTTATGATTTAGAATATATTCACTCATAAAACTTTTCAAGAACCAAACTGAATTTTACAAGACCTTTTGAAAATATAAAGCCCTAATGATACAAAAACAATTAATAAACCTCTAGAAAATACTTCTAAAAAAATTCAAAATTAATATACATAAAATATTGTAATTTCATGCATAACAGTGGCTATTTTTAAAATTTAAATGAAATCCAATTCTTCAATCAAAATTCACATATCAGACAACTACTTATAACTTCAATTAATTTTATTTAATGTGTTAGAGCAACACATTATGCTATTAGTGGTAGACTTAGTTTTTCCCAACAGAGTCCATTATCCAAATTTTATCACAAAGATTTTCTAACCCAATTTAAGCTCTAGTTATTGTAATGGCTGATTTCTACTGGAAATTTGAGAGGCCGGAAAATATCTATTTTCTGACATAAAAACTTTACTTTCAAGAATAAAAGTTAGTCTACAAATTATCTTACTAACCCTCAGCTGCAGCCTGTTCTGCTTCTTCTTCTCGTTTGCGGCGTACCGTACGCTGCTTGTCCTCCAGCTGCACTTTGATGCGGTTGGCTTCATCCCATGCTCCATCCTCCATAAGCCGTTGGTCTGGTCGCAAACGACTATCTGTAGGAGCCACTCCATCCTCAGGCTCATTTATTTGACAAGCAAGCACAGTGAAGTTATACATCTTCTCGTATTCAGGACTGCAAGGATGAAAAACCCATTCATAAAACTTTTGATACAGTATGAAGCTAAAAAAGGTTTACTAATAGTAGACCAAATTTTCTGGAGATTTGAAAAAATAAATAATTCGAGTTCATTTGCCTTTTGAAATTGTGTGATTACATAAAATTTAACTCTGTACAAAAATAGATAAAAACATGAAAATACAAAAAAATTGAAATTGCTTAAAAAAAAATTATGTCAACAATCAAATAGAGCTCATATTTATTTTTTGCACTTAAATGAATTATTTAAAAAAAAGATGAACACAAAAAGATAAAATTGAGCATGATTGAAAGATGTATATTTAACATTATCATCTAAAAGAAAAAGAATTTATATCAATAAATTATAAAAACAAGTTAAATAATGTACATATGAATATAAAGAATAAGAACTATTTTGACAACAGTACTAATATATTGATATACAAATTTGCTCTTATTTACAAGAAGTACTAAAACTTCTTGAATAGTTGTAGAATATTTTAGATAACTTTTCTACCTAAATTATGACCTTGAAATGACAGTAATTTTTTTATATCACATATCTACAATTTTAAAAGAAAGAAAAAAAATTATAATGCATTTTTTTACAAAGGAAACAGGAGAGGATTTAAAAAAAATGCAGAATATTTTTCAGAAAGATTAGGAAAGTTTTAGATAATTAAAAAATTTTATAAAATATTTGGGCGATTTTCAAAATAATTTGATTCATATAAATTCAGACATTAAAATTCTTTTTAATGATTCCAAAAGGAAAAATTAAGTTTTTGAGCAGAATTATACATGTAAAAAATATTTCAATTGCCCATGATTCTGGCATACTGAAAACGTTCATCAGTAAAATAAATGTTTGCTAACCTGCAGAATAGTGAACATATTTATATAAAAAATAGAAACTAACTTATCACGGTTATGTAACTTATCAGCAAAATTTAACAATCCAAATTATTAATTAACTAGGCAGTAGTAATAGTAGAATGTGTATTTATGTCAACAGTTGAAATTCAGTTTTATTTGATAAAATCTCAAAATTATTTATTTTCAACATTAATTTAAATCAAATGAAACACTAAAATCTTGCAAAATAACTTTTTTTTCTTTATATAACATGGGAACTTTTCTCCCTCCTCAAATTCTAAAAATGGAATATTTTTTCCCCTAATGAGGCTGTACATTGGTATTTTCAACGTTTGCATATCTAGTATATTCCCCAGGAGCTGGTATAACTTTTTAGTGCTGCCCCCCCCCACAGGCAATACAAATTACTGCAAGTAATTTTGACGCCCAGTTTCCTCCTCAAAAGGAGGCACCTGAGCTCTGACGATGCAAAACTGCACTAGGATTTAATTTTGCTAAGAGCCCCAAACCAAATGGGCACTCAAGGGATCTTTTAAATGCTTTATAATCATATGACATAGTTGCTGTCGATTTTCTGCATCATAAAAATCCACCAACTTGGGCCTGGGTTGAGACCCCAACCTTAGGTGCAGAAGGCCACAACAAACCAACCACGCCACCCTGCCGGCTAAAAATGCAATCTGCAATACAAGAATTGCACTTCACACATATATTTTCATTAATATTATCTGAGGTCATCATTACAAAACTTCTGTGATTTTTTTCCGAAAAGAAACAAAAATGTTGACTCCTAAGCATTTTTATAGTTAAATGTACTATGTTTTATCAACCAATTCCCTAAACTTATTTATAAAATGTTCAGACTTTTTTTACCTTTGAAAAAGTCTTAATATATTTTAAAAAACACTAATTAGATATCTTGGAAATTATAAGACCCAAAATATAGGGTTTCTCTCTGCCAATTCTCTGTTACTGATGAGAAGTTGGATAATGACTCACATTAAAAAATCAAAGTGCCTTATTGACTGTTTATAGCTCTGTCGTCTAAAAAGCAAATTCAATTATTTTAAAGTTTTAATTATGTGTACATATACATGTAGTAGTAACAAAATAGGAGGGTAATGGTTAGTATACATTATATGTAAACACATTAGCTATTTCCCAACTGTTTCATAGGGAATTTCATAATGTTGTATGACTATATATTGTTCCTCAATTATTGATGTCCAAGTACATTAAACTTACAACTGTATTCAAAAACAATCCTTCATATATAGGAAAAACCATTTTGATAGCAATGTTCCTTTACTCAGATGTAAATGAATCCCTCATCAGCTTACAGAGATTCGTTCGTTTTGAAAACCACTTCAATATCTGAAGTAATGACATTCTGAATAATAAACAGAAGTGATATGGCATTCATAATTCAAATTTCATTTTATTTACTGTGTGTAAATGAAAGTTCAGTAATGATTGAATTCTTTTATAAAACTAAAATTATTTTTATAGCTTTGTAGCACCTGTAATTTTTGTCCACATGAATTTCTAATGAAATTTTAGTATCTTCAACCAGAAAAACAACACAATTTTAATGTTAAATGGAACAAAATATTTATTTAGGTATAAATATACATGTTTCATTACTACAGTCAAAGATGAAAAAATCTGTCAAGCTGTATCATTATAATAAGGTAAAGGGAAAAAAGTCATTTTTCCAGTGTATATCATTGATATTTGTTTCGATATGAAATTAGCTACATTTATTTCCCACATCTATGATAGTTTTTTTTTCTTTTTAACTTCTAACTTAGTTTATAATGGGAAAATAATTATTTTGTACATCACTGTGCAATCCTCTTTGGGAGTAGATTTCTGCCGAGTTTCTTCTTAATATATCTCTACTCAACAAAAGAAACAGGCCTATTAAATTTCAAACTAGATATTCTAATGAGAAGTTGGTTGTTTTTTGCCTACATACATACATAGTTATTCAACTTGAATTTAAATGCTTTATGTTTTTTACATAAATACTAAACAAAACATGCACAGATGACACTATCAAGCATTGCTAGATTAAAAAAAAAACGATTTTTAAATTAATTTTGGCAGTTATATAATGCAATTATCTTTACAAACAGTGTGACAATATTCTTAAAGTAGTTTTTTGAATTAAAAAAAAATACAAAAGAAAAAAATCCAAATGTCTTATCAATAAAAACTATTTTACTCTCATTTTCATAAAGTTTTAGCAAAAAAATAAAATTAAGACATTAACAATATGTACACTTTTAAAATGAGAAAGAAAATAATGTTTTGATAGTTTTTCAAAAAGTTATATTTATTTACATAAGAAAGCATGCACAACTAACCCAGGGAATTGTCTCCTCCAAATGGTTTTGGGTGTGGAAGTTTCCAAGAGAGGTTTTCCCTTCACAGATCCATGGCTGTTGAGAACACGAGCAGACTCCATTTTATTGTCCCATGTACCCTGGAGGACAAATTTAGCATTGCCCTCATGGTCTGTAACAACCCCAGTAACCTTCATTAAAGGGAAAACAAACATTTAATACATCATCCACCTGAAAACACACAACTCCTCCTCCCCCTAATATCAATCCAAAAAATTCAAAAATGAGCATTTATAAATAAAATTCATTGATGTTTGGACTGAGGGTAACTACTGTGATGCAATATGTTTTAAAGTTAATCATTTTAAATCTGAAATTTATACATATTATCTCAAAAGTGAAATTATGTATCTCATGAACATTTTAAATCTCCAGAAGCCTTAATGGGAGAAGGGGCAATATATGAAAAATGAAATTGAAAAAATTAGCATGCTATTATACCTTATTTGATCTAAGGAGGGGGAATCAATAAAAAAGCATAATAAAAGAAAAAAAAATTTAATTATAAAAAAAGTATAAAATTAATGTTGTTGCTGCTAATCTCTTTGAGACTGATGAAATCAAACAAGATCCATGACACCATTGATCCTTAAAAAATCAAGCACACAAATGTGATCGGTGTAAATACAGTAAATGATTTTAAACAATCTATTGCCATATTTTCAAAACATCAAAATTTCTAAAAGTTGTGAATTAAAAAAAAAATTGTATCATGAAAATACTTTTCAAAACTGTTATTTGTAAAAGAAACAAATCCTTGGAAAAATTAATTTTTTGAAATAAAATCCTAGTATTAAAATTGCAAGACTGGGTTAGAAAATATTGCTGCTCAATACTTCAACCTTTTCTTTTGAAACTGAAATGCAAATATTGCAGTAATGGATGTAAATGAACACATGTTAATTTTTTAAAATTTGTACAGGTACACATTTAAAATGAATTTGCATTAAAAAAATATATAAAATTTTCATAAATATTTCAAAAGCCCTATATAGTTGTAAAAAATAAAAATTAAACATAAATTATAATCAAAATTTAATGGATCATACAACATTTCCTTAAACTTTAAAAGCAACTAATTAAATAAAAATAATTTTAAAAGTACTTCCCTTTTAATTGATTAGAAAAATTCATTTATATCATATTTCTTTAAATGGTTACTATATTCTTTTCAATTTGATCAGCATATGCATAAGTGATTGAATAATTTGCGAATCAAATTTCTCATTTTTCAGATAAATTATATTTTGAGCAAAGAAAAATTTGGATGCAGAAATAAAATCATTCTTTGAAATGTCTTCATAAAGAATTATCACACATATTTTTTTTCTCACAACTCTGAAAGTAAGAAAAATTGTGATAAAAATATTAGGACACTTAATAAGTTCTCACTTTCTCCTAATAGATGGCACAATCAGGACTATGTACATGCAATTTCTCCTCCCTGGAGATGCATTAAGCTGAAACATGCAGGATTCTTGTTGAGCCTAATGGTGATAAAGCTTAGTCGGAAACATGCAGAGACTGGTTGCAATGCTTCAAAACTAAATATTTTGATCTTGAGGATAAACGTTGCTCTGGTGCATTGAAAAAGTTTGAAGACAAAGAATTGGAGAAATTGTTCTTCATCAAGACCCACATGCTAGCTGAACTTGTAAAATCATTACAAGTAGATGGGTTATCAGTTTCAATATGTTTGGAAGTATTAGGAATGATCCATAAGCAAGGGCACTCGATGTCGTATGAGTTGAAGCCGAAAGATGTCAAATGGCTTTTTCTCACATGATCTGCTTCAATGGCAGAAAAATAAAGGTATTTTGCATCATAATGTAATTGCCGATAAAAAGTGGATGCATCAACATTGTCCACCAAACCAAATATTCATGGTTCAAAGCTTCACCTCTTCATTTGTTGGGATCAGCAGGGTGTAATTTATTATGAGCAGATCAAATTGAATGAGAATATCATTAGAGATCACAATTGACTTTAAATGATGCATTTGAGTCGAGCCCTAAAGAAAAAATGGCCACTATATGAGTAAGAGACATGACAAAGTGATTTTGTTACAAGACAATGTTCGGTCCCATTGCAAAACCAGTGAAAACCTACCTGTTCCCCCCTATTCCCAGGTCATAGCCCCTACTAACTGTAACTTTTTTTCATTTGATGATAGATAGCTTGGCTGAGCATCTCTTCCATTTTTATGAAGATACCAAAAAATGGATCAATTCTTGGATAGCAAGAAAAGACATATTGTTTTTCCAACATGGGATTCATATGCTGTCAGAAAGATGGGAGAAAGTGGTCTCTAGTAATAAAGCAATACTTTCAGTGAAATGTTTTTATCTTATATTTTAAAATGAAGCATTTATTTAGACAAAAAAAAGTAATAACTTATTAAAGGTCCTAATATATTACAAATTTAAATCTCATTTTATTTTTAAAAATTCCTTGAAACACAAAAGGTTACATTATTCTATAGTCAAATTTAACTGCTATGTTACAAATTGCTAACAATAAAAAAACTATATCTATTCTGGTACTGCTAACTATATCTTTTTCTTGTAAGACAAATAAAAACACAGAACAATGCATACTTTTTATAGAGAAATTATGGAAAAAAAAATACACACACCTTTCGAGGAACTTCTCTGGAGAAATAGCTGTAGGGGATAAACCTGAGATGGCATTTATCTTCAGTGACATGATTCACTATCTCCATCTCCCCATGGTGATCCACCCACAACCTTCCCACAATGATGTTGTGCACAAAAGTGGTTACCTTACGCCATGTGTAATGGTTACCAGATGCAGGAAAAAGTAGGTGAGCAATGCCCAGTGGTATGATCTGAAGATACTTGCCACGGAACTTGCTAGACATGGTGAATTCTTGCCAACATACCCAACCGCGTCCTTCACAGTGCTGTGCTAACATCGGAGGGTGATGACTTACCTACAAAGACCAGTAGTTCTTAAACATTCAACAAAATCATAGTAAAAAAAATTAGTAGTCAAACAGATGAAAAATGATATATTTTTGCCCAAATTTCTGTAGGATATAATAGAAAAACAGCATACAAAAGTTATAGATTATATGAATGTATATTAGCTACATAGTCCAGCATTGGACAGGTTCTTTGTAGTGCATAACTTTTTCCTCTTTTTTTTCTTTTTACCCTTTTACTTACTGGTGATATCTTTATTTTTATCATTAATATTTCCCTTTTAAAATTTTCTACACTTCTCTCACCAGATAGGTTACTTTTCCTTCCACTGTGTTTATTAAAAATTTAATCTCCTGCTTCCTATCTGGGAAAAATAAGAGTCAGCTCATTTGAATACATCAACAATGAACTATGTTGTTGCTCACTTGAAAAACTCATTTACATAAATGTTTACTTCTGCAACTAGATGACCATATGTATAGAGTACACTTGTGATCCACATCAATCTAGTCTGGTGTCTACTGCTGCTTAAGAATAAGTGTTTCGTTTCTATAAAAAGTAATTTCCCTTTTTAAACTTATTTTTTATTGAATAATAAAATTATTAAACTTCAAGAAGTCATTCTTTAATAGGATTGAAGTGCATTCAATAGCAACAAATCTGAATAGATTCAAAAATACATAATGCACAGAAGTATGAAGTTTACTTATTACTTATTATTTTGAGAGCTTGATTTTTAAGTTAAAGAAAGCTTCCAAATTTCCCACATCAATAACAAAACAATGGTTATTTTTAAATAAAAAATGTAAGGACGAGATTGAATAAATAAAGCCTTGGAAAAAAAGGACTGTTACACTAAAAATTAAATAATAAAAGCCACAATTTTTGAGTAAAATTTCATAATTGGATAAAGATGTTCAAATGTTAAAATTTTCAAAAAATCTTCAAAAAAATTTTTTAATTAAAAAAGAATCTTACATTATGCAAGTATTTTTAAATAAAATGCATTTTGTATACCTATGTCCATTATTATTGTTGACAATTATATAATTTAAAGGAGAAAGTTTCTGCAAAGGGCAAAAGTTGGCAACAACAAAGGGCATAAATTGATTAACAGGAAACGCATGATTGCTTTTATCATGTGACTATGACATCAAACCAATTTTTGAATTGATTGGCTAGAAACATGTGGTTGTCATTATCATGTGACTATGACATCACAAATTTAGCCCATTATTACTTTTACCATAACTTTACAGAAATTTTGCATTTATAACCAGAATCTTAGTGAAGGAATAGAGACTAAAAAATAATGGTAATTATCATGGCCTAGGAATTTTTTTTTTTTTACAAAAAGAAAATGTATAAAACATATGAAGTATTCATTCTATATTATTTTGCCTTTTCTTTTTTTCCTTTGGAATATAAATTCAAGGTGTTTTTTGAAAAATTATCAAATATCTATTGTTGCAGAGAGATAGATAAACACAGAATATATCAAAATTAAAAAGAAAAATTCTGTTAAAGGTTATCAAATTTTCATATTCATCTAAGAACATAAATTTTTAAAGCTTTGATCATAACTTGTACACATCTTAATGAACCAGTCAAAAAATGACATATGGTCAAAATGTAAACCTTGGTAAATAATACATGAAAATCGAGGTATATTACATAATACTAAAAGACAGAATCTTTGTTATTTCAAAAGCTAGAATCTTGTCACTAATAATTTTTAACCTGAAAAATAAGCCATAACACCTAATCAAATGATTATGTATTCGACATGAAACACAGAGTATATTAAAATAATGCCCACAGAATATTTTGTAATCAATTTCATTAAGGTAAATTGATGAATTTGTTACTAATAGCAAATAAAATCATTGTGGATATTTTTCAGGAGAAAATAAGTTAATGTTTATACATCATATCATAATTCAACATTTACAAAAATTTTATAGCTCTACATTAACACATATAAGACAAACAATTACATCATTTTTTCAACAACTGCAAAAAAGAATCCTTGATCTACCTGCTCAGAAATGCAGCGCCACCCATAATCATCAGTTCTATCACATTCATATGTCTCCCCAAGTAAAGGATTGAAAGGTTTTCCAGTACGATTGCTAGTGGTTGCATACGCTGACACTGTGTATGCAGCAACATATGCCATCTGTTCACAACTATCAGAGCACTGTGCAGCCTTGTCTAATAGGTCAGAGTATTCATATTCTTCTGTTAACCTTTGAAGGGTGGATAATGGTTCATTGAAATTAACCTAGAATGTATATAAATGATAAATATAACTTTCAGATGAAAGCGAAAATATTTTAATGTTTTATTTCTAAATACTATATGCTTATTTTTCATTTAAATAAAATTGAATAACTTTTAATAAAAGTGACACCTAAATCCACAGACAATTTATTTTCTTGCATTTGATTTATCAAATTTGTTAGCAATTTTTTACAACCACATATCTTAAGGTAGTGAAAAATAGTCAAATTCTACATTTTTCCTATAACATTAAATTTAAATTCAATAGTTTTTCCCCCTCTACAACAAGCATTTTACATTTAGTTGAAAGAATTTTTAAAAAATAGATTTGAAATATTAAAAAAAGTTTTTAACTAAACAAGCAAGTCAAAACCTTACAATATACAACTTTAAGGATAGGTACCATGATGACTCAGGTAATTGAATAAAAATAATACTTAAATAGTAATAAAGAATTAAAGAGTTAATAAAAAAAATTAAGAGCAAATACTAATCCCAAATACTGAAATATAAATAAACAAAAGGTATAATAAACAAATTTATTTTAAAACAAACTGAATACAGAATGTTATTTACATAAAAATCAATACTTAAAACAAAATTAGTTAATGTCTCTTTAAAATAGTTGGGAAATTATCCTGTGAACTCACGGGCATAGGAATCTTTGTGAGCTCTTTACCAATACAGTTTTTCATGATGGACCACAGATTAAGGCTGTAGTTAGGTTTCTCAGGCACTGTAGTTCTCCTGATCTTTGCTGGAACTAGACTCTTATTATTCTTTTCTATGCTGGCTCCATGGATTGGTGACTCAGGAGCGCTGGAAGTTTTGCGCTCAGAATCAGAATTATTGTCTTCACAATGATTGGACACACATACAGAATGGACTTTGCCTTGCTCAGCAAGAGTCTAAAATATAGAAATGCATAACAAATATGAATATACAAATTAATAATAACTATACCAAATTTTAAAACAAAGGTATCTTCAAAATCTTTTAATTAAATAAAACAGATCTACGATAGACATTAAGATTAACAAAACCACAAAGATATTCACTGCTTATCTATTCAAGTATTGATAAAACAATATACAAAAAAAAGCTGTAAGATTATGAAGAATTTTTTCATAAATTTACATATTTTCCATTACCAAAAAAACAGCTTTTTAAAGTAAAAAAAAAAATCAAGCTTTAACTCCTAGTGGTAAGTAAATCTTTACCATTGTGCTATTATGATTTCAACATAATCATTGCATCTTTCCTTTTTTCAAATTATAAAAAACTGGGATAATTTTTTTCCCTTATTTAAAATGAAAAAAAAAGACCTTCAAATTTATTTTTTCAAAAAAAAGAATATAATTGAAACTGGTAACGTGTCCTTTTTTGGGAATGATACTTTAACTTAGAATACAAAATTGTTATACTAAACTTTGTCCCAGTTTTCCTTCATAATAAAGGATCATTATACATGATATTTCAGTTTTCATAGTATTTCATAAATGATAATCTTCCTTCAAATTGAAATGTGAAATACCTTTGTAATAAAACTTAGTGCAAACTTTGTGACAAATTAAAAATTTAAGTATTCCATCTGAAATCCATTTTTAGGGAACTAAAACAAATTAACTACACCACACATTGTTATTATGTCAAAAAGTCTATGTGATTAATATCCTCTTATGTTCATTGAATATAAAACTATTTTTTACATGCTGCTTTGTACAAGTTTTTTTCAATTATAACAAAATTCCAACAAGCTTCAGATTAAATTAAGCCATGAAAAAAAGTACATGTTAAATAGCTTTTAAATAACAAATTGCATAATTTTAAAATGAGGTAAGCATGCTTAATTATATTAGTTACTTTTGCAAAAGTAACTATTTATATATATATATATATATATATATATATATATATATATATATATATATATATATATATATATATATATGTATATTACTTTTTGAAATTTAAAAATATTTTTAATCCACTTAAATGTAATTTGTTTATGAATAATTCAAACATATTTCAATGTAGTATTGAAAAAAAATAACTAATTATTTTAGATCTTATGTTTCACATTAATTTATATAGTTTTAAATGCAGGTGGAATTAATCAAAATGGTTAGGTTTGGGGACAAATGACGAGAATGATATTTGAGTTGCCCCCCACAAACACTACTCAAACTTTTACACCTAAGTGATGAATTTGATCTGAACATATTTCACATGCATTGGGTTGTGAGCATGACTGGAATATGAAGACTTACCCTAGTTCGTCTTGTTTTTCTACGAGCAATGATATCCTCACATTTACCAACACCATTTCCTTCAGCATCTGTATCTGAGGACGCTCCACCATCTTGGAAACCTTGACCTTCACTTTGCAGGCTGAAGCCACTTGGGGTTCTCCTACAACAAAAAGATAAAAGTGAAATTTCAGAAGGGGCAAAATACAATTTTCAACAGTTTTCTCAAGTATCACTAATTAAAATAATGGAAGAAACTTTTTTTTATCGGCTTTAACAGCAAACATTTGTTTTCAAAAGAGGAAAACTAATCTTATTTAGAACTACATAAAAATATTCATGATCACTTGAAAAAATTGAAATCACGTGAATAGTTAAAAATTTTTACATTTTGCAAGATATGCGTTTCTCCATAATTTTAAGAGGTAAAAAAAATCTGTCCCATAAAGTTTATAAATAAATGAAATTTTGCATTGAATAGAATAAATCATTAAAAACTATATAAGGTTTTCAAAGATGAATTTTAAATTCACAATTACAGTCCAGTCAAATTAATGCAGGGATGGCCAACCCCCAGCACGTGTGCCACGGTAGAGTTGTAACAGTGGCACGCAAAAAACTATTGGAAAATTAAAATTAAATTATTTTTTCAGACAATTTAATTGAAATATGGTTGTTTCTCTTTTGACAAAAAAAAAATCTCAACATATATTTTAAATACACTTTACTGAATTGGAATACAAAATTTTCATGTAGAGAATACAATCTTTCATTGTTGTGTGCTTTGGCTTTCCAAAGTAAGTGCAAGCGAGATTTAGGAATGTGTTTTAAAATATCTGGGAAACAATTAGCTGCGCAAAGAATGCTTGTTAGTCAGGAATGAAAATTGGCTATGGAATTTAGCTTTTCTTACCAATATTATAGGACATTAAAAAAAAAAATTAAATTTAAGATTACTGGGAAAAGATGGTATTTTTTTTTTTTTTTTTACCCTAGTTGGTGATTCATCTTCTTTTAATTGTCTTTTCTTTTGCTATTTTGTCTGGATTTTGGAAAAAATAAATAACACATTTCATTAGTGCAGGAATTATCTACTAAAGTTAATAATGCTCCAAAGCTATGATAGATTTAAAAATTTAATATCCATTTTTCTACATGAATTCAGTGTTAGTTTTGATAATATTCAAGATGATAATAAAAGGCTGATCTTTCCACAAATTCTTTTTATATTTTTCTTCCAGATGTTAATTGTCACTTGTTTGAAATCCAAATAAAAATTATTAATCTTGAGCGCCATACTACACTGAAAGGCAAATATAAGGAACTTATTTCAACTGCATGTGATTCAAATATTTTTTATATTGGGCAAATATAAAGAACTTATTTCAACTGCATGTGATTCAAATTATATTGAACTTTGGAAATTTGTACCAACAAAACTTTTCCAAATTTATATTATTTGGCTGTCATATTGTTGTAAATTTGCATCAACATATGTGTGTGTGAATTAATGTCTTCTACTATGAACATAATATATGAATATAAAATATCACTGAAAATTAACTGATATACATTTAAAACAAATTATTATTATTTTTTTAGCATCTTCAAGAGAAAAATCTAATGCAGATCCCACGATAAAAAAAAAAAAACTGCGAATTCACAAGTCACATTAAGCAAGTTCTGACTGTTTAATAATTATTTAAAATTTAACATTTCAAGTTACTCAATCTTATTTTGTACCTAGTCTAACTGATTGAACCTATAAAAAGTATATTAACAATAAAGCCTAAATTTGTACTTTTGTCTTATTTATTATATTATTTTTAAACATCCTCTACTTAGATGTGCAAAAAAATTTGCTGTTTTATTCCATAATATAAGCCTATAAATAAAAATTTTCCCCCTTTTCATAATTTTTTGGGAGAGTTCGAAGCGGCACACATAATTTTTTTTATCCGAAAGTGGCACTCTTCCCTAAAAGATTGACCACCCCAGTATTAATGTAACCACCATGTACTTTTGATGTCAACATTAAATAATCACAGAAGGCAAGTGGCAGCACAGTGTAGTTTAGCATATGTAAAGGATGTGCGAGGGCTTCGGAAAATATTGCAATTGTTGGGGTAATGTAGAAACAGTAATTTATCCATCTTGCAAAAGAGCATGATCATTGGCTTTTGGGTCAAGGGTGGAAGCATTTCTGAAATGGCTAAGTTTGTGAACTGGTAAAAGTAAACAGTGCAGAGCAAAATGGGACAGTACAAAATCAGGGACATGGCAAATGTGATACACAACGAGCCATAGATGAATGACACTTGCGGCAATGCATTCAGGTGAATACATGGGCTACAGTTGAACAAGTGACCAATCAAATTAACCAAGGAGCTACCAACAGTGTCTCCCAAACTACTGTTCATGTAACCTTGCTACATCTGGGCCTCCGAAGCAGACGCCTGGTTCATGAACCAAAATGCTGACTGCTGTTCATTGGCAATGAAGACTGGAATTTGCATGCCAGTACCTCAACTGGACATCCACTGAGGGGTGATAAGTAGCGTTTTCTGATGAATTGCATTTTATGCTCCATAGGACTGATGGACGTTGGAGTATATGGCATGAAACCTCTGAAAGCACCCTGCAGCCATTGCTGGAACAGTCCAGGCTGAAGTGGGAGCATTATGATCTGGGGAATGTTTTCCCTGGCATTCTCTGGGTTTACTCATCATTGTGAAAGGCATGATGGATCAATACAAGTAAACATCTGTCCTTGCAGATCATGTCCACCCCTATATGCACATTATGTTCCCTCAGGATGATGATGGCATCTACCAGCAAGACAATGCAAAGTGTCATACAGCTAGCAGTGTACGTACATGGTTCAAAGAGCACCAGGACGAGTTTACCACTCTCCCTTGGCCAGCAAACTCACCTGACTTAAACCCTATCGAGAATCTGTGGGACAATCTTGATCAGGTTGTTTGCGCCATGGACCCTTACCTGACTTAAACCCAATTGAAAATCTGCGAGACCATCTTGAATGGGCTGTTTGCACCATGGATCCTCATCCACGTAATCTAGCTCAGCTGGTCACTACACTGGAGGTGGCATGGTTCGACATCCCAGTGAACACTTTCAGGAACCTAATTGACTCTCTTCCTGCATGTCTTGCTGCAGTCCACTCTGAGAAAGGTGATTATTCTGGCTTTTGACAGGTGGTCACATTAATGTGACTGGACTCTCTCTGGGTATTTATTTAAATTAACAGTGAGTATGATGCTTTCTAAAAATAGCTCCTAAGACTCTTTTAAGTGATATATTACACAAACCTGTGAACTTTTCCAGGAATAGTGATGACAAAATCTGATCCAGTCTCCTCTTCAGCATCATAGAACTCTTCATCATCTGAATGCATACCTAATGAAAAGGAACTTTTGCTATTTTAGGATGAAAGAATTACGGATAGCTTATCTTATGCATATTAATATCCGAATGCATACCTAATGGAAAAGAATTTTTGCAAACATTTTAGTATGAAAGAGTTATGCATAGCTTATCTTATGCATATTTAAACAAAAAAAAATCTATAAAACCAAGTTTTTGAAAATAAATAAAATTTCGCAATATATTTTAAATACAAATCATGTATCCCTTTCCTCCTTACTTTAAGCTTTCTTTAAGCATAAAGCATTTCTTAGATAATTTTTTAAGATAAGTTAAAGCTTTTAGAAAGCTAAAACTGATGTAAAAGGTATATGAAATTTCCCAATCAGTAAAATTCAATCTTGTGGGGTAGTATTTTCACTACAGATACATAGTTCCAAATCAAATTCCATTTTCTTAAAAAAAAAAGTTTTTCAATTTGTAAAAACAATTTCCAACAGTAAAATTACCAGGTGAATTTGCAGAAGCCTCCTTAGCTGCCCTCTCAAGGTGAGAATGCTGTTTGGCAAGCTGTTCAACCATTTCCTCTAATCGTAAGCGCTGTTCATGTTCATGTTGAACCATCTTCTGCCATTTGCGGCCCTGGGTCTGAGCCAGCTGCATGTAGTCCTGGCATGCCTGAAATTATCAAAACAAAGTTACAAAAAGAGACTGGTGACAAAAAAATGAAAGAATAAGAAAGCTTTGTATACATTTTGTTTTTTTCAAGTTAAAGAAATTCCCCCATCAAAACTTATCTTTATACAGCTCTATTAAACAAAATTTTTTTTCATAGATAAGACTATAATTTTTTTCATCACAAAACAATTTATATAAGTCTCTTCCTTTCCCACACAACAATGAACATCTTAAAGTTACTCAAAAGATAAAAGTGAAAGATTATATTTTTTTAACACATAACATTATTTCCATGTGTTTTATTTATATTTTGATACAATTTAATATTTTCAAAAAGCAATAAGTGTTTGAAAAAACTTCATCCTTTCCCACACAACAATGAACATCTTTAAGTTACTCAAACATTTATATTTTGATACAATTTAATATTTTCAAAAAGCAATAAAAGTTTTTGAAAAAAAATTTCATGAAAAATTCAAAAAGTACAGGGAGGGAGAGGAGCTTAGATATCTGATGTAAAAGCGCGCATTAACTGGAAAATTTGTAATAAGGTAAACTAGAAATTGTAAAGCATTAAAAAACTGAATGAAACAAATCCACTAAACTAAAATTAAAAATAATTACTAAAAAAGAAAAGGGTAGGGGCTGTAGCTTTTTTTTAAAAAAATGCCCAGATTTGTTTAAAATTTTTTCACAGTATAAAAGTGAATGAAGTGAAAATGCACAAGTAAAAAGAATATTCAGATTCTTTTCCACTTCTTTAATTTTTCACACTAGCATAAAATTTTAAAAATTTTTAAATAAAGATATTTCTAAAAACATTAAATACTCATATACTAAAAAATTTCAAACTTTTCAATGTAAGCAATTCACTATTTTATTTAAGCACATGAGTTTAAAATCCAGCATGACAGTACATAGATATATAATTCAGATAGAATACTATAATGTACTTAAGAAATATTCAATGGTTATATGTAAAACATGTTTCATTTTTTTAAAATACTAATTTATTATCCAAGAAGCCTTTTACACAAAATGTTTCACAAATTGTTTAAATAAAAAAATACCATTGGTTTTAGGAGGAAAATTTCACTCACGTTAATCATAGCATTCGAAGTGATACGAAAGAGGGTGGCTCTTTCGTTGACACTCCGGATCTTGTTCACGGCATCTGGTACAGTGTCAAGATTCTCTATTTCAGAGAGAGAACGCTGCAGAGCAAATCCATGCTTGAGGATGAGATCATTACAAGTGCTCAGATCCTCCAGCTTTGCATTTAATGTCTTAAGAACACTCTGAAGCTCATTCTTATCTGTTTGGGCAGGAAGAAGGCTGTAATCCTCATCTTCATCTGAAAAGGTATGAAAAACAAGCTATTCATCATGGACATCAGCATTTTATTTAATAATAGAACTGTTGTCTTTGATCAGACTCAGGCCAGGAAAAACAATTATCAACTCTTAGTCCAAAGAGTATGAGCTAGTGGATATTGTCTCAATCGTGGTTGGTTGTTTTCTGGATCAGCATTACCCTAGTTTGTAATGAAAACTTAGTGTATCCGAAGAAGATAGGTGGAGCCTTGACATATATAGAGCTTTTGTCTCAAAACAGGTAATATGAGCTACCACAAGCAAAACCCCTTGTCACCAAAACTTTCCATCAGAATCACAGAGTTATCAGTAGCAACAGCCTTTTGAAACAATCGTCCCCTACCTCAAGAGGATATATTGATAAATGATTACTTCCATGTTTAAGCTTCTCCCTAAGAGGGAAGTGTAAATTTTAAAATAATTTGTATTTGGACTTAATTAATCTTCTCAACCTGAAAATCTATTTCTTACACTAATTAATACACTTTCATGTTAGATTTTTATAAAGGTTGCCGAGTTTAAGATGATTAGTAAAAGGATTAGAATAAACAATACAGCAGTATTTGCTATGGACAGTTTACAGTTTTCAAATGCTTTTTTCCAATGGTCAGTTCATTGAATGGGTGTAGAATCATTTTTCATATGACCTCTTAATTAAATCACACAGGAATATTTCCTGGATTACAGCATTTGATATCAACCAAAAGTAAAAGTTATGAGAAACACTCAAAGGGAGTGCTCATTAACTAGAACGGTAATTGTTGTACTTTAAATAGAACTGAAACCTAGTACTAATTGATAAGAATTATCAATAACTCAGATTTTTTTAATGTCAAAGATTAATTATGACTATCTTTAAATTTAATTCTTTAGAAGCACACTCAAGAATAAATAAGATAACTAGCATCATCATACTTCACTAACTTATTCCCTATAACTTTTAGTGTAATGTCTGTAAATATGCATCCCAATTTATAAATATACAAAAATTGTACAGAATTTTTGAATATTGATAACTGGTGTGTTTAGAAGCTCTCAAATAACAAACAAAAAAAATGTACTTACTTTACTCAAATAATGATCTCCCCCCAATACCTCTATCGGGCAAGCAAGCTCCTATGCCTTGGCATCGAGTCACTATGAAACTTGAAGAACACTGTATCTAATAACATTCCCCATCTTACTTCTTTCCTCTCAAATTCCAACATTTAAAGCTAATGCCTTTTGCTTTGTCTTACAAAAGATCAAAGAGAGCTATATCCATTTTCCCTTTCAAAGAAATCTTTTGACACAGAATGTTTAAATTGTCTTAGGCCACAGGTATCACTGTGTTCTTCATTAGTCAAATCAAACATTATAGTTTATCTCAGTGTTCTACCTCATCTTTTAAAAACTGAAATAAAAGGCATCTGTAACTATTTTATTCTTCTTCAGCTGTTCCAAAAAAAAAAAAAATTGTGCATAATAAGAATCACATAATTGACAAAGCTCCTTTAATTAAGAATTTTACTGGATGCATATTTAATAAATGTATTTACACGCATGTGAACAATTAATATTTTTTTAACCCAATCTTTTCTTAAGCAGATCTACAGCAATATTACAATTACCCTCACCAGTATGAATATTAATGCTGTACATTTCAAAAAGGATAATTTTTTTCTTACAAATCAAACCCACAAATTGACCCCAAAAAGTTCAGATAATTCTCATATTTTCCATTTAATAGCTGAATTACTAATTTTTGTAATTTGAAACTCTGTTCATTCTTAATATTTGATATTACCAGTGCAGTAACCCTAGTTTCTGATGCACTTTTTCAAATTCAAGCATAAATTTATTAATGCTTCTGGCTGCAATGATTTTTTCTTGATTATAAATCTCTTCAGTCTCAAGCTGATCTAAGTCATTTAGACAAGTCTCAATTTGTGGATTAATCCTATATATTTGTTTCTTCCTGCATAATCGTTTCAGAAGTATATTTGAAATAGTTCGTTATGTGTATCTCATTCTAACTGCTCATTAATTTTTCATAATGCTTTGTTAGAAAAATTATTATTGAACACTTTACTTTTCATTTCTGCAGTTTTTAAAGCTACATTTTAACCTTCTATGATTTTTATTTTGACAAAAATGTGCATTAAATCAAATACTGCATAGCTATGATTAAAAAGAAATTTTGTCATTAATCAAAAATCCCAGCTATATATATATTCTGCTTCATATTCTTAACTTTTTACAATATTAAACATTATCATTTTTCTAAATAAATCTGGGAAACAATCTCCCGTGTTTCAGTACTATTTTACAATTCTTATAGATTCACTTTAATAAATACTAGCTGCATGGCCCAGCGTTGCACAGGGACTATCCCTTTCCCTCATGACACCAGCATTTCGGTGTGTGTTTGTACGCACACAATGTGAGTGATTTCTATAATTTTGTCATTAAATTTCCCTATTTTTGAAATTTGTTCCTCTTATTTTCGATTTAAGAAAGGTTTCTTGCATTACACAGGGGTTTTTTAGTGTAAAATTATTGTTCTCTCCCCCCCCACACAAATAAGATTTATCTTCAAATTTCGATCTATGACTTATAAAAAACAATATTGCATTAGTTAAAAAAATTATTAATGTAAAGCAATAAAAAGAAAACGATTCTAATGCTAAGAGTAAAACAAAAAAATTTCATCATTTTTTAATAGTTAGTTTTTAACTTAAAATAATAAAATAGATTTCAAATTTTCATTAATCAATCAATCGTTACATAAAGTTAGCTTAAAAATGTCTAAAATGTATTTTTATCTAAAATAATATATAACGTACTTTTTAATTAATAAATATTTAATTTAATAATGAAGTAATAGAAATAAGCCATTTTTTTAAAAAAGAATTTAATTAAAATCCATTTCCTATATATAATAAAGAAAAGAAAAAATTACAGATAGCTACTGAACATTTGACTAAGCATATATGTATGTAAATGTTAAAAAAAAACAGTATGGGGGAAAGCCTAGATATATATTTACATTTACTGAAAAAAAACATTCAAAAAGGAAAAAAAAAAAAAAAAACTACCTGATAAAAACATTGATATTTTATTTTAATTTTATAGTTTTTCATTCTATTGTGTGTTTAGTAAATTATTTAAACACCTATCTAATGGGGGAGAGTATATTATTCAAAATTAACATATTCATTATTTTAACAATAATTTCCTACTTAGGATTTGAAATAATAAAATTAATTGAAAATACTCATTTAGAAAATAATTGTGACATACCATTTGCTTAAAAAATGGTAGTAAAAGAAAAAATCTCATTTACCGATATCGATTTCGTGTGGCACAAAAAGGGGGGGGAGTAAGGCTGCAGAATATATTTTTCCACCCATGGTAAGCACCCAAAATCCAGAACTTGAGGTGGTTTCTCACAATTAATTATTACTCTCCTTGGCAATTTTTACTATTGCTGAAGACACACCCATAACAGGGGAGATGCACGTTGAATCTGTCGAGAGCTCAAATGGCCTCTTGTTGGTGTGGTAGTTAGGAGAGGTGAGTGCCAGCTCAGGTGTTGTCCTCGTCACTTAACCATGGTTCAAAATTTCGAGGTTTGCCGCCAAAAGCCCTTAAATAGGTGAACAGTGCAACTTTAATATTCACTCACTCACTTTGTAATTTTTCCTGTTGCAATTTTTTGGCCCCCAGAGAAAATGTACCTTTTAAAAAAATAGTTGTATGTTGAAAAAAGACAGAAAAGTAGAAATTTTTTTAAAATTACAAAATTTCCCAACTATATTAAATGTTGCATTAAAATTGTGAGCATTTTTTTAAATGTTCGACACACAGGAAAAAGGTTTCATGCAATTATTAAGAAGTTATTAAATGTTTGATTTAAATTTTGAGTATTTTTTAAAAATTCGTAAAAAATGTTTTTAGCATTTCATTTCTTAAATCACTAACTTTAAAAGGTTTAAGTATGAATTTTTCTAAAATCATTTTCATTTAAACACATCGATATTGATTCATTTTAGAAAAAATAATAAAACATTCAAAGTATCACTGCTTTGTAAAAAAAAATTATGCTGTATCATAACGAAATAAATGATTTTTCCGATAAAAAATAGATGGTTAAGTTAATAAATGTGCAAATAAAATTGAGAATTTTTTAAAAAATCATAAAACGAAGTGATAAGATTTGAACCCAGGTAATCTTGGTAGAAATCAAAAGCTATGCCTTATGGGCCATGAAGTTCGCGGCAAGAGAGTGAAAAGACAAAATAAAAGTAGGAAATATTCGCATCCAAATCTAAATGCATTAAAAAGAACACAAAAAAAATGAAATCTGTGATTTCAAGTAGAAATTTTTAAAATTTCAAAATTGTACTTATTTATTAATGTTAAATCAAAATTTTGAGCATTTTTGAAAAAGAATAAAAAAAGCTTTTGGTATGTAATTTTTTAAATCACTGATTTTAAAAGAACAAAGTATGAACTTTTTTAATACAAACAGTTTATTCATCAAAATCATAAAAAATCCATACATAACGACTGATAAATTTTGATTAATGATTTACAGAAAACAATACTGCTTTACTTAAAAAAATATTAATTTAAAGCAAATATATTTAAATGCATTGTAAAAAACTTGTTTAAAATAATGATAATGCAGTAAAAGTAATTAAGTTTTTCACAAAGAGAAATTTTTTGTTTTTATAAACGGATGTTTAAAATCAATTTTTAGAATTAAGACATGTACAGAAAATGAAACAAATACATTTTTCATTCGCATTTTTTATACTCGCCAAATCTGGTGATTTTTATTATTCATAGGCACTTCTCTTCTAGTGTAACCCATGAGTACCATGACGTAAAGTGCATGGTGGAAGAGATAGTCATTTGGCGCCAAACCGATTTTCAATGCCAAACCCTTGGCTATTAAAAAAAATCATGTTTTTTATTAGTTAAAATTTTTTTTGAGGGCTTCATTTTTAACTTATTTTTATACAAAAAGAATAAGAAAAATACTGCTTAAATTATTTCTCGCAAAAACGGTATTAAACGAAAAACACAAAAAAAATTAAAAATCCGTAATTTTTAAGCAATCTTTTCAATCTTTGTACAAATCTCGGTTAATATTGTTCCACACACGGAAAACAAAAGTTTTGTGCGATTATCTTCATAAATGACGAAGTTATTAAATGTTTAGTTAAAGTTTTGAGTATTTTTTGAAAAATCGAAAAAAATAAAAAAGGTTTTGACATTGAAAGCATGAACTTTTTTAGTGTAGAATATTAATTCATTAACAGGAAAATATTCATACGGAACAATTTAGAAATCATTTTCATAAAAACGCATCGATTTTGCCTCATTTTAAAAAAAAATCGTAAAAATACAAATATTATTTTGTAAGAAAAAATTATACCGTATCGTGGCGAAATAAATGATCTTTCCGATTCTATAATTATTTTGTGTCTGAGATTAATAGAAAGAGTTGGATAGCTTTTTTTAAAAACGTCGAAAAATCGGAACTTCTTTAAGCTCAATCTGATAAGCCGCTCGGCGAAACCAAAAGCCAACAGGGGTAAGACAATATGCGCTTCAAGGTTTTCAATTAATACCTTTTTAACTAATTGCAATATCAGAATATAAATGGTCAAAACGGCTTCCTCGGATCATGCCCGATCTTTTGGTACCTTTGGCAAGTTTCTGCGTGATGCGATTCATGAGAAGATAGACACATACATACATAGGTTTGTTTACCTTCGAATTTTAATAGTGTAGATTAATAATAAAGACATGAAATAATCCTACCCGGAGAAGGTTTTTATTGAAGGACAAAGACATTATGTACAAAACACAGAAAGATACACTGGATGCTCTAATCCTCCTTACAACATGGAATAGATAAAAATATACATTCCACACACGGCCATTATGCAATACTTGTTTTGCCATCTACATAACACATACATAACTAAGTTGCAACAGATGCCACACATTTTTCTTGAAATTTTGAGTCTGTTATGAAGCTTTGACAGTTGACAGAAAACAAACCATATGAAGTTTTTACAACATAGTTGTACATGATTGATACCTTTTTTTATTATACTTAATAAAAGTAAGATTATATGTAAAAAAATTAGATTAATTAATTCATGAATACTTACCTTGATTCAGCTTATTACATTGTGAGTGCATATTACACAGTTCATTCAACATTAATATTACCACTCATTTTAAAAATAAAATTTAACTCAAATTGTTTCAGACAGTAAAACAAAATGAATGTGAAGCAATGTGATCAATAACAATTACAAAATTTTTAAATAGAATCAAGGGAGAATATAGACACCCTGAATCTATATTGGACTTACTGATTCAGTTACAGAAATCAACAATGGCAATAGCTAGCTTTGCGGGGACCCTGTACCAAAATTCCTTGGGGGCCACTTTTTAAAATGGGAGCTCTACTAACAGGACTATTCTGCCAGCATACAAATACACTTTACTGAAATATGATCCTTTTCTTTGCATTGCTAACAGTAAAACTGTACCACAGGCTTTGGAATGCAATAAAATGACCTTGACAGCATTTGCTGAGGATTTACTTACTTCAGAGAAAAATTTGCTAATATACGCCTTTTCTTTTCCCTCCAGTTCATCACATATGTGTGCCTATATGAAAAACAATAGCACCGTGGAAGGAATTGTGTAAGTTTTAATCAGCAGTTAAGGGGTTAAAATAAAATTGTGTTAAAACATTTTCAGAAGCCAACATTCAAAAGTTGAATATAATGTGATCCATGTTTAAACCAATGGCAAATGAGTCAATTTAAATGGGTTAGCAACTATTCTAGAAACTTGATAGTTCTAAAGAATACAGGTTAAAACACATAAGAAAAATTTCATCCTTACCAGATTCGGTCATTCGGATTGCTCTCGCTTTGGCAAGTTCCAGAGCAGTTACCCAACGCTGTCGTTCGATTTCATTTGAAGCCTTCAAGTGGAATGTTTGGGTACCTCCGTTGGAAATTACAAAGTTGCTAGAATCCACAGTATGAATCACAGCACTAACTAGGTTGATAGTGCCACGGCATGTATGAGCAACTTCAGTAGGATTTCTGGTCATTAAAAGAAACATTAATTAATTTTTAAATCTTCATTTTTCTTGGTTAAATAATTTATCATCAAGATTTATTAGAAAATATATATTCAAGCTGCTTCTTTACAGGAGGAAAACTTTTTATTCCAACACTTTAAAATAAATTTAGATTTTGATGTTTTTATAAAATCCATCAATTCTACAGTTACAATAATTTCTAAATAATAAAAAAATACTGTACAATAATTCTGTGAAATAAAAAGACTATTTTAATGTTAAAAAAAATCAGGTTTTTCAAAATTAGACAAAATTCGTTCCAAAAGATGGGTGCTTAAAGATCAAACTATTACTAAACTACAAACCATTTTTAAATTTAAGCAAACCATTAATTTAAAATATAGATATAAAAAGCAAGAATAGAGGAACTTTGGGAAATAAGGAAAATATGCTTAATTTCTTTTCTCTTTCATTGTTTGAGAGAAATCTTTAAGTAAAATTTACCAACTATAAGAAAGTAATAGTTTTTTATGCCTTTAAACATCAATTATCACATACAATATACATCCAACCAGTAAAATTTCTGCATAATACAAAAAATTATAAATTTTAGAAGCTTTTAGAATATATATGAATAATTAATACATACAGATAAAAATTTATTATAAAATTGAATTATTTTTATATACATCTAGTAATTTAGAAGGGAAACAAATCGCATGTATTATTATTTAAAAATATATCAAAGTTCCATTCATCAAGGAATATTTTTAATGCAAGAAAAAGGCAAGCTTAAAAAATAATTTAGAACATTCCACAAAAAGAGATTCAATATTTCATTTAAACCTTAAAAAAAATTTATCAAAATATCAAATTAAATTTTCTCAAAACTATAAAAAGGTGTATTTATAATATACATTCATTTTAAAGCTAAATGCAATTTTTGCTTCTCATTTGAAGATTAAACTACTATAATTTAAAACTTTAATAAAATTGTTAAAGTTTATAATATATTATTTTTAAATGAATTTCAAGAATTTTTATTCAATTACAAAAGAGTTCAAAAATTTAAGTATCGTAAAAAGAATAGAAAATAACCTGTAATAGGATAAAAGGCCATTATAAAGAACAAACCACCGTTTCTGATAGCCTTTCAGATAGTTTGTCCACTTATAGAGCCAACCCTTCATTTCGGGTTCTGGAGCAGATTTGGTTTCAGCCATGGCAGGGACTCAACTGCATAAAGGAGGAAAAAACATATTTAAAATAAAGTTGCTGAGCAAAGCAATCTGTTATACTTTATTAACCCTTTTTTGATCAGTCTTGCATCTCACATGATCAGTATTTTTTATGCCCATACAGTCTGCATCACATGCCATGTGTTAAAAAGAAAAATTTCATCCTTGAAACCAAATTCATTGATTTATACACATCTGTTTAAACTCCTTGATTTTTTTTTTTTTTTTTTTTTTTTTTTTTTGTATTTCTGAACAGTTCTACAATATAGTGCAATATTGCTACTTTCTTCACAATTTTCACAGTGATAATTCCACCTTGAACTGAAATCAAAATAATTTTGTACTTTTTAAATTTCCCTTTCATTAGTGTTATTTTTACATGTCAAAATAGCTTTTAGGATGAATTGAAAGATTGTGACTTCAAGAACAGTGGATTTAACATCCCCCCACACTTAGTCGGAAGAAGCTAGATCTGATTCATCAAGTGATAATATTTATTCAGTGAATAAATATTATCACTTGAATCTAGTGAATCAGAAGACAAGGATTTGAGTTCAGTAAGAATGTGGATAGAAGAAAAACAGTGCATACTGCTCCTCCTCATTAAAGTTTTCCATAAAATACTGAGATATTGACATATTTTATTAATAGCAATTTTATCAGAAGTATTGTATTATGCACTCAAATCCAAACTCAGTGGTGCAACAGCCCATGAGGGTCCGGGCCTACTGTGCCCATCCAGTATACATGACCATTGGGCGCTGAGGTGCATGAGCAGATGTCCTGATCAAGTGATCGGTCTGAAGCGAGAACCCCAGTGTTCAAGTCCCCGAGCAAACTTGGTACTCATTTATCGACCCACTGCAGTAGGGATGAAAGGTTGACTCGACCTTGCCCAGCCCAGGAATAGAACTCAAACCTCTAGCGTGGAAGTGAGATACGCTACAACTCGAATTGTATTACATAAATAGGTAATATTATACCAATAACTGGCTTAATGAGAATGTGCTGTCTATCGTAGCAAATGAGATAGTAAAGGTAAAAGGATAAGAAAAGAAACAAGGTACTATTGAGAGAAATGTGATGTTGGACTTTGTACCATTCTGTTTTGAAATTTTACACACACACAGCATGATCTGTTACAATTTCAACTAAAAAAAACAAACCATTTATGATATTTTTTTCATTCATGACTAAAATTTTGTTTGGTAAAGTAAGCTGATACACTTTGATCTTCCAGGTAGATTGTAAAGCTGTTTCAATGATAAGGTTTGCAAACCATTTTCAAAAACATTTTTTAAACAATTTTAATTTTTATGTGGATAATTATCTTATAAACCTCAAAGTTAGAGCATTAATGCATATAGTATCAGAGTGTGTGTTAGATACAATGCAGAAAAAAATTAAATAACAGTGGAAGAGCAATCATACATTAAACCTGGGGTTAACAACCTTATAGCTAAGGTGAGCTGAATTAATCTACCAATTTGATTCAGAGTACCACATAAATGGAAATATTTGAAACAATTTGATTCCCACAGCAATGCATCCAGAATCAGGTAATAGAGGTTAAAAATATAGATTTAGAGTTTTATTATATACTAATTATCCATCATTTGACAATATTTGCATAAAAATAAGCAACAAAAAATATAACTATTCCTCCAACATAAAAAAAATTGAAATTATTCATACATTATCTATCCTTGAAGAATACTTATTAAAATAAGAAAAAACATAAAATATAGGTATTCCTACAACAGAGTGAAATAAAAAAAATTAAATTCTAATATCCCTTCAAAGCTTTACTTAATTTGACAATATCAGAGGTATAATTTGTAACTTTCAATTTGGCACATGATTCTGAATGTTCAGTTGTTAAACAGCTTCTTTATGGTCTGAAAATATATTTCATGTGAGAAAAAATTTGTTCACATATATATGTAAAACTAAAAGCCTCAAAGCCAGAGCACATACAATTTTCTTAAAACAATTCACTCACTCTGGCAATGACAGATAGTAATTTAAAATGGCTGATGACTTATCAATAGAATATTGTCTTCCAGATATTTCAATAATTTCTGAAATTTTGCTTTCAATAATTTTGAACAAATTTTTCACAAACCAGAAATGAGTAAAGCTTCATTTTATAAATATTACACAATCGTTTGGACTTGAATTGAATATTTATTGCTAAGAATGAATTACATTTAATCAGAAGATTTTATTTTCTTACATAAATTATATATAACCAACATGCAAGCAGATTCAGCAAAATTGCTTAATTATAAAGAATTGAAAGTAAGAAATAGCCTATAAATAGAAATGCATGAGGCACAGAAAGAAGAGACAGGACAATTTAACTTTCTGACAAAAATATTTTGCAGTTTTGAATTTAGGATAGAATATATATTAATTTTTAGCAATAAAAAAACACTTTTTTTTTTGGATTGGAAATTAAAAAAAAACTGACAAGTTAGACATGGCCCTTTCATTTCAATTTGAATTATCAAGCACCTTCCAATACGAAAATACTCTAAAGTCACACAAACAACTCAATCATAAAATAATCTTAAAGACAAAAAAAAAAAAAAAGTACTTGAAAAGGTTGATATAGATACTGAAATTTGAAGGAATTATGCATCTATTTTAGAGATGAAAATCAAATTTTCATATTTGATTGAATCTGTGGCATGAACAGTGCAACTTTCAAATGTAGTGCATGTCAGGCTATAAACAGACTTCTAATAACACAACAAATTAATTTCAACTTGTAATGTTATGTTGGTTTCATCATTTCTCATTGGAATATGTCAAGAGGAAAGTTTGTAAGCAATTATTGTAGCAGAGTTTGGTAGAGGGCAAGTAATTCGACTCTAAGAGAATGGACTAATCAATGGATTCATCATTCATGGCACAACAGTCCGGGATGGGCCAATGCATTCTGAAGCAGATGTTTCCAACAACATCAACTGGCATAGACAAACTCCTCTAATACTTAGTTTTAAGAATCAAGCAATCCTTTTCTACTTCATTTATACATCAAATTCTAGGTTTTCCTTTTCTAGTTTTACATGATGTAGCCAAAAAGGTTTCTTTTAGAATGCAATGGTCATTTATACAAATTGATGGATTGGCTACAGCATAATGATTGAGGTGATGTTATTGTTGCACTATGCTGATAGAGGTGGACATAACAAGACATGTCCAAGCATCAAACAACTCCAGGAAGTTCCAAATGAATCAGACTGAGAGAGAATTGACATGTTACAAGATCTGTACAAACTTATTCAACAGCCAATGCTGCATGTATCCAGATAGCAGTTGTCTAGATGGTTGCACAGTGTGGGACTAAACTTACATAGACCTTTACAATGATTGCCTTTAACAGTATTGCATCATCAAAGATTAGAAAACTCGCATGCAGGACAGACATAGCATGTGAAATAACATTAATTGCTCTTCATAAATGTGTTTTGCTTCTGTCATGGTAGAGATGACAATCAAACTGCTCCATGAAGAGGCAATATTATCAGCACTATGATCCACAGTTACCTGTGCTATCATGTAGTTGAGTGTAGTTGTACGTGTTGCTAAATTACCCTTGGAGTTGGGTGTAGTTGTACGTGTTGCTAAATTACCCTTGAAGTTCATTACAGGATCTATGATAGTTCAATGTGTTGTAATCAAGCAATCCTGCAGACAGTAGGGATTCCATTTCTAAACTTCTGGTTTTAGCCCCTTATCCTACAAGACAATGCTTGACTATATATTGCTGTCATATCTAGAGCTTGTCTACAATATGTGAACATAATGTATAGTAGCCATACGAAGAGGTCCGGTTGAATCCTAGGAGGACCCACTTTTGGTCGCCAAATTTTGAGCGATAAAGGTTACAATATGGTAACCCTTCCATTGCATCAAAAAATTTGGATTTTCAAATCACCGAAAAAATGGCAACCCTAAAAAGGTGCAACATTTTTCGCCTTTTCCGAAAAAATGTCATTTTGACATTTGACTTCGCTGAAGAAGGTTTGCTCTCCACCGGTTGTTGTTAAGAATGGCGTGTGAAAGGAAATTACTTGAAAGTGAGGCTACGATAGGTTTCTTTGTGCTCCTGGGCACATAGGGGAAGAAAGAGACGTTAGAATGGTGTATGAAAGCTAATTTAATTGCTTCTCGTTATGAATGTTCGAGGTGTAAAAAAAATATGCGTTTGCAAAAGCGAAAGGGAACGGTTGACGGCTACGAATGGCATTGCCGCAACCAGTCGAAAGATAATCGCCACGACGTCGTTCGGAGTGTGAGAAAGGGCACTTGGTTTAGCGAAAGCAAACTTGCTATAACTATTATCTTGCGTTTGACGAGATATTGGTTTGGCAAGAGCATGAATGCGTTCGTGGTGAATGACTTGAAAGTTAATAAGAATATGAGACAAAGTTAATAAGACATGTGGCGGCGATCTAACGATCACAAATTGGTGAATGAGAATTTTCATAAATTCCTTGCATCCATCGCAAGGGTGTATCCACCAACAGGTCATGGCGAAATGCAAGCGTAAGGTAAGTGCTTTTTAACATTTTTTAAAATGATTGATTTCATGTATTTCTTCGATTTTATCTTTGCGAAACGCCTCTTTCGTCCTTTTTTAAAAATGTAAATCATGCTGTACACACTGGTTTTAGAATGCTTTTTTAAAATGAATTTCATTGCTTTCTCCGTTTTTTTCTTTATATAATGATTAATTTAATGTATTTATTCGATTTCATCTTTGCAAAACGCCCATTTCATCCCCCCTTTCCCCCCGCTGACGCATGCGCTTCCCAAGAGTTTTTCGTCATTGACGCCTTTTTGGCGAAAAATTTTTGGCGCCAAAAACAGCAGTGGGTCCTCCTAGGATTTTACCTGAAGGCCCTTAGCATAACACATTATGATGACAATCATGCCCCATACTGAATAACACCATTATCCTGCATTTTGTGCAGTAAATTTTGTATATTTCAGAATTTACTCTTTCATAAACATTTTACTGATATTTCATTATAGTCTGAAATATCATTCCTGGAGTAACTTTTTTTTGGTTTGGAGTGTAAAATAGATAATATATTTTTAAGAAAGAAATGCAGTTCAATATATAAAATGGGAAATCATTTTTCTTATGCAGTTATAAACTCAATCTAAAATCTTAAGATATTAAGAAATCTATAAATAAATTTCATAACAGCAAACATCACGTTCATTTCAGTCATTTTAAGACTTTGCAGATAAATGATATCAAATCAAATAAGTAGCGCTTAAGTTTTTACGCAAAGTTATTGAATTAGAGATTTGTAATTTTACTTTGTCACATTTTGTTCTACTTATGTATAAACTAATTATTTAAAAAAGTTTTGAAAATTTCATTTTTCAAATCCAAAATTGGACATTTCTATTCAACATCTTTCAAATTAAAATCAGACTTTATATAAAAAAAATTATAAATAAAAATTATGCTTATTACTTTTTGAAAAACATAATAGTTAAAAGAGTTTCATTTTAAAATTGAAAAGATTTATATCAAAAATTAATTAAGATGAAAACCAAAACATTATTAGGAACTAATTTGATATCGGGGAAATTGCGCCTAGCAGCATTTGCTGTAGTTGGAATGAAATCCAATATGGCAGCCTAACGGTAATTTAATGATACACAATAATTTTAAAGAATTGTTTTGAAATACATTGAAATGTACTTCAAATAAAGGATATAGGAAGAGATTGAGAATAACCTAGATCAATCAATAAATAATGAATATCAATAATATGTAATAAAAAGTAACATGTAGTACTAATAGTATTATAAGCAGCATATAATAATCTTATAATATTATCTTATCGTAATCATATATAATATTCATTTAGTACGATTTAATAACAGTTATTAGAATTAATAATCACATAATATAATTTAATAGTAATTATAAAAAAGAATAATTGTTGAATTTTTAAAAAATAATGCATTAAGTAACTCATATTACATAATTATAAATAAATAACATAATAATTATAAATAAATAACAATATTAATTATAAATAAATTAGAAAATATGTAATATTTATAAATAAATATTAAAAGAAACAATTATAAATAACAAATATTAGATGAATATTAAAAAAGTAATGATTGCATTTTTGTATTACATTATGAATTAAATAATTACATAATGTATGTTAACATTAATTAATAATTCTAATTACAAAGTAGTGAAAGCTTGCAATATGAAACTTGCACTGCAAGTTCCTTCAACGAATTGCATCAAACAAAGAACATAAAAACAAAAACATTTTTAAAACGAAAATAAATGATTTATAGCGATAATTAAAAGCACAACACTTATTCTTCTAAGGAAAAAATATTCTAGTACGCACTCATTTTAGAAATATCCATATTCGAAAATAGCACAGTATTAAACAGAAGACGCAAACACTAGAAAAATTACACTGAAAAGAAGACGAAATGGCGCAAACACTAGCAGTATAAAATACATGTAAACAATACAGAAATTTAACATTTAAGATAAAAAATTACACTGAAAATGGTTAAATTTTTACAGAAACTGCTTTTAAAAAAGAAAGTTTTTATTAAAATCATCTGAACAAATGGAGAAAAGAGTTACAGCAAGCAAAAATGCGTATTCACACCTTTTTTCGACATCTCCATTCAAATCCATCCAAAACAACAATTTAATCCCATTTGTTATTACATTTAACATTACTTTATCCCCATGGCAACCACATCGGCAGCCATACTTTCAACCCGAACAACAAAATGAAATGAAAGGTCACAAATGACATATTGTATTTAATGTTATCGCCCATCTTGGCTAAAAGTTATTTCTAATATACTTTATCCCCATAAACAACAATTTGGCACTATTATCGCCCATCTTGGCAAGCATAAACAACAATTTGGCACTATTACCCCTGATATCAAACTAGCACCCATTATTATATCATGTTATTTGAAAGTTAAGTACTTATTCAATTATAAAATTACCACAAATATTTAAAACTCACAAAAACAACTATGAATTCAAAATTAAGCCAAATGAATTTTATTTACACATCTTATTGAAAAGTTATAAATAAGTACTGTAAAATCTGGTGTACTGCACACTTTTGTCACAAAAAAGATCCAAATCTATGGGTCAGTGTTATACCCCAGGTATAAAAAAAATGACAGCTTTAAACATAAAAAAATTAGACATTTACATAGATTGAAATATGGTTTTAGAAGAATTGACATTCCTTATGAACTTAAAGGGATGTAGTTCTAAAAGAGTACAATTTTATCAAAATCCTGGAATAGAACCTCAGGCAAATGACTAACACGTACATTTCCAGTTACTTCATAAAAAAAGGAGTGTTATACGATGAATAGATCCAAAAATTAAAAAAATGCAGCTTGAAAGTATAGGTGCATGCTATATGCCAGATATTACGGTAACTCTACAAAACATAAATTAATCAAATAAAATATAATTACCCCAGCAATGAATTCTTTAAGAAACTTCTTCTTTCCAACATAGATATACAAAAAGTTAGGGATGTCTATTTTTCAGAAACATGAAACAAATATTGTTAAAAATAACATTGTGTTAAAAATAAAAAACAGTAAAAAAAATAAATAAATAGATAAATTAATTTTTTTGGATCTAAAGATATCTTAGGCAAAGAATCAAAGTTTAAATGATCTCAATATAATAGCTTATTAGAATATGCATTATTTAAAATATATTTTTAATTTTGGAAAATAACAGCCGTAGTTGAATTAAAATAAGTTTTGACACTCTTAAGCATAATACAGTTGTTTTCAATAAAGGATCGATTTAATAAATATATTTGAAAGTATATTTCAGTTACATTTCATCGAAGTTCATCATAAATTAACCTTGATCATAAATTTAAATTTTCTTTTAACAATTATATATCCAAATATCAAAGAAAAATTACTCAAATACTGAAAAATATCAGCCTCAACACTTAAATATCCACTAGAAATATGCATAATAATCCCATTTCAATATTAAGCAAGGAAATGATTTATAGCTCACTTATTTGGTTAAGTTTCCAGTTTTAATTTTTTTCAAAATAGTACAAATAATATATATCAGTTGATATTTCTTTTTAAAGAGAGATTTTCAAAGGTAACTGAAGAATATTTAAAATAAGATAATTTACAAATCTTATTTTACTAGGGTGGGGCATAAATTTTAATAGGAACAAGGAATACCAATGAAAATAATCAGAATTTCCTCATTTATCTAAAACATGCATAATCATAAGTATATTTAAAGAATAAAAATGTTTTAAAGCAAATAATGCAACAATATGTGAACAGGTTCAGCTCCTAACAGTAAAAAGTGAATATGCATTATTTCAAGTAAATTGAGTTCAGAGGTAAAAATAAAACTTTTTTTAAATTTTACCATGATTAACTTGACAATATCACAGAGAAAAAGGAGAGGGAAATAACCTGGCCACTTATGTGCTTAAAAGTTTTTTTTATTTCAACCAGCAATAAACAAAAAAACAATATAATAACTTTTATCAGGAAAATTGATTATCAAGAAAGGTATGTTAAAAAAGATGACACCACTTAGACATACATCTGTTTTCAAATTTTAATTACCTTAAGAAATATTCAAAACTATAACTAAATTCATTGTTACTGAATCTTTTGAAAAAGTAGTCTTGATTGTTTTGAAGTGAATAACCATTCCCGTATATTTTGTAACCGAATACCACATCAATGCAATACAAACACTACGTTACATTTCCTTTTCTTTTTTATTTGCTCTTTCCTTCCTACTTCATTCTTAACTGTAATACGGCCTGTCAAATTTATAATGAAAATTTACCGGTATCTTAAGTTTTGCTAGATATTAAAAATACACTAATTGACAAATATTTTAAAATCTGTTAGGGCAAAATTTTATTTCAATTTAGCTTGAAATCAAAACATCTCAAAAATATTTAATTAAAATTTGAGTTTCTTGGTTACCAATTCCAGGTGTATCTTATTTTTAACATAACACATTCCCAAAAATTTTGAAATCTTGTTTTCCTAACCAATAATCAGAAATAAAATAAAAAATGATAAAGACTCCTTAAAATAATAATTTTTATGGTATATTTTATGAGTTTCAATTAACTTTTAGTAGGAAACATGATTGGATTGAATATCGATAGAGTATTATTTTATTTACTCTTTTTTAGTCATTATGAATAATATCATTGAAAAAATAATAGAGGAACTTCAATAGAAAAGTTATTTAATTTTTAACAACATCCGATCTTGTTTTTATTTTATAAAAATTAAGTGTCATTTGCTATTTAAAGAAACACAGTGGTTATCGAGATTATTTAAAATTGTTATGCATAAAGCGGTAAGCGAATGGTTGGAGATTATGAATTTAATGGAGAAATAGCAGCTCTAGTGTTTATATGTTGGAAGTATTGAATTTCACGATGTTTTGATGATTATTATTTAGCTAGTGAAATTAAAAATGACTTCTGTAGAATATGATTTGGACACTTCAGGAGGCTTGATGCCGGTAAGCAATTGGAATTGTTCAGATCTCGTGAATTCCATCTACAAATGGCTTCGAATTGACAATGTTTTTTAAAAAGCCTCATTACATGATTACGTTGTTGAATTTTGTGAAGAATGCTTCATTCCGTATATCAAATAAAGAAATTGTTGTTTTTATGTTTCAGCAAATTCAAACGCTCATAGCACCTCCGATTCTAGAAGAAAATGCTAAAAAGAAGAAAGAACGAGAACGTAGGTATCGGAGACCTGGAAGATCTGTGAACCATGATTCATGTGACGGCTGCAAAGAAGGAGGAGATCTGATTTGTTGCGATCGTTGTCCCGCTGCATTTCATCTTACATGCCAGTAAGAAACGTGATTCTGTATAATCTACCTTAATATGTCATCTTGTTTCGTCGTAAATATTATTATATATTGTTAGAAAACTCCTTATTTGAATGCTATTTGATGCAGCTTGTCAACCCTACATATAAGCAGTCTTATTCAATAACCAGAATGTAATTGACATTTGTGAAATTGGAACTTTATTTAGGAATACATGATAGCATATTACATTTATGTTTAAAAACATGTGGAGCACTTCACCAACACAGTCTTAAGAGATTGTTCAATGTGTTAGCTTTCTATAAAAATATTGGAAGAATTTAAAATACTGCTTTTCCTGTTTTAAATTATGGGTTTAGTTAGGAGTTTCATATATATGGATATTGCATTGTATAATCAATAAAATCTTTGTTCAACGCATTTTGATAGGCTGATAAAAATCCATTATTCCATTGCAATATATACATAAATAATATTGCCTGCGTTGTGTAACTGTTTGAAAGTTATATAAAACTTTTGTCTGTGGAATATGTGTTTCTTAAAAAAGAACTTGGCTCTACAGAACTAGACCAAGAGAATTTTTAACAGTCTGGTTACCACTCTTATGGAGATTATTATTTAAAAATGGACTGAGGCACCACATGTTACGTTTTTCATTGGTTGTCAATTTGTGCATCTGCAAATTTTTCATTATTTATTTCAGATACTGTCCATTTAGAGATATCTTGAATGCATATATATTTTTTTTTGTAAGCTTATATGAAACTTTTCCATTTCAAATTATAAAGCGAATAATGGAACATTATATGTGTGCTTAAGTAAGACTTTGTTTTGTTTGAAAATAAGATTTATTATGACAGAAATAAAATGCATGCAAAGAAAACTTTAAATGTATATTTAAAATCAATTTATATGTGAATATGAAGCATTTAGTATCTTTCCTATATCAGTTTTTTCATTATTATTATGCTTTGATGTAAAATAAAAGAATGAAGAAAACATAATGATGCATAAAATGTGTTCTCAGTTTTAATTTAAAAACTATATTGTAATTCTTAAGAGAATGTTTTTTTTTAATTAGCAACATAAAGTCAAATTAATTCAGATTTTTATGTTAGTATGTAAAGTAAATTGTCATTTATATTCGAACATTTATTATCCACAGCGTCAAATATCCGGACCAGTTTTTTTTGTCAACTACATGTACTGTATATGAATATGTTTTCGAACAGTGGAATGCTCAACAGTTGTTTTGCGTGAGGTTTAAAGTGACTTTTGGGAGAAAACAGGGAAGAAACTGTTGCTGCTTTTGCTGAAAAGCTCAATATGAAGGACGCCTGCTACATGTTAGCCATAGCGTTGGACTCGCTCGAAAGACAGCGTCTGAACAATGTATGGAATAAGCTGTGGCCAGATTCAGTAGGCGAAAAAGACTTCAATGATGACCACAGGGAGGAGATTGCCGACTTTGTCCAATCGATCCCAGAATTTCAAGATTGCGATGAAGAAGATGAAGAAACCTGGTTGGCATGCGATGCAGAAGACTGTGGATTTCAAATGTTAAATGATAAGAGTGCGACTTCTGTGCAAGAAGAATCCGACCTTGTTGACGAAAAAATGGATGAAGACAAGGACAACAACAATGAAGGTAGCAAGGGTCCATTAAATACTGACCTGTTTTCTACGTTAGAGACAGCCATGGAGTGGTACAAACAACAATCAGAGTGCTGTCCTATTCAACCACTGCTGCTTATGAGAATCAAAGAACTTGCAGTGAAAAAACGAAAGCGTACAATGATAAAGCGAAAAATAAGTGATTATTTTCCACAATAAAAGAAAAATTGCGACATTTTGCACCTATTTTTCTTTTTCTTCAAGCACGTTTCCTGCATGTGATGATTTTCAATATTCGCATAGTATCCGGTTTACTATATTGCATGAACCACATTCGGTTATTCGAACAATTGCGTATCCAAACGGTGTCCGGTTCCAATTGATTAGGATAAACGACATTCTACTGTATCTATCAAAAGACTAAGTAAACTAGAATGAATAACAGATTTTGATTTTTTTTAAGTGTTTCAAAATTAATACATTAAATAACTTGGTATTGAAATATTAACCATCATTTAAAATTGCTATGTATATAATTAGATATGTAGTTCAATCAGGTACTAATATTATGAGTTAAATCAAAATATCCTGTGGGAATATTTGGTATTTTTTTGTATTAAAAGAGAAGGAAAAACATACTCAACCATTCAACATTATTTATTTAGTATTTGAATGTCAAAAGCTTTTTTGTTACCATTTTAGCAATGATAAATTTTATATAAAAGATAATTGCATTAATAGAACTGCAACATTACTCTTTCCCCAGTAACGCAATTACGATTCAGGTAATTTTCAGTTGACAAATAACCATATATAATATCTTCAGTTGATATGTAATTTATATAATCATAAATAAAAATAAATTAATAGGAAATTGCAGTATATAATTCTTGTAACATGCAGAGATTGTTATGTATATTAGAGAGTCAAATTTACCTAAGCAGAGAGGGTAGTTCTTTTTTAGACATCTTTGTCTGGCAAATCTAGTTGCTGCTTCTTGGTTTTGGGGTGTGCAGTTGGTTCTTTTGTCAGGCAAGGTGAGTGCACTATGTAATTGATTGTGCTTAGGGTCATCCCTGTTAGTTAACAGCAAATATGCAAGTTTTAATCCCTCTACAAATATATTAATATCCTTATCTTTGAGTCTCACTGTAAAATATTTGTTTATTTTTACTTCTGGAAATGTTCCATCATAAGGAGGTTCTAATGGTTTCCTAACTCCAGCAATATGTATGAATACATGTGTACTACAATGCAAGTCTTTGTGGACAAATTTTTTGTGAAAGCTGTTGATGTGTATTTTTATAGTTGCAACAGAGGTCACAATTTGTTTCCATAGTTCTTCAGCCAGCAAATGTATCTGCATACAAGATGCATCTCGGTTTTGATAAATTTCCTTATATTTGAACATTTCTCTGACTGTGTGTTATGGTATAATTTGTATTGCCACACAAAGCTGATCATAATCCTAACAATGCTGTTGGTAAGGTTTGCATTCATTTAAATCAGGTATGTCAAACTTGCAGTCCACAACAAACATTTTTGTGTCCCGGGTAGTATACCGGCACACAATAATATACTATAAAATATCATTTCTCCCAATTTAAAAAAGATGGTAGCGGAGAAAAGGTGTCAAAATGTAATCATTAAATTTTTCTTGTTCTTTTATTTATGTTTATTAAAATGTATTGGGAAGAAAACTTATGTTTCAATATGAATATTGATTTATTTTTGCAGCCCACCATAAGTTAAACCTAGTTAGCCTTTGAGTTTGACACCCATGATTTAAATGAATTATGATTTCTGATGGCCACTTTTAAAGTATGATAGATTCTTTAAATTTTTTTATTGTATTGTGGGGATGATAGTTTGTTGCTGTGTAGACTTTAAATCCATAAAATAATACCAGAGTTTTTGAAAAGCGGAGATCTAAACTGACTAATCTTAATTGGTAATCACACTATATGACATACCAGAGCACAAAATCGGATGATCATAAAATTCTCAAATTGTAGTTCTGGCTGTCACATTTGATGAATAACTTCATTCTCCAATGTGTGCAGTGGCTAATGCAAGTAAGGCAATGCATTTCCCTTCAGATGTTGAAATCACTGAATGACATCATTATGCATAACACTGAATCTGTCATTTACTTCTTTGATAGAGACATTGCATGTATGTCTGTAAGTTTTGCTCTGTCAGTTATAAATACAAGATTTTGCCTGTTAATTGATATCCTTTCAAATGTTTAGCCAAATAAATCTGGATGCTATATGTTTAATTGTAGATTTTCCAACAGAATTGGCTAAGTTGGGAATTTTTTGAAATATATGCATCCAATAAGGTTGAGATATAAATGGACGGATTTGCAGTTGAAATGTCACACCAAAGTAGTTTATTGAAGGATATTGCTTAAAATTTAAAGATGGATTGAGGCACTAAATATTAAGTTTTTCTTTCGATGTCAATTTATGCATCTGCAAGTTTCTCACAATTAATACAGATATAATTTCAACACTAGATAATATATGAATCTGCAATGATGTTTTTTTCTCAGTTTTAGTGGTACGTATTCTGGCTAAATGCAAATATAGTTCATTGGCTTTTAATCTATGAATATTGTAAACTGTTGTCCTTTTGGTATATGTTTTAATTGTCTGATGGAAAGATATACTTAAAAGTTCTTAGTCATGTGCTAAAAGCTTTTTTAGTGTCATTTAACTTTTTAGAATAAAATGCTTGTGGTTTCCAGTCTCCAGCTAGATCCAATTGTAAAATTAGAGGCACCTGTATATAAAGATTGTTATATCTGGAAAGTTTAATTAAGCAGCATCAGCTAAATCTGTGCATTTTCAAGAAACATTTTTGTTTCTTCTTGGAATTTTCTTATTTTTGTTCTTGGTCCTTTTAAATATTCATTGAAGGAAATTGGATTCATTTAAATGTCCCCTACATAGGTTTATCATTACTAAAAATTTAATTAAAAAAATTGTGGTTCATCTCTCATAGGCATGAGTTTTGCACTCCTGTTCTGACTCGCTTTACTTAATGGGTGAAGTTTTACCCATACTAGATCATTAACTTTATAGTTAGGACTTGGTCTCCGTGATTTGTCTGCATATGTGTTTTTTGACAATCTTGATTCATCTCAATGCTTTCTTTAAAATTTGTGACATATATCCTTCAAAACGCTTTAAATAAGGGTGTAAATTCAGGTACAAAATTATCATTATGGATGGCAGACCGTAGATCAGTATTTACTTGGTCCAAAGTTCATAGTTTTCTATCGAAGGTTAGGTATGCTGCTGTGTGATCAATGGACTCGCATTTTGCAGTATTCAGTGCAAACCTAATAGCAAGTAGCTTTTCAATCCATAGTCTTTGGTTGTTACCTACCATCATTGCCAAACGAGGTTTCAAATCCCTATTTTTCTTCCCACTGGATTTTTTAATTGCCGGGGTGGTGCTTCTTTTAAGACCAGGGTGGCCTAAATCCTTTTCCAATGACAGGAATTTCAATTGCTAGGGTGGCACTTTTTTTTTATGACCAGAATTTTCGATTTCCGGAGTGGCGCTTCTTTTAAAACCAGGATGGTTTAAATTCTTTTCTTACGACAGGAATTTTCACTATGCTAAATTATAGAGGTCTATGTTCTTGCCTTTTGAGAGAAAAGCCATATTTGTCTCTTAAAATAAAACTACTTGTAAAACTGTAATCACATAAGGCGTTACGAAATTGAAAGATTTTTCGGGAATCGTCATAAAAAGTCCCAAAAGTCAAAATGGATCAGTAAGCAAAATTGAAATGATTTGAATGCAATTCAAAATATTTAGTAATCGAAAATTTCTTCATAGTTGGCAGCTACACTTCAGAAACTACTTTAAAATTCTTTATGAACTAGGTGTTCAGAAATATTGACTTAATAATTTTACGTTGGGTTCCATTTCTCTCCCGGTAGGAAATATTTATCTTGGCATCAAATTTCCCGGTAGGAAATATACATCTGTGAACAGTCACATATTGATCCATACTTCAATCTCCATGATCTCTGCACCATTGGAAACAGACTTCTGTTCTCCGGACTGAGAGGGATATAAAACAACCCCTTTTTTCAAACACTTGGGTGCCATTTATAACCTGGTTGGATGCCATTGATAGCCTTTTGGCATTCATTGGTGCCATTTGTCACCAGCTAGTGTAATAGTTACTTTCAGGCATCTGGTATCCCAAATTTCATTCATCATTGATAACAGATTTCAAAGTATTTTTAACAGTAATGAAATGAAGAAAAATTTTAAGTAGCAATAGTTAACAACTTTACCATTTGGGTGTTACTTGCAGCCAAGCCAAATTTTCTCAATCTCTTCGATAAGCAATTGATTTTGAGACCATCTTCATTTCAATCTTATAATATTGTAATTTAAAAATGATTCAATGCATTTCTCAGCCCACGTTGGGCGCCACTTGTAAAACTGTCACTCGAAGAAAATTACTACGTCGGTTAGCTCAGTTCAACTTTTTTTCATGGTTTCTAAATTCAAAACTCATTAAAAATTTTAACAGATTCAAATTCTTTCACATTTAAATTGACCACAGTTACAATTATATCAAAAAAGTTATAGTATATAACTGTATAAAGTATATAGTATAGTAACAGTTAATAGTATAGAAATAACGAGAGGTTTTTATGTGCAGACATTGGCATCTGCTTTCTTGACCGAGCTGGCAGGCTGATTGATTAAATAAGTATTCACTCGGTGAAAATAGTCTGCACTATTGTCCATCTTTTTACCATTCTCGTTACACATATTATTATTCTTATAGAATATATTTATATAATAAGTAAAAGAGGTGTAGAGATCATTTGGCCTCTCTCTTATTCAGGACTCGGCAATGTAGCAGCAGCTATTACTGTTAAAAACCATTGTAGTTTTTATTGTGTTTTTAAACTGTATTGGGCTACTTGTCAGACTAATGGCTGTCCGGCCTAAGTCTAGCTGACGATTTAACAAAAACAATTTTATTAAATTTGAAAGTAGTTAAAACTAAAGATGTACAATTTTTCACTTTAAAAAAAATCTGTTGTTTGAAGTAGTATGTACATACTCTTGTAAGCAGCCATGGATTAGTAAATCGAACATACAAGAAAAATGTTTAAAATTTTAAAATAATAGTGATAGGTTTTAGTGGCAAATTTATGCAATAGTCATAAAATCTCAATGTTAAAAGTAATGTGCTACATTATTTAATTTTTGTGTATGATTTTTAAAACCTTTTGTCATTTTTGCAACTTAAGTTTATGTGTGTTGCATGAATCTCAAGATTAATAGCTGTTAATCTTGAAAACTTTTTAAAATGTTGTTTTATAGAATTTATGCATTTTATACACAAGTATAATTGGAAGGTCCTAAGACTTGGATAATTTTTTAACACATTACTCATGTGGACATTGTTTTGGTTTTATAAATTTCTTTTACTTTTTAAAATACTATTGAATTGCATATTTCACTGCAAGTTATTAAATTTCTCTATCAATATTTTTCTGTAAATAACTTGATATTTTTATCTATGCATTTAATGTTTCGTAATTTACTTTAGTGATCCGCCTTTACTGGAAGAAGATTTACCTTCAGGTGAATGGTTATGTCATAGGTGTCGAACAACATCTGAAGTAAGTAAAATTAAACATGCTTAATATTTTAGAAAATGGGTTAAACAAAAAAAATTATTTAATTTTTAATATAAATGTGCTAAAGAATTTTTGAATCATAAGTTATAAAATTTATATATTGATTATACAAGAATTCTAAAATATTGTTGTATGGCTTTTATTAATTTCCTATCAAAACAAGAAATGTTTGAAGCAGAATTTTGTTATAATTTTATTCTCAATTACAAAAATTTTAATATTTAATTTGACAGAAAATAGTGCGTTTATAAGGAAATGTAATTCAGTTAAAATTGTAGGTATCCTTTAATTTTCTGTGTTGTATGCATGCTTCAACATGTTTGGGTGGGAGTCTCGATAATTTATTGTAGAAACTTATTATAGATCATCAGTTGCTTAGGCTTAAAACAATAAGCAGAGTATGTTTTATTTTATCAAAATGTAGGGGCTAAAAATCAACCCTAAAGTAGATGATTTGTCAAAATACCAAGATATAAGTATAAATACCAAATAATGAAGCATTAAATGTTATAGAAAAAGGACTTAATGTTTAAAGAAAAATATAAAATGCCTCATTATCAATCACTGGAAGAGAAATAATTACGGCAAATGTTGTTGTTGTCATGTCCTTTTCGAAGGGAAGGAATGAATGTTGCCAGAGCCTACGAGACAGGTTGGGCTTCTTTAAGATAGATGACGACACCATCTATCTCCACCTCCACAATTTAGGCATGGAACTGAAGAGGAGGGAAATATTCTCCAGCCCCCTGCACTCGGGGTTTCAGCTACGACCGCCCACAAGACTTTCAGACCCAATGATTTAACGAGCATGTACTCCGTGTGTACTCGGAGGGTATTTGGTGGCATCAGGCATCGAACCCAGGCCTTCCAGTCTGGAGTCTGATGCTCTGACCACTAGGCTACCCACTATCGCGGCAAATAATCTTGTTGAATGAGACTTTATATTATGACTATTGTAGTTCAATACTTCGGGTTTTTCTTCAAATTAATTGAACCATAAACAAGTAATATAAAAAAATGTAAGGCAATTCCTACTTTGAATGGATGAATAGAATAGAAAATATTTTATTAATGATTGAAAATTTGATCAAGACTTATATTATATAGGGAGAGAGTGAACTAATAGTAGGAATTGAAAAAAGAGCATGATTTGTCTGCATTGTTCTAACAGTGCACACCCGGTTTGGCTGAAAAATCAGTTTTCAATGCCAACTTTTGTCATTTTAACAGTTACATTATTTCAAAAATGGAGATGAATCTAAGTTGGCATCAAAAACCAGTAATTAATTTATTTTAATGAATTTGGAGAAACTTCATTAACATAAAATGTCGCCCTCTACAAGTTTTAAAAAAATATTTAAACTTCATTGGATGATAGAAAGTATTTTATTAACGATTGAAAATTTCAACAAGATATATATATATATAAAGGAGGAGAGAGTGAGCTTATAGTAGGAATTGAAAAAAGCCGTAATTTTTTTTATAGTAGAACCTTGGTAGTTTGGATTAAACAAAATAATATATAAAATAAGAGGATGTACACATTTACTCACTTTTTACAATAAAAAGGAACCATGTGTATTTTGAAATAAAACAAAACAAAAATTTAAATATTACAAGAGAAAATTCAAATCAATATATTACTTACATGATGTGTATTAAATTTAAAATAAACTTCTTAGAGCATAATAGTTTTTTCATTTAATAATTCTGAATTTTTTTATGGTTGTCTGAAGCAAGTGTACATTTATTGAATGAGTATTTACAGTATTGTGTATATAGTACAGTAATACCCAGACTTATGCAAACCCAAAGTTACGCGATTTTCAAATCTCATCGATTTTACCCTGTACAGTATTTTCCTGTATATAATCCAAAGCCTTTTTTTCGAGTAAAAAAAAACACTGTATAATCCGCGGCAGTTTTTATGGTGAATAATCCAAAATATAAACTGCCGATAATGAGTGTGATATAAGATAAAAAATACACAATATAATTGAAAATAAAAGTAAGAAATTGTACAGAAAAAAAAATTTATTATGTAACTTCTTTTTAAATATGTATGATAATATTTTTTATGATAATCTCAATAAAACAAAAGGATTCTTTGCTACTGCCATCTATGTTTTGAGTTGTTAAACAAAACATTCCACATGGAAAAAAATCTTTCTTTTTCTTTTTTTTTTAATTTAGCAAGTTAACAGCAAAAAAATTAAGATCGAGACTGCTTTCCTACTGTCTCTTTCTTTAAAATTCTTTTATTTATTTCTTCTAATTCTGGCCAGTGAGGTTTTCCACAACAATCTGTACTTTAACGTTGATAACAATTTTCGAAGTTGGTCTTGTTTTTTCTCCACAAACGAATATTCAATTCGTTGAAAAACCTTGCAGCTTCCCGATTTCGGTGGCCTTCTCTATAACTTTTAACTTGAAGTTTGCAGTGTAACTTAACGCTTTCGCTTCAACATGATGAAAACTTTCAATTGACGTAATAACTCTAGTCAAGAGAAAATTAAAAATGGCACTAGCGACTAATAACTATTTTTTTCTTCCGAGGAATCAAATTCTTTTTTGAATGTACTTGGACAAAAACTAGTTATGGCTGTTATACGTCATCCGAGTCATGAAAGTGCCATCTATTATTTGTTTTATAAAACATAAATGGCATTTCTTTCAAAACTTTATTGTTAGCTTTTCTGATGGAGAATGTTTTTTCTCAGATAATCCATGGCGGCGTATAATACGAAATTTGAAACTTTTTAACACGTAATCCGTGGATTATATACAGGAAAATACAGTAAATAAATTTAAAAGTGAATAGTGATTAAGAGATCAATGGTCTCCTAATCAATTTAGAACTTGTTGAAAAACTAATTGTGGAAACTGACTGAAGAGTTTTCTGCTACAGTAGAAGGATTCAGCTTTAATCTTTTTTTCACAATTCAGGCTTATCCAAAGCATATTACAGATGTTATTTCTGCTACTGAGAAGAATTTTAATCCAATGAGAGAGACAGTGTGCTTTATGCTCTATAAAAGAGATTTCAAAGGTATGCCTGTAAGACAAGATACCAGTGTACTGAATGTTGGGTATCGCTTGGAGTTGTCCCAATTATACAAACACTATTTTTTCCCCTGATCAGTTTACTATCTCGAATAGAGATAGTAAATTAATTATAAAGCTGAATGCCAAATAAAAGTAATATCATAATTTTTAAATTGCATGTTTGAAGCCATTAACTCTCATTTAAATTAAAGATAAATTGTATCACAAACGCACTTTCTTTAGGTGGAAGAACCTATTTTAATTCCGCAGCCCTGTGGTGCAGAGGATTTAGAATCTGAAATTTATCCAAGACACCCGACAGAATTCTCTGCTATAGAAATTGACCAAGAAACAGTTAATCCGTTAAACGTACTCATTACAGCTGCAACTGTCCGGAATCCTACTCAATACCAGCTACCTTATGAGCTCTCATGTACTCTTCAACTCCCAGGTAACGTTTTATTTGAAATAAAAGAAATTTGCATAAGGATCTCAAAACTTCTCTCTAAATGCTCTTCCTTTTCTCAGGAATTTTCATTTTTTTTTTTTTTTTTAAGAAAAAATTCAACTGCTGAAAATGTTACTATTTAAAATCTACTTGTTGATAATTCTTTAATTGGTGAGAAAAATTGGTCAGTTTCATTAATTTGTTGATATTTAGCCAGATGCTTGTTTAAAAATTAACATTTTAAAATTATGCAATACCCAACTTTGTATGTCTACAAATTATTTAAAATCAATGTCATGCAAAATATTATAAATTTGTGGTTGGGGATTTTTCTCAAGCACAGCAAAATAGCTTAAATTGTAAGATTTAACACATGTTTGAAGCAAACAGTTAAAAACATAACATTCAATTAAAATTGTGTGTCTCACAGTTAGTAGACAAGCAATTTTATATGTAGGGACATAAAGTTTCAATAGATTAGATGAATAAGTAGAATAACACAAGAACTCTTAAAGACTCAAAGAATCTGATGACAAGAAAATTTTCATTTTTTTGACATAAAACATATTCTAAAGCTCTCTTGATGTGTGATATAGCTTTGGTAAAAATAGAATAAAACAGAAGGCATCACACACAACTTTTCTCTGAGATGATGACATAATTTTCTGACTTGGAACAGTTAGCAGCAGGACTAAAAAGCAGTTTGTAAATATTTTTTTTCTGTGTCTGCTTTGCTAAAATAATTAAAAGGATATAAAATTAAATGTGTGCTAAAAAAATCTATTATTTTTTATACTAAAATATATATTCCATAGCTATTGACTAAGTCTTAAGTTCTTCTAAGAAAAGGTAATACAGCTGATTTTCTGGTGTGATAGTCTTTCTAAAAACAAACTTTTTTTAGTAAGTGGTAGAATAATTGATAATGATATCCTAAAAAATAAAATAAAACAAGAAAGTGGGTGTGCATCTGTGTGTTACCTGAAGTCTAAAGATTATTCAAAACAAACTGCTGGTAGACAGACTATGGATAAGAGTATATGAACTATGTTGAAAATGCTCAGTCACAATGCAGAATGGTATGGGTACACAAGCTAAAACTAATAGTGGTGGGGAAAATAGTAATAATAAATATAACTTCCACTCTTCAGTTTTTTGCTCTTCCAATAAAAATGTTAAGTTTTTTTTATGATGTGTCTTTGTTTAATTTACTGGTAGCTCATCAGGTGCTTTTTATATGAATTTAAATAAATTTTAGGTGTGATAATTTCACAAAAATTTCATTTATTAATTTTTTTCTACTCTTTTAAAACAAGTGCTTATTATACATAGAGAAAATTTTACTTTGAATGCTGTGTCTAGTAAATCAGAATTTCAATTCAAAATTTTCTATTAAAGTAAATAAAAATTGTAAAATATCTTAGTATAAAAATATACACCAAAGTCTCCTTTTTTTTATACACAATTTTGAAATAACGTGATTCACCAAAATACTTTTTTACTAAATTTTTTTGTTCTAGCACGAATCCCTCCCCCTTCCTAATTTTGACATTCTAATTAGAAGATGGTCAGTTTATGTCCACACATGTGTGAGTGACTTGGTCTATATACAGTGGGCCACAAAAGTGTTCATACACTTGCAATTTCCTATAAAATTTAATGTTTTCAACTAATAAAAATTAATATATTATAACTGTAATTTTTTTATGATATCTCCAACTTATTCTTAATAAAATGACATAATTAATTTTTTAAAAATAGTATAACTATTTTTTTAAAAAAATAATTATCAAAAAGCTACTAAAAAATTACGCCACAAAAGTCTTTGTACACTTAACAAGAATCTCAACTTAGCTTTAAATATTGTATTTCTTCCTTAATTTATTACTTAGTAGGATATCATTTAGTGTCCACAACAACTTTTAAGGGTCTTGGTATAGATTTAATCAATTTTTCATAATTACTGCATTGATTTTCCTCCATGCTTCTGTGATTAGTTTTTACTTCATATTATGTGTTTATATGTCATATTTTCTTCTTTTTTTAAAATCAAATTCTCCCCAAATATGTTCTACTGGGCTAAATAAAGTGATTGAAAGGTGTTTTCAGAATTTGGGAACAGTTATAGACACTAGTGGCTTACAATGAGAGAAGTGCACTTGGTGTCATTACCCTGTTAAAAAATTAAATAGTCTCCAATATCCAAATTTCGGGCAGATAATTTAAAATTTATCTTAAAAATAATTAAATAGTGCTCATGATTCATAATACCATGAAAAAATACTAAAATTACCTAATTCTGAGGATTTATTATACTGCCTGATGATAAATAAAATTTGGATATTGGAGACTACATAATTATTTAACAGGGTAATGACGCCAAGTGCACTGCTCTCATTGTATGCCACTGGTGTCTCTATAACTGTTCCCAAATTCTGAAAACACCTCTCAATCACTTTATGTAGCCCAGTAGAACATATTTGGGGAGAATTTGATTTTACAAGTACAATATATTAATTTTTATTAGTCCAAAACATTAAATTTTATAAGAAATTGCAAGTGTACAAACACTTTTGTGGCCCACTGTATATATATAATCCATAAATATATAAATACACAGATAGTTATAAAACCTAAGTATAACTATTCAAGATAGGAAATATTAAGCACAGTAGTACATTAACAAACTCCTGGCCTTAGAAACTAAGATTGCAGGTTTAAACAAGTTTTAGGGCTATCCAACCTTCACCTGTAATTTGTCTATACAATGTGCCAAGGGGAAAGGAAAGAATAATATTAGGAGAAATTTAAATATTAGAAATAAAATCACTATACTATTAATATATAACGATAAAATTATAGTCTACTAGTATTCACAGTATAGATTTAAAGTCGATGCAATAAGGTAAATAGTAAGACTTACTTCGTGAGTATATCAACTAGTTATGTTTCCCGCCAAATACAATAGAGGAATATCAGTACCGCACAAAGTTAATAAATTATGATAGAATAATATAAAGTCTATATATATAAATATTTGTAGAAAATAAATGATTACAAGAAATATTTAAATAATATTAATTTATTAAACAAGTGGCGCCATCTATTGAACAATTGTATAATTCATTAAAAATATTAATATTAAAACATAATACAATATGTATTAACTATTATTGACATTATCACAGAACTATTAGAAATATAATTGTAAAGAAAGTTAGCAGGATATCCATGTTCAATACATTGTTTAATAAAGTTATTAAATATTACTTCTAATTTTTTGAATTTTATTTTTAATAAAATTTATTTTCTTTCTTAGGTTCCAGTAAGAAAGCTAAACAAAAAGAAAATAGGTATTCTAAACGGGTGCCTCATGAATTAGATTCTGGTATTGTACATTTGCCTGCTAAGCTGTGTTTTCATTGTAAAAAGTATGCTTTTTTATTCATATAAATTTTTTATTTTTTCTCGGATTGATTTCTTTTTTACTTAAATTATTTAACAATTTTATTTTTAAAATGTGTAGTTTATTTTTTAATTGCACTATCAAAAACAATGAATTTAGAAGTTTGAAACACTAATTGTATTATACTCAACATAGCATAAGATAGAAAATATACACTTCTAATGTGGCTAAATGTTTTCCCAATTTCATATAAAATTTTAATATTCACTAATCTGTTTATTTAACTGTGCATGTCAAGGAAAAATTCAAAGGAATATATTCGAGTAATGTATCAACACACACAAACATTTCGCATACTGATAAAAAATTTTTTAAATACTTATCTATGTTTAAAGGATTTTAAGAGTTTTATTTCATAAATATTGAAAGGTATTATGTAAGAAATATTATTTTAAATTAAACAAATTATATGCAAAGAACATCAAAGTTTTAAGATTAAAATTGAGTTAAAATATTTGTAGACTTAAGCTTAATTTTTTTCCCTACAAAAAAAATGAAATGAAACTGTTATATAAGGATCAAACAGCAAATGTTTCATAACTTGTCAAAGAGTATACCAGAAAATTTAAAGTTTCATCTTGCATTATATTTAAGGAGTTGCCGCAAAGCACCTCTCATTCAATGTGATTACTGCCCCTTGTTGTTTCATACAGACTGTTTGGAGCCACCTTTAACCAGTTTGCCAACAGGGAGATGGATGTGTTTTAATCATTCAGAATTTATGGCGGTCAGTATAATGCTTTATCTTATCTTTTCTTTTGCTAATAATCTGTAAATAGGAGTTGTATTGAAATCAGTTCTTGTGCAGTGTTTAATTATTTCTCATTAAATTTATGTTTTATTACTGATTTAATATATCTTAATTATATTAGAAATACTTTTATTTTCTCCTATTACATTTTTTTTTTTTTTTTTTTTGGAATTGAATCCAGAAAGAAAAAAATATTACTAATACTGTTCTGACCAATTAGAGATGTTGAATAGTAATTTGTAATTTATGTGCATGTATTTTAGGATCAAAAATTGTTAACCTCTGTTAGTTTTTCTGAAAGAGTGAAATTGTGGGATAAATTTTCTGGTCCAGTTTCTCAAGATGCAATGAAGTTGCATTTCCTCACTAAAGTAGATAAACATCATCCGCCTTCAGACGTAAAATCAGGTTACCTAATAGAAATGCCATTGTTGTAAGTATGGTTTCTTTTAAGTGTGAATTTAGTTCAATATATTTATTAGTAATTACTGTTAATCACACATAACACAATGCTATGGATGAAGTAATCTCTTTCCAGGAGAAATTTGAACTTGTGGGAAATATTTGCATGAATGCCCATGATTAGTCAGTAGACAAGAAGTAACATCAAAATAAATTGGATTTTACTGACCAGTTACTTTACTAAGAAGATACTTCCTTCAAATTCAATAAAAATAATAAATTTGCAGATTCTGAAGAAACATTTGTTTCAAAATGACACTGCTTAGCATACTTGTGTTAATGAAAAGAAGAAGCATTTTTGCATGGTTTTTTCATAAATTTCATCACATAATATCTAAGTCTATTTTAGGGGAACTTCTTTGTATTTATTGGTCTGTTATTTGTGTAACAGAATTGTGATTCTTTTTTATATAAATCATTGCATGAAAGTAATTTTTTTTAAATTCACAGAATATTTTTAGATTATTAAAAATTAGGCTATCATTTGAAAATTTATTTTAAATATAAGGATTTGTCATCTTGCACCAAATTTTGTTATGCTTGCTAGTTGAATTTTATTTTTAAAAAATTGACTCCTGCAATGAGAACAGGTGTTCCACACTAGTAAAATAACTAAAACTGAAAAGAGGTAGAAAATCTTAGGGTGAAACAGAATTCAATTTTGAATAATTTAGAGTATTGAAAAGCATGTCTTAAGTATATTTTTCAAAAATTAACTATAATTGAAATTGATTGTGTGTCTTTTTGTTTTTTGATGTGTTACATACAAATGAGAGAAAAATTAAAACTATTAACTAAATGTATATATACTGTATTTATTCAAATCTAAGTCCCACTCCAAATTCTCAACAAGTTTTTGTGAAAAATGATTTATATTGATATCCAATTTTACAAAATTGAAATAAATTTAAAGTGAGAACTAATAAGAGAGAAGTGAATAAGTAGTTGTTTTGCCAGTATTATAAACTTTTTAAATGCGTACATGAACCTGTATTTCCTCCAATTGCCCCATCCTTCGAATTTTTTTTCTCTTCGATTTTAAGCAGCATACGATTTTCATTAACATTGGGGGAGGGGAGTGTGGCTTAGATTTGAGTAAATACAGTAATATAAAAAATTTTAAAAAGAACTTCAAACTAAAAAATTCTAAAAATACTCTGCAATTATCCAGAATTTAAAAATTACAAATGTACACTATCTATTGGTTTTAAGAGCCTGTGTAGAATTAGAATGACTGAGCAGGACAACTTTATTTTTGTAGCCTAGCTTTGTATTTTTTAAAAATATATTTTGTAAAAAATGTATAGCGCAGGTAGGGCTTCACTTTCTTAATATTTTTTGTTAAGTACTGTGTACCCAAACTAATTCTTAAGCTTTTCAAATATTTTTTAAAATTTTGCTCATCCTAATATTTTGTGAAGGGGGAAAGTATTGATTTTGTTATCAATTTTGTGTAAATAATGTAATGCATTTGTGTATTACTTTGGTATATTTATTGTAATATTTGCAAGCAACGCCATTGCTTACGTTATACTGGTGATTCAATGGGAACTTGGCAATAGAGCCAAGTTGGCATCATTTTTGGCGAGTTCGAGACCCTATAAATTCTTCTAGAAATTAGTGGACAATCTATGACGCAAGTGGATCTTTCTGGAAGTTTCCGCCAAGTCTATAAATAGAGCGATGCTCACCGAAGCGAGTCTGTCTTGTTTTAATCAGCGATTAGCGAGTATTGTTTTGACTAGACCGTGATATAATTAACTCGGCTGTACTTGCGAATAATCTTTTACATGCATTTTGAACACTGATAATTGTGTTTGAGTGCTGTTGAAGGTGTGAAGACCTTCTGAGATTTATTCTGTGTATATTTCTGTTGAATCCTGTATTTAAAGGATTTGTTTTCTTGGCAATAAATTCTGTTCTCTTTTAAGAACCGCCTTTTCATTGCGACTGATTTGCATAAAATCCTCGAATTCCAATCAACATAACAGTTTACCAAACTGTTACGTAGATCCAGGTTCGAGTTGGACAGGGATCACATATGTGACACCTCTTCTCAACGCCATTCTGCAGATTGTTGCCATGGAGTTCCTTAAGGAATGAGATGAAACTTGTCTTCGGGAGTATTAATTGCCACCTGAATGTTTTTCTGTCATCAGATTCCTAATTTCGATATAAAAGATCTATATCTCATAGGGATAGAGTCCCAAAGAGTCCAGTAAAGCTTTGTTGTAGGATGGAAAGGGGCAACGTCTTGCCAGCTGAGCTTTTCGTCATATGACGCTTTGAATTCTATGATTGGTTTTATTTTGGGATCAGCCAGTTGATCCTTTCAGACACTCTCATCATTCCATGGGTCCAATTCCGATGTTGATGGCGTTGTAACTTGGCAGACTACTGGATCTATTACGCCAATTTTTTTTTCGACTCTCGAACTGTATTTACTGTTCTCCCCACAGGGTCTTCTCAAAGGGACATGAACATTTACATCTGCTGGTCCTTTTAGGTGGCTACACACTTTCTTCGGCTCTATTACAATGACACGGTGCGGATCTTTTTGATTTACTTGAGGGCAGTTATTTCTTGGGTGCCCTGCTCCACTCCACCCCCAGCACTTGGTGCTGCGATCTTCCTTATTGTTTCGGGGGCAGTTACTTCTGAGATGCCCTGGTTCACTATACTCCCAACACATGAGGCTATGTCTCCTTCGGTTCTGAAGATGAGCCATTTAGAGAAGATTCCTCTTTCAATTTTTTATCTCCTTCCTCCATGCAGATTGTTAGGGTGCATCTGCAGTCTTTCTAGCTCCTCGGATGGAATGGTAGTCTATGCAACTGGCTTGAGTGGTGACCTCTAATTTCAGGGCATATTAACAGGGCAGATTTTAGATCTTGGACATCTGCCATTCTTACAGCCCTCTGGATTTCTCCATTCTTCAGTCTGTCCACGAAATACTGGAGAGAAATCATTTCTTGCTCATTTGCTGAGAAGACTAAGGTGCTGAGCCTTTGTATTTCGAAAGCATACTCCTGCAAACTTTCTCCGGTTTTCTGGTATGTCTTCATCTGCAAATGTGCATAGTCTTTGGAGTATTTCTGGCCGAATTGAAGATCCAGAGCATTATAGAGGGAGTTCAAGTTTAGCCGCTCTGCTTCAGGAAGAGTCTACAGTACCTCAGCAGCTTCTCCTCTAAGGGATACTACTAGCTGTCATGCTTTTGCTCCTTCAGTCCATCCATTGGCTTCAGAAACTATAGGAAATTGAGTCTTGTATACCTCCTAGGTTTTTTTGTCATAGGTGGACAGTTTCACTGACACTGGTGAGGCACTGGAGAAGCTGGCACAAGCTTGCTTTCATTTGTCTTATTCCCACAAGTTAGGAGTTTCTTTTCAAGATCATCCATTTGCTGTGACATAAGGCTAGAATTTTCAGCCACTTCAATTCTTTCTTAAACCTGCACTTGAACCTTTTCTATTTCTTCCACCATTTTCTTTTCAACTGCTCCGACTTTTACATCCACTTTAAATGCTATTTTCTCAACACTTGATTTTCTCTTCAACACTATAGATTTTCTTTTCTAAGGAAATTCATCAATCTTCTTGATATTTCTCCATTCTCTCCTTAGTCTCTTTTTAGCTGCTTTTAAAGGCATTGATGCCTTCCAACAAAACCTTCGGTTGCTTATCCATCGCTCTTGTTATTGGCATAAGATCCCACTTCTGACACCAAACTGTTATGTTGATCGGGGTTCGAGGATTTTATGTAAATCAGTCGCAAATTAGAAGACAGTTCTTTAGAGCGATGAGAATTTATTGTTGAGAAAACAATCTTTTAAATACAGGATTCAACAGCAATATTCGCACAATAAATCTCGGAAGGATCTTCACACCTTCGAAAGCACTTGAACACAATTAATTATCAGTATTTAAAATACACATATGCAAAAGATAATCCACAAGCTCAGCCGAGTTAATCAGTAATCACAATCAAGGCAAGTTTACTAATTGCTGGCCAAAACAATATTCACTAATTGCTGGTTGAAACAAAGTTTGACTCATTTTGGCGAGCATCGCTCTATTTATCAACCCGACGGAAACTTCCAGAAAGATCCACTTGCGTCATAGATTATGAAATTAGTGAATTTCCCCACTAATTTCTAGAAGAATCCATAGGGTCCGGAACTTGCCAACTTGGTTCTATTGCCAAGTTCCAATTGAATCACCATTATAATGTAAGGGATGGCCTTGCGAATACTACAATAAATATAACAGTAATATAAATGCATTACACTATTTACACAAAATTCGTAACACTGCACTTTCTTGTAAAAGTTATTCAATAATATATTTAAATATTGCACTTAAGTTTTCATTTATATTTGTCAAATTTTCATCAAAAGATCTGATTTGTATTGTTATTGCTGCAGGTTCCAAAGGCCATAACTGAGCAGTACAGCTGTGTTCCATTTTTGCTTCCTCGATTGAAGGAATCTGTATTGCTTGGAGGAAATTCCTGTGTGTCATTGAGTAATGGAGTACCATTTCCTCCTGAGGAACAAGATGAGGTGATTCTTTTGCTTGGCATTTGGTTTATTTTACCTTTGACTTTCAGGGATAGCTTAACTATTTTTTAGCATTTTTAAAAGCATCACTCACAAAATAAATCACTTAATGTTTAAATACACAGGAGGTATATACTGCATGTGTTTATAATTTGTTTTTATTAAAAATGTATTTTTTACACATAAATGATGTGTTATATTTATAAATTATTAAGTACTCCAGATTTTGAAAAAATTTTGTATGTTCAACTAGTGTTTTTGTAAAGCCTTGCTTAAATGAAGCACAATGCTCTGTTTATAATGATATGGTATTGGTTATATTAATTAATTTGAAGAGCAACATTTGTATAATATTGAAAACTCCAAAATGTCTGAATATCTGGGAATTTGAATTCAAATTATGTTATTTGTAGTTTCTGCACTTTTAAAAAAAAAGTAAATGTTTTCTTAGTAAAAGCTTCAGTGTATAGGTAAAATAAGGTTGTAAATGTGATGGAAAGGAAAGTATTTTTTTTTTTTTTGTGTTTACTCCTTAAAAATCTATTTTCATATAAAGTCCCCGATATGAAAATATTATGAGGAGTGAAATTTTAAAAAAGAAACGAGAGTCTTACAGTAGTTGCATATGATGTGTAACATCTGACATGTTGTCATGGTAAATACGCAATAGTAACTTATATCCTGAATCAAGTATGAGTGGAAATAATTTTCTATCGAATAACTATATCCTTAATGAAAATTTTATTTAATTAACACAAGGAGTAAAATGCAGTTTTTTGTCAAAAATAATTATTCTTTTTCAATTTAAGGAAGAGCGGAGATAATAGACTTATGATAACTAAAATATGACACATACCAAAGTATTTAAAAACCGTTGAAAAACAGCATCAATAACAGTATCACTGTTAGTTGTCGAAACATTTTGATTTGTGTTCATTTTGTGCTTGAGTTCATCATTCCAAAAAACTATGGGTGGCTCAACTTTTGGCAAACTGATGTTATAGTTAAAATCACCGCTCAAAATCATGAGAAGCAAGTGATGGTTGAGCAGAACCAACTTCGGTAAATCCCTTTAAGACCTGAATTATTTTTATCTTTAAATATTAAATTCTTCTGGTTATTAATACTATATGGACCCCAATGACACTGGGAAAAATACTAAAAAAAATTCAAAATTCGTTCGGGTTGGGTGTTATCTGTGAAACAGAGAGAGAGAGAGGTCACCTATGTAATTTTACGAGTTATACACTTTTAGCTCTAAGTTGATAGAAGAAACAGTCTTAATTCAACTAAAGTTGTTACAAATAAAGAAATTATTAATGTATAATTAACCCCCTTTTATTAATTCATTATTTATTTACTGTAAAAGTCTTTTTTGTTTCTGGCGAGTATAAATTACCATTGCATTTTTCACATGTTTTCGAACTGCTTTCGTAGTTTTCATATTTGCACTTGCGAGGCCTTGATATGCCATCAACACATCGAAAATGGCTATACATGTCAAGCCTTTTATCCTGGAATGGCCAGGATAAAGGCCGTGACATATGTAGCAGGTGGATTAAAACGCTTCGATCTTTTTGTGAGTGGAATTGCAACACTGTTGTCTCCATCATCGCTGCGTTACTGTATAAATTTTCTACAAAGTGAAATTTTTTATTGTTTACGATTTTTTTCATAATGAATCAATATTGATGCATTTTTATGGAAAGAGTTATTCAATCGTTTTGTATGAATTTCTTAGCATTTTAATGTATCGAAATTTTGTACTAAAAGAGTGCATGCTTTGTTTTTTTTTTTAGAATCGGTGATTTAAAATATAAATTGTTTATTAATTTTTTTTTTTTTTGTAATTTTTCAAAATATTTAAAATTTTAACTAAACATTTAATAACTTCATTGTTTACAAAAATAATTACACTGAACTTTTTTTCCCATGTGTCCAAAGTTGTTATCCCCGTTTCCTTCAAAGATTGAAAAAATTACTGGTGTAAAAAAAGTTTTTGTGTTTTGAGTCTTAATACCCATTTTACAATAAATCATTATAGCAGTTTTTTTCTTACATTTTTGTTTAAAAATTACTGTTATTGGTTATCTATGTGAGAAATTTGGGGAGTATATTTGAAAAACTAAATCCTCAAAAAAATTAAAAGTTAAAAAAAAAAAAATTGTGCTAACTGCATTTACTAGTGTTTTAGCATAATTTTTAGTGACACTTCATGCCTTAGCTCTTTTGTCTATAACAACTGGAAATCACCAAATTTGGTGGGATGTGAAGCTGATTGCACAAAAGAAAGATCTGCCAGAGAGAAGCTTCATAAACTCAGTATGATTGACACTGAAAGGTTACCATACAAAACTATTTTTGCTGTAGATAAACCCTATGTGATAACTGCAAACATCGACGTTGCTGATGGTTTAGCCAATGGGGCTGTAGGTAAATTGTCACATGTTGAATTGTATGATCAAAATAGAGTTTTTTGCGGGTTTGGCTCCTATTCCCAAACGGCGTTGGTGTTAAAGCACGAGGAAAAGTGACTGGTTATGCAAATACTAAAGGAATTGGTAGAGAAATGGTTCATATCAACCGTAGATTTGCAACAGTTCCTCTCAACCGAAATAGATCAATTCACGCTAAAAGGAATAAGTTTTTATTGAAACCAGCCTGCTTCTTGACAATTCAAATCGCAAGGAGGGACATTTGATGAAATTGTTTACAAATACAGCTAGGCACATTCACAACCTTTGGTCTACATAGCCTTATCCAGGGTCACGGCTCAAAAAGTACTTCATATTGTACTTACTGATGGGCGTCAATGTTTTTACTATGGCAGCTGAATCAACAAAATGATGCTACCATTACGAAATGAGTTTACCAGGGTTTCTACTGTTCCTCTTACTACAATTGATAAAGTTATGATCAATAAAATGACTGGAGGGGATATGGTTCTTTTTTTTTAATAATACATCGTTGTTTTATTGCAATTTAAAGTTCTATACCTCTAAAAAAAACACCCTACCAAAGTCTCCGGGCACATGTACGTAATCTCTGTGGTTGTATTGTGCAAAAAGCACACATTTTGATGCTATCAGAAACATGGCTTCACAATGAGGAAATTGAAAATTTTAAATGCGTAACACAGTATAAACAAGATTTTGTGAGAAGAAATACCCACAGTACATTAATCAAACTAAATCTAATTTGGGAGATATGTGTGCCACGAGATGCACTTTACCGAACAATAAACTTATTGTTGTTGTCACATTTAATGTTTCTGTCAATCTGATTGTTACTGACATTATAGATTATATTCACAAGACATTACTAGCATATACAGAAGGTGGTTCTAAATTATTTGGGGAAACAGTATCATGCACTTCCACTCATACCTGGTGGCGATTTCAATATTGATTTCGATAAAGATGAAGGATTGAGATTAGTACAATTCTTAAAATCAGAGCTTAATTTAGGTTTTGTTTCCAATGAAGCACTGGAGCCGACTAGGTATGGAACAACCATTGATGCGATGTTTTCATGATTCATAAATCGCATATCTACCGACGTTCATGTATTGTACTTTAGTTACCACAAGCCTCTTGTCATAGAGATTAATAATGACGAGAGAATGTAATTATTACTCACGGTGATATTAATAGTGAAGTAAATCAACCTTCTTAAAATGTACTCATGTACAATGAGTAACACGTATTTATGTAACATAATTGATGTCTATTATTTTATATACATATTACTTTACTGAATCAATATAAGAAATGTGAATAAAATAAAGAAAATAAATGCATGGTTTCAGTATTATATGAGATGTGTTTATTTACCCTGTTTGCCTACTATATAATCAAAGACAACTGTACTTAAGGACTAAATTCCAGTCATGTGTCAGCCAACACACACAGATTTTTAAACTAATTGTCTTTTGTTGAGTATTAAATATTGTCAAAATAAAACCGTTCTGGTTGCCAGAAGTCAAGCAACAAAATGATAAATTGGCATAAAGTAATCATGAATTATTGAAATGGATATGTTACAAGTAAAAGCGAGCAGCATTGAGTAGCGATATAAGAATGGTGGCACTGCCATAGTTTGTATGTAATTATGATGTAGCTTGAAAACAGCTGTTCATTGGAGGCAGTATAATAAACAGTTTTGGAATACATATCCAAACTGTACAAATGAGTGACATTTGCCTGCAGAATTGCATTATAGAGCTATAGGTTGACTAGAACAGTGGTCACTAACCTTTGTAATTTCATGGGTATAATAATCAAGCTTTTATTTTAGTAATGTGAAACGCACCCATTAAAGGAGAAACAAAGTTATAAAATATGTATTTTTTAAATTTTTAGTGTGAAAATGTCCCAATTTTTCTGCAAACCATCAAAAAATTTTCATGGTTGTTAATCACTTGACTAAAAGCAAGTCAATAGTTTGATATTGTGAGATGGCTAAGTGTGTCTTATCATTCTGTTGTAAGCTGGCTATGAAACAAGTTTCTAACTACTGGTTCTGTTTCTCAAGCTCTAAAAGTCCTTAGTGTATGTCACAATAGGACTGTGATGTACACTAAGGACTTTACTGCTCTAAAGCCCAGTCATCTAAAGTAGTAACCCTTGGTTTATCTTTGGTAGAGCTTGAGAAACAGAATCAGTAGTTAGAAACTTGTTTCGTAGCCAGCTTACAACAGAATGATAAGACATTTAACCATCTTATAATATCAAACTGTCACAATAGGGCTGAGCCACCCATCTGGTATAGTGGTTAGTGACGTTGACTGCGGTGCCATGTGGCCTTGGTTCGAATCCGGGAGAAGGCATGGATGTTTGTAAATGTATAGTGCCTTTGCAGCATGGAGGTACTTTAAATAACCGTTGAGTGGCGAGGCCTCTCGTGAGATTGGGAGGACACCTTGATCATCCCCGGGGTGTTCTCCCTTAAAATTGGGGTGAAACCAAGCAAAAGCGTACTGTCACCTGCATGGGTAAGATTAACGATATGCATAAAAATCTAGCCCTTCACCACAATGAATTTCATGGTGTCGATCATCAGGTGGCATAAGCAATAACAACATAATATGACTGTAACCAACTTATCTTAGATCTATGCTTATTTCTGTTGCAGGAAAGATTATCAGCCACAACACATACTGTTGTGGAGATCTGAATGCTAGGTGAACAATATTGTGCATTCTACATCCCATCACAGCTAGAGTATTTGATTTGAGCACATAGCCATGTAAACTGATGGAAAATTAGTGAATGTCTATTTTGTTCGCTCAAGAGTTTTGTTTTGCATACAGAATGATTTTTGACATGTTTACAGGTGAAGAGAAGCAAACACTCAATATCATTTATTAAATTATAGTAATCATTATTATGATAATCAATTACCATTTAATAAAAGAATACCTATGCAGGAAGTGGTATTCTTATATGTAAAGGATTATTACAGTCTTGTATCAGTTGTCAAACAGAGCTCATGTGGCAGCTTAGCAGTCATTGTTACAAACTCGTGGCTGGCATTGTGATATTGCTGGTTCAAGTTCTGATGTTACTGAAGACTCATTTAGAGGTGATAATTCACGTTAAATCTGTTATGGCTAAAAGTTCTCTAGTTTGAGTGGTATGGAAGTAAGAATGGGATGCTGGTTTGGGTGTCGTCCTTGTCACTTGATCATGGTTCAAAATTTTGAGGTCCTTTGTAAATAACCCCAGCATATTACTTGAGTGTGACATTAATGAACAGTCACTCACACAGAACTTTTGATGCTTACTGTGACAATATACTGGATCCTATTGTTTATTTGTAGAGCCTTTATTTTGTGCTGCAGATAATGCCCACTCTCATACTGCTAGCTTTGTGCAACAATTTCACTAAAAATTTTTCTAAATATACTGGTCAGCATGCTCTCAATCTAAATCCTAATGAAAATGTGTGGAATTCTTTCCAGGGGTCTCAAAACCCTCTTTAACAGCATTATAAATGGCATGAAACATCAAGTTCAGGCTTGTTGTCCTGTTCTGTTGTTTTATCCTCTTTTTGATATAAAATGTAAATATGTAACATTTTGTTATGTTTTAAATAATGTTATATAAATATAATCAAGTTTCGCTCAAATTGCTTGCATACTATTTGAGTTATCAAATATAAGTTTGTTACTTGACTTTTTTTGGAAATCAATGCATTTATATTTAGTGATGTCATTATTTAAAATCAAAATACTAAACTATTTATTCGATTTGATTATATAAATGTCCTCTTAGCTCAATAAATTTAAAGAATTCTATTAAAGTAATTGTTTGAAGAAATTAATTGATAGTTACGCTATGCTTTTATCTTTGTTACAGTGGCTGACCGACGTTTTGGATATGGAAACACTTAGCGGTTCGTACGTAACTACTTCTCCGAACTTTATGCATTCAATTGTCAAATCTGATTCTCCAAAGGACATGGACTGTGAACCATCATTACATGAAAGTACATTATCTGTGAACAATTCAAATTTACGTCACCGCAGTAAAATATTTTTGTCTCAGAATGGTCCTAGTATAGAGTCAAATGGGGAAATGGAATCGTTGACTTTGGATACCAAGGTAAAGTGTGACTGTCATAACTCTAGTTCACCTCATCACCCTAATCATTTGTCTTCATGCAAGCATCTGATTACAAATAAAATGAACAATGTTTCTGCCTCAAATCATGTTACAAAGAACTCTTCTATGAAGAATCAGTGCACATCTTCGCTCAATGCACTTCAGACGAAACCATTTTCAGGCCATTTTAGTACCTCTAATACATCCCGTGGATTAAAATCATCTTTGCAAGGTTGGTAAATATTCTAGCTTTTTTAATTCAAGAAGTATTTGAATAACATAAACGTACAAACGTAAAAGGTTTTTTAAAGAAATGAGCATTTTGTACCCTGAAGTATATTTTAAGTTGTTGTTTATATATATATATATATATTTTAAACAAAAGCTACAGAAGAAAAAAATTTAAATTATAGGCTTCTAGACTTTTACATTTTATTTTATTTGAACACAAAAATAAAAATATTTTGTTATCCTATTAGTATTTTTTTATGTGTCAAGTATTTAGAGAATGAGATACCCTCTCTATATCTATTTGGAAAGGAGAGGGGACTTTCATTTGTAACAATTTTGCCTTTGTCCTACCCCCTTTCTTTTTAAAACCGTAGAAACAAAAATTAAGATATATTTTCCTCTACATTTAGTTGGTAAACAAGCTGTATGAAATCCGAATAATGGGTGATAGTAATGAATGATAGAAAGCAACTTTAAAAGTACATTTGGTTTGCACCCTAAGTATCTTGGTGTAATATTGGATATTTTTCTCACTTTAAAAAAACCCATAACTTAGATGAAAGCAAATTTTTAAAAGTTACCTGTAATTTCAAGATAATCTAAATTAAGCAGATGAAATGAATTGCTTATTTATTCTGTGATCTTCAGACTTGTCACTTGTGAGATACCAGATATGAGGATTTGCTGCTGAGAGTCATATTGATTTACTTGAAAAATCTCACAAAATATCCTAATATTAATATTTGGACCCAAACGGTACACGAGAAATGAAGACATTTAAAAGCAATCAAAAGGAAAATCATACTAAAAAATTCTTTGATAATATTGACAACTTCAATTATTGATCTATCAATTCAGTGGAGAAATATATTCCTATCCCTTTTATGCCTAGGACAAAAAACATTCTACTAAATTAATTTTTAAGTATCCTCTATTTGTTATTAAATTTTATTTATCACAACAATAACAATCATTTAAAAGCTTCTTTTAATCTTGGGGGGGGTCTCCCCAATATTACACCACAACCCAAAATGGCAGTCATTAATTAAATAACTGGATCAACCCATCAGATTGTTCTCTTTCTCCTCTGATGAGAGTGGATTCGCCTCCCTGATATCATACTAAAAATTCCAACTTTCTCGTAATCCAATAAACAGCTCCCCGAAATGCACCCTCTCCAGCTAGCAACTGTTTGCATCTTCAAATTGAAATTTATGCAAGCAAATTCTAATATCTTCATGTAATTAATGTACATATTTTAAATTCTAACTCAAGTGAAAAAGTCATGTCTATCTCGTGTTTCCAAATAGGAGATTAAGAGTCCGAAAGGATTAAGAGCGTTATGCGTACAATCATTAATCGCATCAATTTTATCTTTATCTGCTTTGGTTGGTGAAAATCCGCATCCAAATCTGTTTGCATTCCTACATGCAATCAGTTTGTTACACCAATTATAATTTTTTATAGAATTTATTTAATACAATCTGATCTTTTTATAAATGAAGTACTTTATTTGCTTTGCGAAAACCATGAAAACTTGAACATTATTATTATTATTATTTATATTAAATTATTTTTTCCAATTAAAATTCTATTAAAACATTTGGAGCAATATCTGACTTTATCAAATTATGTACGATTTAGAACCTGTTTTCCAAAATTTTATTATTTTTTGAATCATTGTTTGGTACAGCTTAGCCTAATTTGGCTCTTGTGCCATAAAATCAAGCAATCAAATCAAATCACATGCATACAATTAGCTGTACAGGAATTATTTCTTTATTTTAATTTCTTGTTTTTATATATTTTATTATTTGAAGTTTCAATACTATTGAAATCTTGAGATATAATTGTAATCGAGTTTATCCTTCATCATGTTCATTAAATAATTTAAAGCTTTTAATCTGGTGGGTTCTTTCTTCTTCCGCCTTCCATTCTGTAAGGAAATTATATTATGAATTTAATTAGAATGTATGTAAACCCAGGAAGATTATATGAAATTTTAATGTATATGCAAAAATTGTTTGATGTATGTATTTTTATTTTAATTTCAAATTTAATAAAACATACCACGTAAATTTTTCATTAATATTCCGTGAAGATTTAGTATAAAATTTTGATTGAGAACGAAATACGCTGATAATAACAATTTGATTTAATTTTACAATAACAATATGAATTTACTTTTTTTTAGATAAATTGAACTCCATTACTGATCTGACTCCCCAAACAATAATGTCCTTGTGTTCCAGCCTACAGGAAAGTTTAGATAATTCAGAAGGTAAGGATTTTAATGAAAATTTTCTGGTGAATTTTATAAATTTTCATAAAATTGTAAAATAACAATAACTGTTCTTTTGAGAATCATGTATGGTACTATTTATGTTCTGCTGCACTTGAATATGGCATGTTTAAGTTTGTTGGTAATTTCAGCTAATTAAAGCTATTTATTTCATTACCACTCATCCAATATAGTGGGTTTGAATCCCGGAGAAGGCATGAATGTTTGTAAATGTATAATGCTTTTGCAGCATGGGGGGTACTCTAAATAGCTGTTGAGCCACAAGTCCTCCGGAAGAAAGGTGGGAGATCCCTGACCTCCTCCAGGGTCTTCTCCCTCAAAATTATGGAACCAAGCAAAATTGTACTTTCACCCACGTAATGCTTAAAGCTATGACTTATGACAGGTGTACATCTAGCCCTCTGCCGGGATGAATTTCGTCGGCCTCAGTGTGACATCAACAGACAGATGGCATTAGCAACAACAACGATTTACCTCATTGCTAGAGGTACTTTTGAATTGGATCTTTAAGATTATTTTCAATGTGTTCATGCTTGTCGCAAAAACTGTGCGCCAGACGGCGCTGTCTGTGTATCTCTAGTTACTATGTGTTTAGGTGAATAAAAATAGAGAGTGTTTTACAGTCCATGTGTGAGGTGTGTGTTATTGAGCTATCCCGGTTGTAGTGATCAAACATTTTGGTCCGACTTTCCCGGAGTTCAACAAGCAACTATGGTTTTGTGCTTTATTAGTTGAGTATTTGGTGGTGAAATTTTTGAATAGGTGAGTGTTTCTATTCTTAATGATGGTTTTAGGAGTTATTTGGTTGTGTTCGCTAAAGTTGGTGTTAATAGTTGAATAGTTTTAACGGATATCATGGTTGAAATTAGTGTTTGTAGATTTGTGTTGATTGTGATATTCTTGTTGTGTGTTTTTGTATACTTTCCTATTCTCAATAGTGTAATTTAGGTGCTTACAAATGCTTTTTGGTTGAAAATAGTGTATACTGTGTAGATGTTGTGACAAAATAAGTTTAAAAATGGCGTTGAAATTAAATCTAAAGAAAGACGAGCTTATCTGGGTTGCTGTGGAAATGGGTCTGGAAATTCCTAGCAAAGCTAAAATAATAGATTTAAAAAAGTTAATTGAATCAAGTGCCGTTTATAAAAAATGATATTGAATTTGTGCGTAGTCTTGTTGAAAATGCTTTAGAGAAAAGTAAACAAGAGGCTGAGAAAAATGAGCGCAAGGCTGAAATTCAATTAGAAAAAATTAAATTATCTCAGGTTGGAAAACAATTAGAATTGGCGAAGGTTAGGAAGGAATCCGAAAAAAATTCTCAATCTCTTGAAAGCGGAGAACCAAGCTCCATAACTGATAAATTGGAGAGTTTGGTAAAGAGCATTAAAACTTTGACAATTCAAGTACCGGTTAGGTCAGAGTCCTTTAATTTATTTTTTCATTCTTTAGAAAAGGCATTTCAAATCAAATCCGTGCCTGATGAGCTAAAAGCCGAAATTCTATTAAATATTTTAGGAGAAAGAGTCAATAATTTGCTAACATATCTGAGTCAAGAGGATTTAAGCAATTATGTTAAAATTAAAGAATTAATATTAAGAGAATTTGAACCGACGCCTCAAGAATGCCTGAGTAACTTTAAAAAGGCTCATAAACTACCATCCGAAAACTATGTTCGGTTTGCTTCCCGCTTAAGTGCAACTTTCGATTATTGTCAGTTGCGTAAAGTTAATGAATTCCGCTCTTTGTGTGATCTAATAATTTCAGATAAAATATTTGAAACGCTAGATAGAGATACGATGAATCATATTGCAACGAAACAGGGAGAAACCTATTTCAAGCCTCAACAGCTTGGGAGGGAATGTGATGTCTATTTATCCGCGAGATGAAAGGTTTCGAATGATTTAATGAGCAGAAATCCAGGGAGTGGAGTCAAAACAGATGGGCGATATAGACTGCAGACGGTTGGCACTTGGCGGCGAGAGAGAAACTCGAATGTTTTCGTGGCCGAAACCAAAACAAATTGTGTTCTATGTAAGGGTAATAATTTTCATCCCCTTTCTCTAAGTGTTATCAGTTTAAGAAACTGTCAGCTGAGGATAGAGTAGAGGTAGTTAAACGGAATAATCTTTGTTTTCGTTGTTTTTTACTCATAGATTGAAGGAATGCTGTTCAGAGAAAAACTATTTTTGCCTTAGACCTCATAATAGCTCGATTCATTTTTCACATGACAAAACGAGGAATCCCACTCCCACTAGTAATTTAAATTTGGATGCTCCTACTTTTGTTTCAGGGCAGATTGAAGGATCAGTTGAAGCAAATTCACAATCACAGTTTATGGCGACTGGGTTTGAGAAAGGCAGACTAAAGAATGTGTTTTTGAGTACTGTACGCACACTTGTTAAAAAATAAATACTCTCAATGGGTGGAGGTCAGATGCTTGTTAGATGTAGGATCGCAGTCTTGTTTATGTACGAGGGCATGTGCTGAAAAGTTGCAGCTGAAAATGGAGAAAATAAATACAGTGGTTTCGTGCGTTAATGATGCTTCTATGGTTGTTAAAAATTGCGTAAAAACTTCAGTTGCAAATAAAGCCAAAACTTTTGAGAGTGAGTTAATGTTGTTAGTAGTTAATAAGATTACAGATCTCATTCCAAACAAGATGATTGATGTAGATGTTAATGTTTCGGAGTTTATGCCCTTAGCGGATGATAAATTTAATATACCAGATAGAATTGATACGTTACTTGGTGCTGAAATCTTTTATGAATTGTTAAAGCCTGGAAAATTTTATTGTGATAATTCGCATTTAGTGTTACAAAATACGGTATTTGGTTATGTTGTAAGTGGAAGTGTAGATCACAAGTTACAGAGAATCGCGTTCATTGCGGATTAATTGTTGATGATGATTTAAACAAAACACTGAAAAAAATTCTGGGAAATTGAGGGTGTTCACATAGAGCCTAAGGTTGATACAGAGGTGTCCTTATGTGAGGATCATTTTGTGCGCACTCGTAGGAGGAATTGTGAGGGTAGGTATGTAGTATCGATGGCATTAAATAAAGATCAGTCTTGTTTAGGAAACTCCAAAGATATTGCTATTAGGCGACTTAATTCATTGTGGAAACGGTTGTCTAGGGATTCTAGTTATTTATCGTTGTATGCGGAATTTTTGAAGGAGTATGAGGAGTTAGGTCATTTGGAAAGGGTAGTTGAGTCAAGTGAACCACCCACACATTACTACATACCCCACCATGGTGTATTACGCCCTGAAAAACTGACTACTAAACTAAGAATCGTCTTTAACGGTTCATCCCCCACCACAACAGGCATAAGCCTTAATGACATTTTATTGAAAGGTGAAGTGAAGGAAGATGTGTTTGAGACTATATCTCGTTTTAGAAGACACAAATTTGCTTTTACGACTGACATCCAAAAGATATACAGGCAAATATTAATAAATCCTGATCAGCAGGATTTGCAACGCATTATATGGAAACATGGACTAGATGCAGAAATTTTAACGTACCGACTAAAGACTGTCACTTACTGGCTGTCCAATGCACCCTTCCTTGCCATAAGAACCCTGCAGCAGTTGGCGAAAGATGAAAAATCGAGATTTCCTTTAGCTTCTGAAACCCTGTTATATGATACCTGCATGGATGATATTGTGAGTGGAGCGCCGGATTTGGAGACTGCTCAACAATTGCAATCGCAACTGAAAGACTCCCTGCAATCTTGTGGAATGAACCTTCATAAGTGGTCATCTAATTCTCCTGAGTTATTAAATAGTTCGTTGTCATCAGACATCGAGCATTCATTTTCTACTGACATTGACTTATCTGTGAAGACATTGGGAATTAGTTGGAAGCCATTTGAAGATTGTTTCGCGTTTAAGGTATCTGTTTCAGCTAAACATATATATACAAAACGTGAAGTTTTAAGTGTAATTGCTAAGCTATACGACCCTTTGGGTTTCTTAGGCCCAGTGATTGCAAAAGCAAAGGTGTTTCTGCAGCAATTATGGCAATGTAAACTGGATTGGGATGATGTGTTACCTAATTCAATTGCCAACGAGTGGAGAGAATTTGTGACAACATTAAAATGTATCGAGGAAGTGAAAATTAACAGATTTATTATGGCTGACAATAATGTTAGAATTGTTCTCCAAGGATTTGCGGATGCATCTGAAGCGGCCTACGGAGCGGTCGTTTACCTACAGTGTTTTCTTCACAACGGTGCTGCCAAAGTGAGCATTCTTGCCAGTAAATCTCGTGTTGCACCAATTCGAGTTATTTCCATACCTCGACTCGAGCTTTGTGCCTGTGTTTTATTAGCTCAACTTGTCAAGAAAATACACTCCACCTTGAGGTTAAACATAAGTGATATTGTGCTACATACAGATTCAACTATTGCATTGGCATGGTTAAATACACCCCTGCCAATCGTTTAAAAACTTCGTGGCCAATCGTGTCGCCAAGGTGCAAGAATTGACTGAAGGATTCCAGTGGAACCATGTGCCATCTGTTCTCAACCCAGCAGATCTTGTGTCTCGGGGATTGCGCCCTTGTGACCTTCCAAGTTTAAGGTTATGGTGGCATGGTCCACAATTCCTTGAAAAAGGTAAGTTGTCAAGTGAAGAAACAAGTTTGTCACCAGTTAAGGAATGCAAGTATTCTAAGGAACTGAAAACTGGTTCGAGTTCTGATATAATTACATCTAGTGTTTGTGTTTCAACTAATTGTGTATCTTCTATTTTATCTACTTTGTTACGTAAAAGTAATAGTTATATGAAAATTGTTCGTATATTTAGTTATGTGTTAAGATTTAGTAATAATGTAAACAAACGTAAACTAACATTGAGTGGTCCCCTTTCTGCTACAGATATAGACCAAGCAGAAACTAAACTGATCAGAATGGTCCAAGAACAGGTTTTTTGGCTGAAATTAAGAGCTTACAAAGTAAAGGAGTTGTCTCACCTAATAGTAAACTTATTAATTTAAACCCCTTTATAGACAGTGATGGATTATTGAGAGTTGGAGGCCGGCTGAGTAATTCAGATTTACCTTATGTTAATAAACATCCTGCAATTTTACCAGGAAATCATAATTTAACTGTTCAAATAATTGTCCATTTCCATAGAAAGAATCTGCATACTGGTGCTTCTTCTCTTCTACACTATGTAAGGGAAAAGTTCTGGCCATTAAATGGTCGTTCATTATGCAGAAAAGTAGTGCACGAGTGCCTTGTCTGTTTTAAAAGCCGACCCCTTGTTACCTCTCAGCTAATGGGTATTCTACCCCATGATAGAGTAGTCCCAGATTACCTGTTCAACTGTTCTGGTGTGGATTTTTGTGGCCCATTCATGATCAGGTACAAAAATCAAAGAAAAGGAATTTTGCATAAAATTTATATTTGTGTATTTGTATGTTTTGTGTCTAAAGCGATTCACATAGAAATTGTGTCAGATCTTACATCTGATGCTTTAATTGCTACATTAAAAAGATTTTTTAGTCGCAGAGGTAAATGTGCTAAATTTTATTCCGATAATGGGAAAACATTTGTAGGTGTCAATAAAGAGCTCAAGAGATTTCTAAAACTTATTGAGGATTCAGATGATAATTTAGCAGGTTTCTTATCTGCTGAGGGTATAGAATGGAAGTTTATATACCACCTAGAGCGCCATCCTTTGGTGGTCTTTGGGAAGCTTTGGTTAAGCCAATAAAGTACCATCTTAGGAGAGTTGTCAGTGGCTCAAATTTAACCTATGAGGAATTTTTAACTGTTTGTATCCAAATAGAGGGAATTTTAAATTCCTGGCCACTGTGTGTGTGTGTGCGCCCTTTATCGAGCAATTCGGATTACTTGAACGCTTTAACTCCAGCCCACTTTTTGATAGGGAGGTCTATGACTTCAGTAGTCGAGCCCAATTTAATTGAATTAAAAGAGAATGCCCTTAAAAATGGCAACGGATAACCAGACTAGTACAACTAATTTGGAATAAGTGGCACAGATGTTATCTTAGTGAATTACAACAACGCAATAAATGGCAATTTAAAAAACAAAATGTTAAGGTGGGTGATTTGGTAGTTCTCATTGAAGACAATATGCCAACCTTTAAATGGCCTTTAGGGAGAATCACTGAGATTTCTAGTGGCAGTGATGCACTAGTAAGGGTTGTAAAAGTAAAAACACAATTTGGAGAATATAAAAGAGCCATTTCAAGAGTTTGTCTTTTACCTATGCCAGTTTGAATTTTGTCTCTGAATATTGTGTATTAGAATTTTTATATGTACCTTAATTTGTTTTACGTAATCCTATAGTATTTTATCGTTTAATGTTTTATTGTAATTTGTGTTATTGTTGAATGTATTACATGTCAACGCGGGGGAGAATGTTCATGCTTGTCGCAAAAACCGTGCGCCAGACGGCGCTGTCTGTGTATCTCGAGTTTCTATGTGTTTAGGTGAATAAAAATAGTGTTTTACAGTCCATGTGTGAGGTGTGTGTTATTGAGCTATCCCGGTTGTAGTGATCAAACACAATGCAAACGGGAAATCCCATACATTTCTTTCTTTTCGTAAATCCTTAAATTTAGAGAGAAGCTTGAAATTTAGATTGAAAGAATATTTCTGAAAAAGGTACTTGAATTTATATTTGAAGGGAGTTTACATTTGACAACTCATTTCATTTTTTTAATTTGTCTTTATTTAAAAGCATTACCTGTGGGGGAACCTATGATCATATAAAATAAATATTGATTATAAAGTATTAAAAGTAAATAAAACATTTAGAAAAAGGTATGTTTTTAAGAACTAAGCAGCATTTAAAATTTTATTTAAAAAGTAGAATATGTGCATTTGGGTACTGTTCAGATAGCAGGGTACAGGTAGTTAATCTCCAAATGCTGTTTAACCATTGTCACAAAATATTGCTAATGGTAAATAATTCTCACTTTTTCATGGTAATACCTAAAAATTCTCAATAACAGTAAGTTGCTTTTATTTATGCTTATTCTTTGTGTCATCACCAAAAATTTCAGCTTGTTGAAATCTGCCCAGCTAACCAAACAGTGCACATTTATGGAATTTTGTGGTAAGTTTTGATATTTAAAGGGAAGGGGGAAATTATATCTTTTTCTATTTCATTTGATTTGAAAATGTTTAATTTTTTTCACCAAAATCAGTTCTAAAACACAATGTAGCTATCCATATCTTTATTTTTTTCACATTCTTTAATAAAATTATTGAATTTATTTTATATATGTTCATCAGCAGGGATTGCACTATCGGACCAAAAGTTCAATACCGGTATTCGGTATTTCTGAGAACTTAATACTGGGATACTGGTAGTAGAAATTTTACAAAAAGAACACCAGCTGTTTCTTTGCTTTACTTACCAGTTTTATTAGAGAGTGTAAATATCACAAATAATTTGTAATTTATAAATTATAACAGTATATAAAGAATCACAAAAAATAAAGGAACATCTTATTTATTTAAATCACAAAAAAAAGTCTGAATATCACTATTCAGTCTGTCATACTATTACACATTTTTGAAATGTGATCTTAAAAAAGATAATGCATCAATTGTATTGCTATTAAACCTGGAACGTAATTTTGTGTAAAAATTACCAGCTGTCGAAAACGCTCTTTCAGCATCTACGCTATGTGGTGGTACTGTTGGCAATCTGTGATATACTTTTTCCAAGTTTTTACCTGCCAATCCCTCATCGTCAAATAGATTTCTCGTCAGATGGTTTTGGATATAGCTGCTTTCTGTACTGCATTTTGGTTTGCTGAATTTTTTTCAGTTATTAAAGTTTTCAGTTTCAAGGGACAATTCCTTTTCAATATCGATATTAACGTCATCATCATCTTCGATAACTGTACCGAATTCTTCTGAAAGTGAATAGGTTGTGGGTAAAAAATGTTAAGAAAATTTACTATGGATTTGGTTGAATTGGATTTGGTTAGTCTCTTTTTCATTTTTAAAATCATTATAATTATGTAAGTACCATAAGACATTTTTTATTTTAGTATGCCTTTCTTCTGCGTGATTTTTTAATGTAGTATAGTGATGTTTGCTGTTCTTTCAGTGATTGCAACATGAAATTTATTGTTGCATTAGCTGTTAATAAATTACAATCTCTCAGACATAATGCCTCAATAGCCAGTTTAATTGGAAGTAGAGCTGATACAGTTCTGAATATTAAGTCAATCATTGCCTTTTTCATTAGATTTTTCAGTTTCAAAAGTCGTTCCATCATTAGGAGTAAATTGTTCCAATGTGTTTTAGAATCTAATATATTAACATATGTTCTGTTTTATTTTCAGTTAGTATATATTTTTGCAATATAGGATTTTTTGTAGGGGAATGTTTAAATATCTTAACAATTTTTCAAACTTTATTAATTATGGGAAGCAATTATTAACGAGTTAATATTTCATCCTAGTTAGCAATATCTTCAACAATTACATTATCATTATCTTCATCATCAGCATCACTCACACTCTCTTCAAAGTCAGAATCCGAAGTTTCTGTATCCACAGTATTTGAATTCTTCTATTTCTTATTTTTTTGGTATAATTCATCCATTATTCCTAATTGAATTCCACGCATCCATAGCACAATTGCTGATTTCCACCAATCAACTTTCCATCTTTTTTCATAACTCTTGCTCCATCAGTCGTTATGGATACAATTATCTTCTTTCAGGGATAAGCCATGTTTCACGAATTTAGATGTAAGCACTTCCACACATTTTTCAGTTGGCATACTTTCTGAGACATGTGTAAGTCCTATATTCCAATTTTTTTCTTCTGAATGAGTATTTATATTTAAATAGTGTCCATTAATCAAATGTAAGACTAAATTTAATTAGTTGCCTTAGAACTGTAGAACTAGCTAGGAAAAATAAAAATAAGATCAATGGAATGAGTGGAATATAGACGTTTAATATCTTTACATTCTGAAATGGATGTAAAATTATTTAATTTATAATATATTTTAATCATATGGTGCAATAATTAACTATAATATAAAAACAAAAATGTATAATATTTTGCTATGTTGATGATCCCTGAACATATAGTGAAAACAATTTTAAAAATTTCTAGTAAATTCCAAAAAACTGGTACTTAAACTTGTGAATACCGGTATTACAAAATTGTACAAATGGCTCAAAATACTGCTATTGCAATCCCTATTCATCAGTCTTTATTAATGGCTTGAGAAATGTGTGTGTACTTTTTTGCATGTGGATATATCAGTGTAAGAAATCTTCGTCATTTTCTTCTTTTTTTGGTGGAAACTTTTATCTCTTTATTTGTTTCAATGTATGTTTTTGCTTTAAAAAATTAACTATTTTTATAATGAAATCCATCCTTTGATAAGCATTTTAGTTTTAGAATATGTTGATCTTGCATCCATCTGTTATAGATCTACAACTGACGAGAACAGATGAAAAATTACTTCGTATCTTAGCATATCAAAGATTACAACAGTTGCTTCCAGTGAAGAAATCAAAGACTAGTGTTGAGAAAATTAATGGAAACTCAAGCGATGGTAAAACATATTGCTTTAAAAAATATCTTAAATTTGTTCTGTATGTCATCTGTATGACAAAAAATTTAAAAATTATAAATAGTTTCCTAAAAATTTAATCTGTTAAAATTTAGTGCACCTCTTAAAAGGTGAAAGTTAACTTGGCTGTTTGAATTGAATACTAGAAAAAAAAATAAGGAAACTTAAGCATAAATTTCTCTAAATTCAAAAAAATTAAATTTTTTTAATGTTTTATTGTGTAGCTAATTATATTTGTGTTTTCTATAAGAATGTGTTCATGCTTGAGAGAGAGATCATAATTTAACTAATGAATTTCATCTTCGACACTATAACTCTATTCATACATTAAATATATTTTTAAAAATTACTTATTTTTACAAACAAATAAAAAAATTGGTACTTATGTATTATTGCATTATTATTATATGAAACGAAGTGCAAGCACTTGGTTGCCATTTCGGTGTGTATGTTGCATGCAAAATCAGAGTTGCCAATTTGGCAAGTTGTCTTGAATGTTTGTCATTGTTGTGATAATATATAAATACCAAATTTCTATTTGTCTTAATTTTAAATTAAAAATAAAATTAATCTCAGTGCATTTTTCTGTCAGTTTCTTTTTCCTTTATTACTTGCAAAAAAATTAGATATTATATTTTTTTTAAGAATTTGTATTTTTTGTCTGTGTTACTTCAGCATGAAATTTGCACTGTATGATTATTGACTATTATGCTGCATGCTTTTTGTATGTAATGTATGGATGCTTTTCAGTACCTATTGAAGTACGGGGGCGTGCTATTATTTGTCCTGTGGATAAAAGAGGCTTGCCAGTTCCCATGTGTTACCGATCACTCCATTTAGGAATGGGTAAGTTTGAGAGTAAATTTTGTAAAAGTTTTTAGTAAGTTTTTTAGTAAAGTGTAATTGAAGAGTAAATTTTGTAGAAGATTAAATGAATTTTTTTTATTGTGATGCCTATGAGTACTCAAATGGAAACTTTCTTATATCTATTGCTTTAAGTGCATATGTGTTTTAGTCCTATGTTTTCTTGTTGTGAAGTATTTGTAAGTGTACAAACTGTGCTTGCTTACTTCAAATAAAGATAACATTCTTCTGGAATTGCATAATTAGTTCATTAGTTAAGGGACATGGTACGATTTATGCAAAAAATTTTATTTTAAGGATTTTCAAAAAATTTTTGCTTGCCTCCTATGCATGTATACTATATAAAACAGATTTTGTGCTCAAAATTTCATAAAAAGCTAGACATTTTAATGTAAACTTAAAATTTATTAAGTGATTTTAAAATGCTACTCCTCCCCTACAAAAATCGACGTACACGCATGAAATTTGATTTACAACTATGTATAACAAAAGTTGGTATGGGTTTTGCGATAATGTGATTGGTATTCGTACGATACTTCTTTTTATGAATGCTTATTGAAAATTCATTAAAAATGTATAAATTCTGAGTTCAATTATTTTTTAAAAAATAAGTATTGCTTTGATTCAAAAATGCATACAAACTTTTGTTACATGTACTATTAGCAGTAGATAAAAAAATTCATAACATTAGGCACAATAATAGGTGTACAACTTTGCTTCCGTCATTTTTTCCCAAAATTCGAGGCTTTATTGTAAAAAACTGTGTGTGATTATACATTTATGATTCAAAGTATTGTCCATCACTGGCCACTACTTTCTCCCATCTTTCGGGCAGCGTACGAATCCCGCGTTGAAAAAACTGGTCATCTTTTGAAGTGATCCACGAATCAATCCAATTTTTTACTTCTTCATAAGACCGGAAGTGCTGTCACCCAGGCCGTGTGCCATTGATCGAAACAAGTGATAATCGAAGGGCGTTAAGTCTGGAGAATACAGTGGGTGGGGTAGGATGTGTCTTATGTGCATATAGATTTGTTTGAATTCTTGTGTATTATTACTTTTGTAAGCTTCATGACATACTTTATGGTGTACCAGTATTTTAAAGCTGACTGAGCCACAGCAACATTTAGCTGGGTATAGCTAGTTATAACATAAAATTAAATCTTAAAAAGACATCAAAAATAAAAGACGACTCAATATTTTGAATAAATCAGTATAAACATTTTCATACAAACACAATATATATATTGTAAAATATTTATTTTGCTATTTGCATTTCAGACAGATATCGAACAAAATCTTAAAAATTATCAAAAACAGATAAAAAAAACATATTTAAGAAAAATACCACTGATTAATTTTTCCAAGGACATCGCAATGTGCAAAAAAATATTTGCAGTACATAATAACCAAAAAAAATGTAAGTACTAAAATATAAAAAAAAAACAAAAATTATGTATTGAATTAATTAAGGATTACTGGAGGGAAAGATAAAACAGCTAAGATAATACTCATAATATTAATTTCAAATTGGTTGGCTACTCATTTTTGGCATGATTTTGAAATCACGCCAAATTGTTATGTTGCGGCCAGTCTAATGTTATAGTAATGTACAGAATTAGAGGTACTTATGTATTATCGCAAACTATTGGTGACATTATACAAAATGAAGCACATGATTGCTAATTCAACACACACAAAGTTGGGATTGCCAAAGTGGCAAGTTGTCTTGAACGTTGGCGATTGTGCAATAATACGCAAGTACTACAAAAATTATCCAAAGTATATATATCCCGAGCATAAAAATAAATTGAAAAATGAAGTACAATACTAACAACCGACATAAAAAGAACTGAACTAACTTTATCAATGCAAAAGCATAATTTGAAAAAATAAGGTACTTACATATAACCACAACCTATTGGCGATATATGAAACGAAGCACACGACTCAAAATTCAGCATATATATATATGACATGTAAAATCGGGGTTGACAACTTGGCACGTTATTTTGAATGTTGGCGATTGTCAGGATAGTACATAAGTTCCAAAAATAATTTTATCTTACGACCACCTGCTTCCTCAACAGGTATTTAAGCCATTTGTCTGTTTTGCTCATTCTCTGATGCCTATTCCAGTTTGATATGTAATTACTACCAACACTGCTTTTGCTTGGGCAGTATGATTACCCAAGTATGATTTTCTGCATGGCAATTTTATGCACTGAATCCAATAGGTTAAAATAAAGACACATGAAATTGCAAAGAACCATATTATTCGATCAAGTGTAGTATAGGGAGGCTACTTGGCGCAGTCCTTTATTTTGGTTACTAAAAGTGGTCTCCAAGGTACTTTTTTCGGTATTATTTATTTTAGAATGAATTCGATATGACATTTAGATAAAAATCGAAAAATCCGAAGAAAAATCGCCAAATCCAAAGTGCCCCCTATACTACATTTGAACCGAACTGAAATATAACCCTTATCAATGAGAAATTTTAGTTTGTCAAAATTATAATCTTCGCATTCTAAATAAATGGCTGTTTATGATCGTCTCGAGGTTCGCTCCGCGAGAAACATAATCAGCTGGATTCTCTCTCCCAATTGCAATGATGCCAATCAGATGGATTGGAACTTGATTGGATTTTTACTACCCTATTCAAAACAAATTGTTTGTACTTTGAGGTTTTTCCTTTAATCCAGTGGAGAGCAATAGAAGAATCACTTCATAGGAAAAATTTCGAAACAGGGAATTTAAAATTGGATGTTAAATCTCAAAATTCTCAAGGCTAAAACTGCCCCCAAAAGTTCCAATCGCAGTAGGGTTAACTTCTTGAGAGGAGAAACTCTACTTTTAGCTGTTGTGAAAATATTGTCATTCTCAGTTACATAACAGAAATATGCCACTGCTCCAAATGCTCTGGGACTTGCATCACAAAATATGAGTAATTGTAAATGTTTTCCCTAATCTAAAGGATATGGAAAATATTTTCTTTCCAATGTCAAGCTTTCAGAAGACAAACTTGAGCACACCAGGTCTCCCATTTTTTCTTTAATTCCTCATGCATTCCGAGGCCATATTCCCAAATTTCTTGCATTCAGCATTTTATTATTAAAGGAAATGGAGAAATTAAACCTATCAGATCAAAGATTTTTGCTGCTGTTTGCAAAACACAGCGTTTTGCATTCTTTACATTTTTAATTAAACCAAGCAATGGTTGTACATCTAATTTAGATGTGTCATTATCTAAATTCCAGATAATTCCTAAAACCTTTAAAGAACACTCACCCGATTCACCTACAGCACCTATACAGTTTTCATTCCATAATTTTCTTAATTCTTCTGAATTAGTTTTGAATTTTTGTAAATTCATATTCGCATCTTTAAGAATTTCTCACGTTTTTAGAGAGATTGAAAGCCTTACTAAGGGATTCTGATGAACCTACGAACAGGTCGTCAACATATAAGGAAGTATTCAGCATTTCAAAAGTTTCTTTATGTTCTTCCGTATATTTTCGAATATGGTATTTAATTTTCCCAGCAAGTACAAAATGACTAAAGGTCATTCCAAATGGTACACTTTAATAATTGCGATCTTCCTCAACTGTTCCAATCGTTAAATTGCTCCCTGAATATCACTACAAAATACATGTTCATATTCACGAAATCGCAAAATTACATCTATTATTCAGGGATTCAAAGCTGGACCAGTATAAAGACACTCATTCAATGATTTACAGTCCCTGCCTTTCGAAGATGCATCTAAAACCATGTGAACTTCCCTCATTTTGTGATGACCCCCTTGTGTCACACCTTGAACACCAAGATTAATTTGAGGCAAAGAACCACCAAAAGCCATTTTGAATAATAATATTATTTATTTTTGTTATAATTTCCTCAAAAATCTCCGATAACAAATAATGTAAATATGTTACGTCATCTAAAGGGATATTTATATTAATTTAAATTACTAAGAATACGATTGATTACTAATCTAGCTCAACTCAAGTAAGGTTTACCGAAATAAGAGATCCGAGAAACACATGTATTCGAATTCTTAATTGTCATTAACTTTAACTAAATATCTCAAACTGATGCTCACTTTAAGCGTACGTGAATTATATTTACCGCTGGCTTATATCAGCTTTCTGGTACGTCTAGCAGCACGACGTCTTCACGAATCTAATCTCTTTGAAACTTCTAGTTTAGCTTGTAACGTTGTTGGCTCAATAGCCTACCATCATCTCTCTTGCTATCTCGCAACCCTCGACTTAAATTATCTCATTTACATATCCCAAACTTTTTGGAGTTGATTGGAAATAAACACGAATTTGTATTCCCCAGAAAGACGTCTAAGAAGATTAGTGGAAAGGTTCCGTACAGATTCGTCACAATTTCTTTATCAGTTCATACAACCGCAGAATGAGGCATATAATAAGTTTTGAATTGTGATGAACATTCCTCAACAATATTTTCTTCAATTTGATCTTTAACAATATTTATGTATTCATTATAAAGTTTCTCTTTCACTTTTAGATTTAAATTATCAAATCTGTGCTTTGCTATTGCCCAATTATTGTTCAAATCACTTGGTTTATCTTCCCAAAATAATATTGTCTCATACATTCCGTTATTAAATTTTAAATTGTTCTCAAAACTCGAAATAAAGTAGTTATCACTATCTGACATACTCTTTTCTGTATCACTAATTCCCATAGATTCTAAGTTTTAAAATTGGGTCAAATTTTCATTTAATTGAGAACAACATTCTATTTTAAATACCAATACATTTTGTTTATAATTTACATCCATGGGGTATATTCTACCCTAGATTATTGTCCTGAAAATGGTATCTATAGCAAATAAAGTTTTAGTTAATTTTTCTTTTTTACCTGAATGAATCTGCCAAAAATATTGTGTGCCTATCAACAATGAAATTTCATTTCCATTCAATTAGTTTATGTTAGACATCTGGATTATCTTATTGCTGAGCATCTGCATTGTTTTATTTGCCTACATTCTGAATGGAGTCCCCTAAATGGGCTCAGTCAAAAGAGCTTCAATAGTGATCTTGTTTGCAGGGTAACGAAGGTTACAGAGGGTGATCTCTACAACTTTGTTTTTTTTTAATGGGTGATCTCGAAACCGAATGTATATACTAATAAATCTGATTGCGAATTACAGGAAATTTCATTTCGAATAATACTGGGTTTTTTTTAAAAAGAAAATTGCTGCAAGGTATTAAAAATCTAATAAAAGATTTATTTCTTTTTCTCGGATTTGTTTACCAACTAAGTTCTACATGTCTCCAAAAGCACCTTGTTTTGAACAGTATTTACATTACAGCATGAAATAGTTTTCATGGGCGTACCACATTTTTGTTTCTCAGACCCTGGAGACAGACCGAAACCATCTGCCCTTTGAGAGGATTAACCTGTGTTAGGTGGGAATGAAGTTTCACATATCAGCTCAGAGTGACTACCCTTGCACTTGCTGCATACCTTAGACTTTATGCATGAGCGGAAAAGGTGGCTTTGCGAGAGACACAAATAACAAATGCCGCTTTTTCTTAGTGATAATTTTCTTTCCTTGATTGATTTGGGACTAGAATCATAATTATGGTCATTTTTATTATCAATTCCTAAATAAAATACACATTTATTTACATTTACCACAAATGCAGAAGTAGTATGGACATTATAACTATTTTTATTTTTACCATATGTTGAATCTACTGTAATTCTGTTAAATATACTGTGTTTATGATTAGGTTTTTCATTATAATAATTTCTAGTTTCCTTTCGGGGATCAGATTCATAGGAATTAAATTCTTTCGCTAAATGCTCATTTTTTTTTCACGACATTGAATTTCTATGTTTAGGAATTTTAATGAATCAAAAATCATGTTCTCTGTTTGGCCATGTGATTTTTAGGTAAACTCTTGAGAAATTGACTTTAAAATTATTGAATACAGCAAGGAGCTATAAGTTTTTGGGTTCCTTCCATTGTTTTGTAGCCCTCGAATATAGATTTCGCATTCTGAATACAGTTTTTACAAACTCATAACATATGATTTTCACACAGGATTTAAATGCAATAATTTGGACTTATGAATAGATAATTACATCTTTTTTGTCAAATTGCTCTTTAATTATGTTTAATGGGATTGTATAGTTATTTGCACTTTAAGTTAAACCTCTAATTGCTATTTCAGCTTCATGAGTTAAGGCTTTAAATAATAAAATTTCTAAATGTCACTTAAATTTGAGTTATTGTGAATTACTGCTTCAAATTGGGAAAAGAAATCGCTAAATTTTAAAATATTTCCGTCAAATTAAGGGAGTTTTATACTTGAAAATTGTTGTTCGCTTCTACAACTTACATTAGGTGTATTTCTGGACTCAGTTTCCCTTTTGTTAAATATTTTATTAGTGTGCACTTTGCAAGTTATAGTATCACAATATTCCTGTTTTTCTATTACTTTTTCTAGGTCGTCCATATTAGTAAGGATTGTGATATCTTTGTCGTAATTCTCAAGTTTTTCTTTATCAATTATTTTTGCTAAAAGTTCTATTAAATCGCTTAAAGCATTTTCCATCTCTATTTAAATTTTTAATGCATTTGTCAATTCTGTTGCCGCTCTTCTGAGCGGTGTTTGAATTCTTTTAAGAGGTTCTATGTCCACATTTCATTTAAATTAAATTTTCAAATTCAAAATACTGTATACAGTTTCCAAGATTTCAAATACACACTATACAGTTCACTATTTTATCTAAAGGCTTTATCCAAGTTTCAGGCACCAAGAAATGTTCAAATTCGTAAACAGTTCAATAACTGGTTTCAAATGTTCTTTTTCGATTATTAATAATGGATAAATAAAAGCTCTTACCTGTCAGAGGAGGAGGCGACACAATAGAAACAACACAAGAAGGTTGAAGGGACACACACGTTTATTTACATGAAAGACAAGACAGAGACTAAAAAATTAAAGCATACATTCATAAACAAGCGGTTGTAGCACTGCTGCACTTAATGTTTCAACACTCTTCGAACTTAAGGTTTCAACACACAAATAATGTTTCCTATATGAAACACAGTACAGTTCTCTTATTTTATTGACTGGCTTGCCAATGCAAGATTGTCCCATCAAATCGTGAAATTTTTTACTACTGTGATTTTTCTCACTTTTTTGGAATTAAATAGTTGTTTCTCTTCTCCCTTTCCCTTAATTCTTCTGTACAGTCTGTTTTAAAAACATAATTGCTCTTTCTACAGTTCTTTCTTGTTCTTTTCTGAAAATTTATTAACTCTCAATTTTTTTTGTCAGCATGTTGAATGATCAGAGTTAGTTCATCTTCACTTAATGTTAAGCATGCTTAAAGATTTTTCTCAATTAGATTTGTCATAGAGTCATCTAATTCCTAAACAGGAACTGTGGTTATAGTACTGATGTGAGTCATTTTAATACTTTATCTGTGCTTTGTTTTTAAACTTCTTGTAAGAGTCCATCAGGAAATTCCATTAATTTGTTTGCATTTGTGTAAAGCTTATACTCAAAAGAAATTGAGTAAATTTTTCCTAATTTTCAAACAATTGCCATCAACTCTTTAATTTATTGGAATGATTTTCTTTCAGTCTTGGTAGTTTTCTTGCTTTTATCATCAATTCCAAGCTGTAGTAATATTCCGGATATGTGCCATCTGCTCTTGCATCCATAAGAACTTCAGTCTTTGCTTTTGGGTTATAAAGAGCCAAAGTAGGCTGTTTTCTCAATACATTTTTCAAAATACCAAACAACTGTTTTTGTTTCCCCCCCTTAAAATCTTCATGTATCTTTTGTCAATTGAGCCTGTCGTTTAGTTATAAATGCATAATTTTGAATATGCCATTTAATTCATTGGATGCCAAATATTCCTGTGATTTGATTTTGCAAGAGTGCCAAATTGATACTCAATGGATCTTTTACATGCCACTTAATCAGATGATATGCGTGTTTAAGATTTTCACATTCAAGAAATCTACATGCTCCAATCAGGATCAATATGTATGGGATAGTGCTTGAATATTCTGCGAGAGCCTATATCTCTGACCCTTAAAACCTATATCTCCGACATAAGAACAACCAATATGTAAATTGAGTTATGTTTTATGATTGTCTATATAGATATTTTCTACTATGTATGGAACAATGCTTGAATATTCTATGATTAAAATAAAAATTCATTTATTTGAAAAAATTTAAACTATATCTATATTCCTTATTTTAATTTTTTTTAAAACATTTCTCAGCTTTTGTATGTTTTTCCTGCTTTGCTGTATTTTAAAGATAAAATTTATTGATGTATGTTGCCATTGTGATACATTTCAGACCTTCATACAGTCTAGAGTATGAAGTAAACCTTCATGCTACTGGTCTAATTTTTTTACCGTCATGGAGGATTATAACTTTGGTGGTTAGTATATATCTCATGAAAAAGGGGCAGTGAAAATAATTTCTGTCTTGCACTCTGTCAAAAAAAATTTTAAAATCACAAATTAACTAATGCTAACTTTTTTTTTCATAATAAAACATTTTTAAGGCCTTGAATAGTCACCCATCCGTTGTAGTGGTTAGCAACATTAACTGCTGTACCGTAGGGCCGGGTTCAAATCCCGCAGAAGACATGGATGTTTGTAACTGTATAGTGCCTTCGCGTCATGGGGGTACTCTAAATAGCCATCGAGCCACAAGTCCTCTCATGAAGTTGGTGAAAGGGGAAGAGATGTGGGAGGCCTCTTGACTACCCCCACAGTGTTCTCCCTCTAAATTGGGATGGAACCGAGCCAAATCGTGCTGTCACTTGTATAGTGCTCAAAGCTACGGCTAATGACAGGCGTCACTTAGCCCTTTGCCATGATGAATTTCATGGGCCTCGATCTGGCCTTTGCCGATCAGCTGGCATTAGTAACAACAAGATTTTGAATGGTGTTAATTTTCAGGGCAAGAAATAGTCTGGAAATGTATACTCCAACTGAAAAGAAGTTTTGCATTAATTCAATCTGTATGAGTGGAAACTTCCACATCTTTTGTGGGGCTTATTGATTGTCTAATTCTGATAAAAATCCTTGACTTTTCAAATCTAGTTCTGTACTGTTGTAGAAAATCATATCCTTGGCTCGTAAAAGTAATAATTATAGATTTGAAAGATTTTTGTTTTAGAATATCACTTTTATTTTATTCATGTTTCTTATTAGCCGCTATTTTTGTAAATTAAACTCGTGATTTTCTAGGTGCTGATATGGATGTGTGTTTCTCTAACTATGGACATTGTAATTTTTTGTCTGCAAAACATGCTTCTATATTTTATGATGAGGTAAGTTAATATTCTACATGTACATGGGTAGAAGTTTTAAATTATAGTGACTTAAATGCAAAAATAAAAAGATTGTTGTTTGACAAATTGCATGATATCATTCCAGTTCTTAACACAAAAAGTTAAAAGAAGTTAAATTTTAAATTACGATAAATGTTATAAGAAAACTCTGATTATTTTGAAATGTACATATGTACATAACTGAAAAATAGGAAAATATGTATGGTTAATTTTCAAAAACTTGTGTTAATATGTAAATTTAATTATATATTATAGTTATAATTGTCTAGATATTTATTTTCTAATATGAATGAAATAACCCTTGTAATTTTCTAAGCGGAAAATATTGCTTTAGTTCAAAATAGTTGAGAAAAATGTTTCGTTTTTTTTTTCCAAGACTGCATAGTATCCTATTCCAAAATATATTTTTGGAAACAGTAATGGTAAAAGTAAATTATGTTTTTAGATCATATTATGAAATACTCACATGAGCACATTAAGCCTTAGCTCTCATGGGCTGTTGCACCACTGAGTTAAGTTTTTAAGTTATATTATGAAATTGATTCTTAAAATAAAAAATCAATTTGAACAGCCAATGTTTTGCAATTTTAAAATTTTTTTAGTAATTTTTGTTTCTTAGATTATTGGGAACAAAAGTTAGTATTGAATTTTTCTTTATAATCTGTTTCCTTGTTGAATTTTCATAATTATTTATTTTATATTACCTCTAAGAAAAACAATTTTTTTAAAAAATAACTAAAGTTCTCAGACCTAAATTTGTATTAACTTCTTCAGAACATATATATGAAAGTATCTACTAAGAATTTCAAGACTATCTTGAATAGAAAAATGCCTCAGGGAATAGAAAACTAATCTTGAAAATTGAGCTCTAAGCTCTAGCTATTAAGCTCTAATTTTTTAACAAGTTATTTTAAGTTTTATGTTATACATTATAACACTAATTAAATATAACTAGACATTTTGTTAAATGCTTTTGTATCAGCCAGCCGGCTGGGTGGTGTAGTTGGTTTGTCGCTGGCCTTGTTCGACCTCTGCCCCAGTCAGTAGATTTTCGGGATGCAGAAAATCGTGTTGTATGATTATGCAGTATGTAAAAGATCCTTTGAGTTCCTGTTTTACTTAAATTATCTCAGGAAAAATTAAATTCCTAAGTATGGTTTCTCATTCTCAGAGGTCAAGTGATCTAGGGAGGAAGCTAGGCATCAGAATTACTTGCAGTGTTTGGTATTCCACCTATATGATGCCACACTAAAAAGAGATACCAGCTCCCAGGGTATCCATATACTAGATCTGCAGTGATAAAAAAAAAACAATCCGCAGCCCAATTAGACATTTTTTAAAAAAATATTTTTGCACCACACATATCGATAGCATTTGTCAAGACAAAAGATTATTCAGCTTAATCCTAGCATAATACTTTCACAAATGTTTTGAAACACAAAATATATATTTATGCACAAAATAATAATACTAACTTAAATTAGAAATCGCCAGTTACTTAAATTGCTTATTTTAATTACTGCAAATATTAGGGTGTTAAGCTTGATATTCTATTTGTCATTTCAAAATCAGATGTATGAATGTTAAGGAACAATCTTCAATAAGAAAATGGAACTGAGTTTTTCAAATGTGGAAAATATATTTCCTTATTTGGTCAAATTTCAGAGATAAAAGTAATTATATATATATTACAGTTTCAAAAGCTGATGTAAAGTGTGTCTTTCTGTGGGTCAAGTTGAAACACTGTATTACGTGTATGTACTACGAAAATTGGATCAACTTGTACAATTAATCAGCTGTACCTTCATTATGTTGTTTGTATGGACTTTTTTAAAAACTTGTTTAAAGTATTTGGCTGACTTTTTTTTTAAATAGATCACAAAACGTTATGAATTACTCAACTATAGCTATTTTGGGACTACAGTGGATAATGTGCTGTATTCCTCAGATGTGTCAGAAAAGCATAGATTGCCTCCTCCTCCCAATTCTTTCTCGGCTGCAGTGCGTAAGCTAGCTCGCTCAACGCCTCGTATGGCCAACCTTCCCTCGCCTACTCCTCCTGTAGAGAGGTCTGTCGTCAGTGCCAGAGGAAAACAGGTGAGTTGGAAAAAATTAGATGAGGAATTTATTCGTTTGAAACTGTAGGTTATTTAATCTTCAAAAATAAACAATTGAGAAAAACCATGGAAAAAATCACCCATTCTTTGTGTTCTAAAGAATGGGAGATTTTTTCCGTGGTTTTAGTATAGAAATAACTTGAAATTAAATTTTGAAGGTTAAAAATTTTGATTTTCTTCACTATACTGACATTATAAATATGTTTCTTTTGTGAGATGTAAATAGAGTTATATTATTAAATTTTAAAAAAATGGAATATATTTATTTCTGTATTAATAAGCTATGCATAAAGGGATAAGGGTGAATTTAAAAAAAACTTTTCTATTTAAAATTGTTACTATTTATTCCTTAAAATGTTGTTTAAAATACCATATCATGTATTGCATACAAGATCAAGTTTAAAATGATAGATATAACAAATTTGCTGAAGTGCAAGTCATTTAGAAGATTTTGGGGAAACTAGAGATGTCAAAATAATATTCTGCTTCTGATTTTATTTTTTTTAAAAAAATTAACATATGGAAATACTTACTCTACAGGTCATTTTTAACCACAATACCTTTACTATTGTAATGTGTCTGTGTACTTGAAATTAAATGCAAATAAAAAAATTTTTTAGCATTGCTGTCCATGCAAGTGTAAAACCTCCAACTCCAACCTGGTGGAAAACACTGGCTGGGAGGGGACTGCATTGTTGCACCATGGTAGCTACATCCAATGTGGTTGCCTTCAATTTGTATTCAGCATCACAGAATATGGCTTCAGAATAGACAATTTTGAGGACAACTCTTGACTTCATATGAATTGACTGGAAATGTTCAAATATATATTATGGCGACAGACCCCAGGCAGAGAGTAGATGGCTTTGAAATCTAAACCTATCTGTTTTTTATCTGCAAAATTTTGTTTTAATGAGAGAGAGAGGAAGTGTGATATTTCAACTATACAAACTCATCCTGAATGATCAGATAGTGAGAAAATTTTTTTAAATAAATTACAGCTTTTTTTAAAAAAAATTTTATATAAAATCTTTTTTTCCTTTCTTTTTCCATTTTTGTTTAGCAATTGTGTTTATACATAATATCTTCCAGCACATTCTAAAATAGTCTTTTTCATTTAAATAGGATTCAGAATAATTACTTTGAATTATAGTTTTAGAAAATAGCAAAAGATAATTGCATTCCTCCTCCTCCAAGCTATGATCTTGCAAAAACAGATTAAACTAAATTATTTTTTTGTAAAAAATATTTATGTAGTTTTATACAACACAATACCTACATAGATTATATATAATATTGTCTTATCTGTCATAAATGTTTTGTATTTTGTCACAAGTGCTAAAATAAGTAATACAGCCATTTAAAATAATAGTGGAAATATAAAATTGTCCAAGCTGTATTACAAGAGCACCACCTTGAGCACTATGATGGTTTTGTTAGCAAAATTTAAAAAGATGGTGATATAAATTAAATATCTCCATGTTTAATTCTTTAATTGGCAAATATCTTTTTAATTTTTGGAAACAAAAAAAATTTAGGCATAGTAAAATTTATTTTTCAATTATAAGCGTATATTCTTTTTCCCATCAAAAGTGAACAAATTAATATTTTTAGCAGTCCAATTATACTTTGTGTTGATCAGTAATTGTTCCCTAATTTGTCAATGCTGATGCATTAAAATTTCACTTTGAACTAAGTAGAATTCAAAAATCTCCCATTAAAAAAAGCTGATGTAAAGTTAATGTTAAAGCTAAAATTAGAAATTTTTTGCCCTATTAATTTCTAGTGCTTTGTGAATATTTTTCTACCCAGAATATATTAATGCAATAGTTGGAATTGCAAGTATTGTTTCCAATGGAATATTAGTCTTGGGTATGAATCCGGATTCCAACAAATTATCTTTTAAAATGGCTTAAAATGTGAAACTGGGTAAAAATGAGTGAGCAATTTCAAATATTGTCATTTTAGGGAGTTTCTAAATTGCAAGATCTGTTAATGACCTTCAGTTAGCTCTAGAGTAGCAGAAATTAAAATTGTGTCGGTTCCTCTTCAGTTAGTGGGCACTAGCCAGATAGGATTTAAAAGACAAACACCTACTGACTGGCCAAACGTGGATTTTTTTCTGACTTGGCTATGGTTTTACAGAAACATATCCTGTGTGTGTAAATTTTTGAGTAATTTAAAATCTGCCCCATCCCCTCTTAGTATTTTCTGCATTTTTATTGGAAGAAAAATCAAATGAAGTTATTTAAAAAATATAAATTTTATTCATAATTGAAAGGAAAACAAGATTTTATATTTTGATTAATGTTACTTGTGTATTAACTAAATGAAAAGCATGATTTCATATATTATACTTATATATGTTTTAGAAGGAAATGGATTGAAGATCAGTCACTTATACATGGTACTGAAAAAGTCATTTTAAGTCATTAGTGAAGAATTACATCAAATCCTGCTTCATTCATCCATTAGATCAGAGTTATTTGGAATGCATTTAAAGTGTTGTAAAAAGGATTTTAGAGTGAAATACATACCTTTTGTGGTTTTTAAAAATCTTTCACCATTATGTACATACGGTTAAGTGCCAGATAAATTCATTTTTGCTTTCAGTTTAAACTGTGTATATACAATCTAATGTCTGCATTTACTATGATGCAGAAATTAGAAGCATTAATCTCCATTTTCTTATGTGCAAGATTTTACATTTTAGGATACAAATGACTTTTGTTTAATGGGTGATGTTTATACAAAATCACCTGTTAAATTATCTGTCATCATTTGTAGACTATTTCATTATAATCGCTGTAACATAACATACATATGAGTGTATATATGTATAATGCATTTTAAAATTGTAATTAGCATTTTATTATATTCTCTAAAAAAATTCAGGTATCGGAGTTGACTCAAATGTTAATTTTTTTTCTACCTGAAATGTATTTATATATTTTGAAAAGCATGCATAATTTTTGTTCCAAAGTTTTGATTAAGTTTTTAAGACAAAAAAACTGAAAGGTATTATTCAGCATAGTTAACTTTTTAAAATCACATCTGCATACTATTGTGCAATTATTTATCTTCCATGCCATATTTTAAGAGTATTTCTTCTCTGGGGGAAAAGTAGAACCTTTTGTATTGTGGCTTCATGTCAACATTATTTTGTCTTTTTTGAGTTATAATTTTGCAGTAAAATATTGATTATCATATTATAGTTCAATGAATATATCTTTAACAATTTAATTCAAAATTTTCATTTTAAATTCAATATCTTAACTTTAATGAAATATTATGTATGGATAGTTTCTGCTTTTATCTAATCTTCTAGTCCATAAGTTTATATATAAACTTTATTAATATACAAATGTACAATTTATACATAAAGGCTCGTTAAGTGGGTGTTTTTGCATTTTGGGCTTAACATGTTACATTTTTTTTTTTTTTAAAAGAAATGATAAATATAGTCCTTTTTAAAGGAATTGAAAATAATTTTGACACTAGTCAATGTGGAATAAATTTATGCACCATACAGTTGTCATCATAATAAATGACTTGATATATTTTTATAATCAACAGATTAAAAATCAATATCCCATTTTCAGGTTTTGTTTTTATGTTTGTATTTGGAATAGACATTAATTACTAAACATTTTTTTGAGAGTGTCTATATTTTTAAATAAGATTTGAACATAAATATATTGAAGATATAGAGTAAATTTTAAAAAAATCAATTATATTATAAAAATAAAATTAATTCACCAACATCACTTTTACATTTTTTAATGTGAATGTAAAGCATTTGGAATTAAGAATGTCATTATATATATTTCATTCATTATTTAAGAAAGAGCCAAGTATGTAAGTTAAAAAAAGAAAGAGCTTGTTATATCTCATAAAAAGGCAAAATTTTATGACAAAATAAATTGTAATATGTTTCTTAATTGGTAAGCATAAAAGGTTTTTTTTTAATGCATATCAAGCTTACAATTCATTATTTGATAATAAACTGATAATGTTAGGAATTATATATATATATATTTAACAATTTTGGTAATATGTAAGTTCTTTCTGTAAGTAATAATCTAGTGTGTTTTTAAGGTAATTATGCTCTAAAATATACTTTATTTCCCAGAATCATTTGTAAAAATTTGTAACTCTGGGTTAGTAGGTTGCTGTTAAGAAAAATGAAATATTCTCTTCAAGCTTTACAACTTCCCTAACCACAGATATACTCCGAGACCTGAAAAAGACTTGTTATATTGAAAAAAGAGAAGCAAAACTCTCTTCACAAATAATTTCTTGAGAGTTTGTTTATCATTATATGATGTTGAATATATTTTGTTTATTTGTTAAGCATAAGTTATTGCTCTGTTTTTGTTAGTTGATGAACTTTTATATTTTCATTTAATGTTGAAATACAATTAGAATTTTTTATCCATTCCGTGGCTTCTATTTTGTTGTAACTTTCCTATTTTAAAATTACATTTAAAATATTTGCATTTTTGAAAGAAAGGATACATTTTGCTTTTAATTTTTGTGTATGATACTTTTAAAAGTGTATATTTGAGTTGAAATTAAGACTAATGAAATGTTAGCTATTTCTTATACACTTAAGATTTTATATTTAATCATATATATATATAAATGAATTCAAATGGTCAAATTTTATTTCCTATTTATCCCCCTCCCAAATTTATTTGAGAATATTCGGGAATAAACTTGAAAAAGTTTCTTTTTTTTCCTTCTGGAATGTTTGAAATTATAAATGATAAAAAACATACAATTTAATGTTTTGTAGTTAGACATTACATGATGTAATATTTTCATATGATATGAATTACTAGTTGGAGTATTAAAACTTATGTTATGCTAAATTACTGTTAGAGTGCCAAGATAAAATTGTATTACACTCATTTTGTTTCTTTAAAAAGTTTTTGCACCACCCCAATAGGGAGAAGTAGCATTTATATAACTGCAAAACATTAAGTGATATTAAGTATCAAATGTATGTATGTACATGTTATTCAACTGCTCAGCACTAATTATAAAATGCTATAAAAAATACATTTTTATAATTGTGTACATTGAAAAAGGAATTATGATTTGCTGCATGAAGTTTTTCTTTTATTCAGATATTTGACTTTTTGTTTTCTTTTGAATTTTAAAATACATGCATACTTTTATTTAGTATCGATTTTTTATAAAGCATAATGTAAAAATACTGACATATATGCAAGAAGCAAGTCTGGGTTATATATATATATATATATATATATATATATATATATATATATATATATATATATATATATATATATATATATATATATATATATAATTGTACCACGACTTTAGGAATTTGACTCACTATTTATTTGCATTAATTAAAGAATATATTTTTTTTTTTTTTGTAACTTGAAGAATTCTTTGTGCAATAGTATGAAGCCACTGAATGGGTTCAAATATTGCTAGTGAAATATTGTCTGATATCTCCCTACTGATTGATTTCCTTGCCTTTTATACTATTCAGTATCAATGGAGATAAATGAAAGAAAGCTTAGCCAAACTTGTACTATACAAAATTGGATTCTATTTTTTTTATTAATTTCTGCTGACTTTTATTGTAAATAAAAATCACTAAATTTTTATAGAATTATAAAAATAAAATATAAAAACAATTTATTTAATACTTCTAAGAAAACAAAATGTGTTTTATAGAAAAACTAACATGAAATCCTCTTCTGATGTTAGTACAATATTTTGACTTCAGTATATAAATGATGTTATAAAACTCTTGTCAAAACTATATGCAAATGAGAAAATATAATGTAATAAAATATGTAATGATTATTATTGTTTTATTTATATTTGTCACATTTTGTTGTGTTTTTTACTGTTACTGTATAATGTATTAACAAAATGCATTTTAATATAAAAAAATATTATGTAAATTGGTGGTTTTCCTTTCAATTTATTATGTTTTCAGTAACTTTGAATTGTAGTAGCTGTAAAAATATTTTGAATCATAAACATACAATATTATACTACATAAGGAATAGTATCATCCCTGTAAGATCAATTGTTCTATTCATCCGTAATAAATTTAACACCAGAAAGATAATATATTTAAAATAACTGGTATACCCGTTCTTCGCTCTTGTGAATTGAAAAATTAAACAATGCAAATTGAAAGATAAAGAAATTAAATTTTACCTGAATTGAAAATTAAACAAAAAAAAAAAGCTTTTTACGTATCTCAGCTGAGCAAAAAAACATGTTTGTTAAATTTTAAGTCTGTAGATCTAATAGCTGATAAAAAGAATTTATTTTATTTATTTATAATTCCTCTTAACTCTCTTGTTATTTGGATCTAAATCTGCATCATTCCTTATCGCGTCTTGTAAATGTATATAATTTTCTGCTCTCAGTTTTGTTTGGCTCAAAGCAATAAATCAGGCATATCAAACACATTTGATATCAAGGGCCACATGAGCTATTTTATATTAAATTGAGGGCCGCATGTTTTCAATGTTCAAATAATTAATAAAATAGGATTTTTAGAATGATTATATTCTGTATTTATAAAACTCAATGTATTATATATTATGCATCCATATTCGTTTAATATTTTATTTTTTAAACTCCAAATGTTTTATATTGTTTTATTAAAAAAAATAAAAGTTATTATACGAAATACAATTTAATGTCAACTTTCGAAGACATTTGGCATCGTTTTTTTTTCTCTAACCAAGTCATCCAAATTTGGTTGAACATATTGAGCTGAAGTAATTTTTAAAAAATGATGATAAATGTTGATCATTTAATGTCGACCTTTCTGAATTTTTGTTATTTTTCATTAAAGAAAATGGTTGTTTGCATAAATAAGTGCTTTAGAACATAGCCATTATACGCGTAACAAATGATAACATTTTAAGAAACAGTTCTATGAAGGAATATGCGTAAACATCCAGAGTTTCCACTTTGAAACAATTTTGCTTCACCAAAGAATCATAATAGATTTCAATTAATTCCAATTGTAACTTCATCAACAATTACAATATCGGTAGATAGAGGTGAAAGAAATGAAATTGTAGTTCAAAATTTTTAAAATCTGAAAATCGATCGGATTTCATTTTTAACAATTTAATTTGGTGAGAATATTCTGTACACATTTTAATTTAAGTGATTTATTCAATAGATTTTTTAAAGCTTTCAAAGTGAGCTTTTTCTCTTTCTGTTTATAATAATTTATCAGTAATAGTTTTTGTTGGAAAGCATTAAAATTATCAAATAACATTGTAGCAAAAAGATTTTTGCCTTCAAGCTTAAGTTAAATTGACTTGTAATGTCGATTGAGAAATCCAGGTCAGTACTTTAATAATTTTCTTTCTTTCCAAGAAAATAATGATTTCATGCAGCAATTTAAAAATCGTTTTGAGTCAAAATCTATTGAACTTTCGAGTAATATTGTTGACCGATAAATTCACATTTTATATATTCTAGAAATGAAGCAAATCGACGATGCCAAAATCTACATGACCGAATATAGTTTAGAATTTTACTGACTATTTTAAAACGTATCCTGTATATCCAAGTGCATGCCCAATACTTACTATGTAATAATACAATGAAAATGTTCAAAATTCAATTGGAGCCCAAGGCTTCTAGGGGGCCCAAAGCTAGACTGATGCCATTAACGTAGAATTTTATAAAATTAGCTTTACATTTTTTTTAATCCAATTTTTAAACGATTTTCAAATTGGCGATCTAACATCATTCAAAATCAAGACTTTGATCGCTTATTAGATATCTTAGATCCAATAACCAAATCAAAAAACATTTTAATTTGCTGTAATCCCGCAACGAAAGAGATACTTTTCTTTAGTGGGTTTTCTTTCCAAACCTAAATTACTAACAGATGAAAAGAAAGTCAGACGGAAAATTGGATAAAATGCTAGAAAGATAAAAAAATTCATCACTGTTTTTTTAGTATACTTAATGTTAGCCGTAGAGAGGGAAAAAAAAAGACGTTACTTTTTACTGAAGTAGCAAAGTAACTTATTGGCGTCTTTAGCTCTCCTCTCCCCCCCACATGTATTTCATTTTCATTTAGCGAACTCGTAAATAACGTACATCTGTTATGCTTTTTTCATGGAAAATAGTATTTAGATACTTGAAAACGCATAGAGAGCATTTTAAATGATTACAGGGTCTAGATTTATGATTTAGAAACCCATATTCCCACAGAAATTTCCGTAGATTTATGAGTATTCAATCAAATAAAGCATAATGAGAAATGGGGAGCAATATAGGGAGTGTTCCTTCGCTGTTAAAACACTTTGATCTCACTTCTCTCGTGTAATATTAGAACTGTTTTTCGTAAACGGAATTAATTATTCTGGTTCTTATACTGTTATTTTGTTAATAAGACAAGAAGAAACGCGGCCCTAAAATGAGTGGAGTTTTTGAGAACCACTCAAAAGTTTTTTTTTTTTTTTTAGTGGTTCTCAAAAACGAAAAATTCGAAAGGAAAAGGAGTATAATATTAATGGCAAAATTGGATAACTGTTTAATATCCGCAAATTCATCATCTTGTGCAAGTGCTAGTAGTAGTAATGCCAGGGAATTTGATAAACAAATCCTGAAATTAATCCACAAGGAAAAAACACAGTTTCAGACACTTCAACTAATAAGGATACTCTATCTAAAGAAAATTAGTCGGAAAATGAAAACGAAGGAACAAAATTGATTAGAAATGATTTTGCGCATTATGTAGGTACGCCCATAGATGCAGATTTAAGGGAACACATTTTAAAATTGGGCCCATACCAACCAGAAGGTAATTTCCAAAAAGATGCCAATGGAAGGAGCTTTTCATCATCTTATAGCTTCATATCAAAGGCAGGACAAAAGGTCGAAAGGAAATGGCTGTGCTATTCAACACGACTTCATGTTGCTTATTGTCAGGTTTGTTGGCTTTTCGCTGATAGAACAAATATGTATTTTAAAGAAGTCTGGTGTAAAGGTGTGAATGACTGACAAGGAATATCAAAAAATTAAAGGGCATGAAAATTCTATAATTCATATCCAAGCATGTCGCACATATGACATCTGGAAACAAGATAAAACGGTGGATTCATTATTGAAATGCAATTTTAAAGAATAAGTTAATAAGGTTAGCCAAATCTTACGAAGAATCATAGACGTTACAATGGCTCTAGCGATGTGCAATCTTCCTTTTCGGGGACATCGGGAGATTCGACTCAAAGGGGAAATTTTTTGAATATAATAGACCTCTTGGCTAAATATGACCCTCTTCTCAATGTTCATTTGTCAGAAAAAAGAATTCAAAAATATCTTAGCCCAAAAATTCAAAATGAACTTATTGCTATTATAGACTCTAGAATAAAATAAAATATTGTTAAAAATATAAGGAAATGTTCTTTTTTCTTTATTATTCTGGACACGACACAGGATATTTAAAAAAAAGATCAATTAAGTATTATAATAAGGTATGGAACAACTGATATTAAGAATAATAATGAGCCAGATAATATCAGAATTAACGAAACGCTCTTAGGCTTTATTAAGGCGGCAAATCAGACTGCAAAAAGTTTGGAAAGTGTTGTGTTAAATTTTCTAAATACACTTGACATTAATTTGGCGAAGTGTCGAGGACAAGGATATGATGGGGCAACCAACAAAATTGGAGCGTATGGGGGATTGGACAAACAACCAAGAGCAAATTACTTTCACTGTTCAACACACCTCAATCTTGTACTACGCAATGCATGTAATAGCGTGCCTCTCATTAAGAGAATTTTATGACTTTTGTCAAAAAATTTACACATTTTTTGGGCTCGGCATTAAAAGGTGGAGTGATTTGAAAATTGTGCAGAATAACGAGAACATTCAGCAGACTATTAAATCATTATACACGACAAGGTGGTCATCTCGATTTGACTGTGTAATATCAATTCGCTACAATTACATTTCGATTTTAAAAGTACTTTCAAATATTTTACTAATCAGTACTAAGCAAGAGGAGAAACAGGAAGCTTTAGCGATTAAAAAACATATGGAAAAGTTTCCAATTTGTTTTTTTGCTAATTTTCCAATGTCAAATTTTACAAAGCATAAATTTAACTTCAAAAGCATTACAATCACCAAAAATAGATTTAGAAAATGCTAAGACCATGTTAAATTCTAGCTTAACTCTTAAGAATCTTCGTAACAATTTTGCTAATATAAAGGAAAAAGCTATTGGTTTGGCTAAAAAATGGGGTATCACCTTGGAGTTTGAAAAAAAAGAGACATAGAAAAGTTAGACAGTTATTCGATGATTTCAATGCTGATGAAAAACTGCAAGACAGAGAACGATTGTTTGAGGTGGATGTTTTTAAGGCCAATGGTGATGTAATTACTACTCAATTAAAAAATCGCTTTGATAGTATGAATGTCATTTACAAATCATTCAGTTTTCTTTCTCCCAAAAATATAGTAAGCACTACAAAGGATCTCTTATATAATGAAGCCAGTAATCTTCAAAAAGTTATAGCCTCGATCTATCTCGTGAATTTCCAAATCAAATTATGTCTCTAAAAGCAGTTTTTAGTGAAGATTTAATTATGCTAAATTCGATAAAAGATTTGGGTAATTTTTTTTTTGATGATTCAAAATAAGTTTGCTGCGCCAAGTTTACCAGATGTATGTATTGCAGTTTTATTGTTTCTGACTCTTCCAGTTACTTCTGCAATGGCGGAAAGGTCATTTTCTAAATTAAAATTAATAAAAAATTATCTACGTTGTACGATGCCAGAAGAGAGGCTCTCCTATTTGTCTTTGATAAGTATTGAACAACAAGAAGCAAGAAAAATTGAATTGGATGAATTAATAACCAACTTTGCTTAGAAAAATGTGAGGCGTAAATCGCTTTTTTTTTGTGATTTACTTCTTGAGTGTAGTGCTGTATATTAGCTAGTAGTGTGTGTCGCGAACAACCCAACGATCTAGTTACTTTAGTAGTTCAACCTCAGTGGTACTGCGAGCGTATTCTTTTTTGTGTGTCCATGCTTTCTTATAAGTAACAGTAGTTGTGTCTTTGACTGTTTGACAATTTATGCTAGAATTTTATCGAACTTAAGGTCAAGCTCATCCCGGGATTCATAAACGAAGAATTTGGTAAGTGATACCTTTTTTCTATCATAAGGATCTGAAATCGAAAATATTATTTTACAGTGTTTGTGTTTTTCTTAGTGTATCGTTTTTATTTAAGTTACCAGGTTATAAGTCGACTGTTGCTAGATTTTCCATTTTTTAAATACTATAAATACTCTCTAATGTTAAACGTTATTTACTTTGTTTACTCAGACTCAGGTTGATTTTATATTCAGTTATAAGTTAAATATTTTTACGTGATGTGTAAAGGTACATTATGTTATGGTTTTGCAATTCTTTGTATATATATATATATCCGGCTTGGGGCCCAAGATCTGACCTTGTGGGGGGGCCCAATTATTTTCCGTTACGCCACTGTACACTTCATCAAAATTTCCAAAAGTGCATCAAAAATATGTGTTATGCATAATCCATGACTCGACTTGACTATTCTGTTGTTTGAAGAATTTCCACACAAAATTACACTTAATTTTTTTTTAACTTGTGCTGAACATAATACCGTATTTATTCGAATATAAGCTGTACACCAAATTCTCTACAAGTTATTGTGAAAAATGAAAAATAGTGTAAAATGGTGTATCGATATCAAATTTTTTGAAATTAGAATAAATTTAAAATGAGAACTAATAAGAAGTGAATTGTTTGTTATTTATCCATTATGAGCTTTTAATTATATACGGAAACCCGTTATTATTGTAAATACTCCGAACAAATTTCTTTCTCTTCGATTCTAAGCCGCATCCGATTTTCAGCAGCTTTAATATTGGAAAAAAGCGTGGCTCAAATTCGAGTATATATGGTATTTCCTCCGCTTTAATTATGCATTCATTAATAAATTCTTCAGTAAATGGTTTCGATCTGTGCTTGCGATTAAAAGTGATAACTTTTAAAGTTATGTGATAAGTGTAAAATAAGTAACTTTAAAAGTGATAAGTTTTTACTGCAGTTGTATTGTCTTCAACAAATTTAGGTGGCCGCAATAGCCTAGTGGTCAAGGTAACGGACTTAAGTCATGAGTTCGTGCCTTGTACCCCTGAAGATCTGCAATGCAGAGGGGGCCGTTGCCCGTTAAATATGTCGAAGCCCAAATATCCCCCCATTGGTGTGTGGAAGTTAGGAAAGTGAGGGTGCCAGTTCATGTATCGTCCTCGTCACTTGACCATGGTTCAAAATATTACGAGGTTCGTGGCCAAACGCCCTCGAGTAACTGAAAAGTTCAATGTTAACATTCACTCCTTCAACAAATTTAGTGAATAAATTGTTTTTTTTTTTTTTTTTTTTTTTTTTTCGTTTTTGAAGAGTTGATTTCAGTTCCGACAACTCGTCTTCGCATAGTTTCGCAGCATATTGGTTTTAATCTGTTTTCTGATTTGTGTCATAGTGCCTTTTAAAATTATTCTTTTGCAACAGAATTGCAGTTTTTACATATCAGGCGCAATATTTTATTCTTGTTTTGAGCATAAAAATTTTTCTTCAAAATTGCGATGTTTATCTTCAGTTAATTTTTTCTTACTCTGTTTTTGAAGCTTGATTATATTTTTATTAAATGTTTTATTTTAATATGAATAAAAACCAAAATCCCCTTTTATTCACAAACGATTGAGTGAACACTGCACTTTGTCTTGGTCATCTTGAGGGTTTTAAATTTAAAAAAAATAAATCTTCAACGGCCTCTGACGTCACGATATTCGCCTCTCACTGATTGAACACTTCAAAGAGAAATAAAAGTCACACACGCGATGAATCGTAGTGCGATCTATAGCGAATAATATGCATAAATGCATTTACGAATTTATTAAGAATCAATTTATTATAGTAAAATTTTTAAAAAAATGAATGATAATTTTCATTTAAAGATTATTTCTATAGTTAAATGGGACTTTTTTTTAATACAAGAATAGATAACAGGTTAATAACGGGTGTTTTTTTTAGAGGTACAGAACTTTAAATTGCAATAAAACAACGATGTATTATTCGATTGACATGAATTTTTTTTATTCGAAAGATAATCTTGTGGCATTACATTTTAAATATGATTTCTGGCATAGGACTGCCACGGCTGGCTCGGATGTACTCAATCTGAACGTCCAATTTTCGATGACTTTTTCCGACATTTGTGGCCGTATACCGGCCGGCGAATGTTGTCTTCCAAATGGTCAAGCCTTTGTGGCTTATCCGCATAGACCAATGACTTTACATAGCTCCACAGAAAATAGTCTAGCGGTGTTAAATCACAAGATCTTGGAGGCCAATTCACAGGTCCAAAACGTGAAATTAGGCGGTCACCAAACGTGTCTTTCAATAAATCGATTGTGGCACGAGCTGTGTGACATGTTGCGCCGTCTTGTTGGAACCACAGCTCCTGGACATCATGATTGTTCAATTCAGGAATGAAAAAGTGAGTAATCATGGCTCTATACCGATCACCATTGACTGTAACGTTGTGGCCTTCATCGTTTTTGAAGAAGGATTCCACCAGCCCATAAAGCGCACCAAACTGTCAGTTTTTCTGGATGTAACGGTGTTTCGACATACACTTGTGGATTAGCTTCACTCCAAATGCGGCTTGTTGACGTAGCCATTCAACCAGAAGTGCGCTTCATCGCTAAACAAAATTCGCTTATGAAAATCGGGAACAACGGCAATCTCGTTTTGGGCCCATTCGCGAATCTACGCCTTGCTTGATGATCGTTTGATGAATTGCCAAACCAAACTGAGAATAAATCACTTGACAGCTGTTAAATCGGTCACCATCTTGGAAAGTAATGCCAACTTAAACTTCTATACCTGAAAAAAAACACTCTTTATGTTGTAAATCTTTAAAGAAAGTTTACCACAGAAATAAATTTTAAAATAAAAAAAACCTTTAAAGATTGATATTTAAAATTTTGTAAAATGTCTCCGCGGGCCGCAACCTATGTATTGGTGGGCCGCGTGTTTGAAGTGCCTGCAATAGAGCTTAAGCACTCACTCTCCACTTTAACACGTACATGTCCACCAAAAACTGAAGAAGTCTACATTGAAGCAATAAATTAAAATTATTGTGACGTACCATCATATGATACGCATAAAAGTCTTTGCGTGACTTTTTTTTTTTTGTTTGATATGGGTTTTGTAACTGGGTTTATACGAGAAATATTAAAACTGTATCCCACGTGTTCTTTCCGAAAAATTTTCGGGTACTCGAGAGCATCATAAAATTTATGAGTGTCCAGAACTCTCTAGTAAGCCCAAGGCCGGATCTATGTATGGGCTGCAGCCTAGGGGCCCCGTTCTCCGTTGAAGATAACAAATAGAAAAAGATGTGATAAAATAATAAATTTCAAAATAGTAATGAAATAATAAATCTCAGTAAAAGAATAAAAATCAAAAATAAAACACCAGAAGTACCATATCAAATTTATTTTCATTTTCAAGAGCAATTTACTCTTTTGTTCGTCCATCCTACCACCGAATACGCGGAAATTAATAATTAATAGACAGAGGCTCATCATACAGCGGCGCCGGCGAGCATCAAGCATTTATACAAATGTAGCTGCACTATTTCTGTAGCAATTTTTATTTTTGTGCAATAATGATTCTAATTTTCAATAATATACTGATTTGGTGCTGTGTCTTGTACATACTACCTGCAATTAAAACATAGGTACCTGTTTATTCAAGTAAAAAGTAAGTGCCGATACACATTTCTAAATTATTTAAGTAGAAAGATATTGAAGTAATGATTAAGTATTTTCTGTATTTTCAATTTTTCAAAGATTGAAAACATCAGGATTTACAATAAATATGTAAGTTGTTTTAAAATTTGTGTTAACTTAATTACTTCTGTAGGATATAAAAAAATAACAATCAGTTTATGTGAGTCATGGAGATTCACCGCAAATATCATGGATAAATGTAAAATAGTCTTGATTTTCGTAATAAGTCGGCTTTTTTAAATATAGATAGCTACAGCAAATAATGGATGACAACGGAAAAACAATATTTATTTAAAGTGGGGCAAATAATTCTAAAGTTTATTTTTATAAAATCCCCTTTAAACTGATGGGCTAATAAATAATAATAATAATCAGCGTTTTAAGTTTTAGCGAGTATAGACAAGGATTTTTTATTTTTTTTAAATTAACGAGAAAGAGGTACTTTTTTTCAATTATCTTAGAAATATACTATATTGTTTTGTAAAATTTGTTAGAATATTTTTAGTTTATTAAAGCACATCGATTGTGTTATCATAATATTATGACCTAAATTTTTAAACTGATTTTCAGGAAAATCAAGTACTTAGTTAACAATATAAATATGTCTGGCAGAAAACATAAAAGTGTAGCAGAAAAACGAAAAATACTGCTAAATCGAGAGAAAAATTAAATGTGTCAAAAGTTTAACATTTTTTACAATGGAACAAAGTAACAAGAATACAACAAACGCAGAGACATTAACAAGCGAAAGGAGCTTAGCCAAAGAAAACGGAGAAACACAGCGAGCAAATATTAATGATGAAAATATGCAAGATTACGATGACTAGAAGCCTTCTGAAAAAGATATTGTTCACCCAGAAGACATCAGTAATGCCCTGACCGAAAATTGTTTAGAAAACGTTGGGTATGAGTTTGAGAATTATACGTTGACGGGGGCTCGTGGCCTAAATCTCTAAGTAAAAATTTTATTGATTATATTCTTTCACATGAAGTGAGTTATTTTCAAAAAATAAAGATCCAAACAATATATATTCTGTTTCGGTAAGAGAATACAAAGAACAAAAGAGATCATTTTCGAATAATCATTTAATTAAAAAACTTAAAAATACCCAAGTGCTGGAAAGATCTTGGTTAGGTTATTCAACTAGTATTGGTAGTGTTTTTTGATTGACCTGCAAACTTTTTTCTAAAACAAATTCTCAATACACAACAGACTTTTCTGACTGGAAATACTTAACAATGATTGGAAACAGTTGTTAAGAAAATCATAAAAATTCTATTGAACATAAAAATTCAATGTTAGTTTGGTTGACTCGAAAAGAAAATAAGTCTGTTTTGGATAGACAGTTACAGGAGCACTAAGAAAAGATACAGAATACTACCACAATGTTCTCAAACGGGTTATTTCGGTAGTAAAGTATTTGGCTATAAGAGATTTATCAGTTAGAGGGGTACCGAGGAAGTTGTTGGTTCTCCTCATAGTGGTAATGTTATGGGTGCCCTAGAATTATTAGCAGAGTTCGACCCATTCATTCCTTCGTGAACATATTGAACAGCGAGAATTACAGCCCAAATTGTTAATATCGTACGTATCAACAACAATATATGAGCAAATAATTGAGATCATGGGCAAGCAAATCATTAAAACAATTACAACTCAAATAAATAACGATGACCCACAAAATACTATTCAATTGTGATAGATAAAACACCAGATTTGTTCCATAATGACCAACTTGCTATTGTACTATGATTTCCCCGAAAACATGTTTTCGGGGAAAAGTGTATGAAAGACTAGTCTCATTAAATAAGATTAGCAGTCCCACTGACTTATAAGCTTACTTAATTCTCTACAGGAATTTTTAGAAACAAATGGGATAATTGTAGGGGACAGTTATTTGACAACGCTGCTAATATGTCCGGTCGATATAATGGTGTGCAAACTCTTTTAAAAGAAAAAAATAAATTCACTAATTATGCGCCGTGTGCAGCACATTCTCTTAATCTGGTTAGTGCAGAATAAGTTAAGATTGCAACTGAAATCGTGAACTCTCTCTTCTTTGGTTTAGTGCAACACGTGTGTTTTCTTTTCTGCTTCGACCCACAGGTGGGAACTTCTAAATCGTGAAATTAAACTGAAATTTACCTTAAAAAGTTTAAGTCAGACCAGATGATCTTGTCACTACGATGTTGTTGAAGCCGAAAACATAATTATGGTAATGTGTAGTGGTATATATATAAGCCAGTAACAGCCTCTAGACTGAAGTGATCATTTTAGTGTAGTGGTTAAGTTGCGTGCTTACGGAATTGAAGGTGCAGAGTTCTAAACTCATTCAGTAATATCATGAATATTCTTAAGACATTTATACAGTAACAATGAAAATGAGAAAATTGATTTTCGAAAAGAGGCAGTAAATTTATTTAATAAATTAACAAAACTCGAAACTGTCATTTCAATTATATTTTGGGAAGAAATTTTAGAAAGATTTAATTTAATTAACAAAAAATTACAGACTCCTGGTTTGGACATCTGTGAAGAGGAATAAGTTAATAATGTCGTTAAAAACGTTTATAAGCAGTGCACGATATGAGTCAGATAAAAAACTAAAGAAGTATCAAGACTCAGCCAAAAAGTTGTCCTTGAGTAGGAATAGAATACAGAGATGGGGTCAAGAATACAGTGATGACAACTTATTTCAAAATTTGCAGATAAATCCACAGAAAAAGCTGTGTATGGGACAGAAAAATTTAAAAGAGACACGCTTATTGTTGCGTTAGATAAGCTAATCCTTGATTTAAATAGAAGAAACCAAATATATATATGCAGGATATAGTAAGAAATTAAAATTTTTGATGGATTTGAAAGATCAAAGTAAGAAGAACGTTGACCTGGAAAGTGTACGTGCTATTGATTACAATTCAGATGACGTAGACCAGAATTTATCCAACAAGAAAAAAAATTGAGCTAGAGTCCTATACTTGTAGTGATATGTTCAATTTAATTTTTGAAAACAAACTTTTTGACATTTTCCAAATTTGTATACCATTTTAAAGATTTTTCTAACACTCCCTATTACTAGTTGAGAAGCGGAGCGTGCGTTCTCTAAAATGTCCTATATAGAAAACAAATATAGGACACCAATGACAAATACTAGGCTTAATTATTTATCACTTCTTTCTCTTAATACTGATCTCACCAAAGACTTAAAATATGATGAGAAAATAAAGGAATTTGCCGCACCAAAGTGTAGAAAAGTTTTTTTGTAAATTATGTAATTGTTTTTAACGTATTTAGATTGTATAAAAGAAAAAAAAACACTTAAGTTTCATATATTTAAAATTTTCCTGCAGAATTTTTTTTTAAGAAAATGGCAAAAATTTGAATTATTTAGGGGGCCCCCAGATATTGTTAGCCCAGGGCCCCCAAAGGTCATGGTCCGGCCCTGAGTAAGCCTGCCATCCTGCGCCTGAATAATGATGTCCCGAGACGCAGTTTGTTCACTACTAACTACGCGGCATCTATTTTAATTGTGTTCGGTGTATTGAATCATCTTTCGTGTTCACCACGTGGTACACGATCTGGGTGTATCACAACCTTGTAATTATCGCTAACCACTCTATTTTTAGCTCTTTTAAATTCATGCATTAAAATGTTGTGATCGTGTAGAACTTGCGTTTTTTGAACCGTGTTTCTATCCACACCTTGTACGTACTCATAACGCTTATTAACTTGTGCTTTCTTATCGCCCATGAAATAAACTTGCAAAAATTTTGGTAGCAGGAAGCAAAGAGCAAATTGTGTGGTATATTTACCCTTGGATTGTGAAAGTCGGTCAAAATCCTTGCATCGGAACAAAGTTATCCACCCCAAAGGATGTCATATAGAATTATGTAATGTATCTCCTTATGTATTTTAGAAAATGGCGAGACTCATCTGTTTCACAAGAGAAAAGTTCTCTAAGAGGTTCAACTATTGAAGGAAGGGCTACTTTTCCTCCCGAACAACACATGCCTGCAGCTTCCTCTTACCATTTAAGAGTACCGCAAAATCTGCATTCTTTTTATTCATCGCTTCTATTTTTATAAGCTTGTGGCTTTCGTAATCAATAGTCTCGTCATACTCAAATGCAGCTTTATGGAATTACCCCCACGTGTTTCTTGTGAGTATTATACGTTGCTGTTTGGCCCTTTCAGCCACAGCGCGTCAGCGAGATTCTACTTTTCCAATGGTTTCTGTATCTCTTTGAGACTCATGTAAGTAGCCTGCTGAAGACGCTAAGCTTGGGACTGTTCAGGTATCTCAGCAGCCCGTTGAGATGCTAGATACTCTGCATGCTGTCAACGCCGATCATGGGACTGTTCTGGTGTCTCATCAATTCGACCCATCAACTTTCAGATATTGAGCGGTCTACTGACGCCGAGCTTGGGACTGCTCTGGTGTCTCAGAAACTCTGTGAGCTGCCTCACGCTCCGCCTGTTCAAACCTTCGCAATTCGGCTTGTGGAAGCGTTTCGTTAAGTCTAGCTCAGTGTTTCTCAAACAGTGGGGCGCGCCCCCCTTGGAGGGCGTGATAACTCTACAAGGGGGGGCGTGAGCCTATTGAAAAGTCGAGAACAAAAGATTATTTAAAAAAAATTATTAATTTACTGATGGTAAACAAACAAAATACATTCTGACATAATCTATATATTAATAAAAGAGAGTTTAAGCGTGTGTGTTTCACCTCTACAGCCCAAACTAAGCAACCCAGAAATATGAAACTTGGCACATAATTATTCTAGGTCCTAATGATGTGCACTACAAAGAGTTTTTTTTTCGAAATTCGCTTTGGATTTTTTAAAATTAAATTTTTAAACTATTTTTCCATTTTTTTTCAACAACTGGGTTTTTAGTTAGTTGTTTTGGCAACAGTCTCCTTCGTTTTGCTTATCCATTTGAAAATATTCCGAACCATTTTTACATTCAACGCATTTTATTCTTTTACTTAATTTTTTTTAAAAAAAGGATGTAATTTAATTAATGTTATAATTTCTACTATATTCTAGGTTACTTCATATTTATTTGTTTATTTTATTCATGTTTAAATTTTTTATATTTAAAATTTTCCTTTAAAATTAAGGCTTAATTTTTCTTTTTTAGATAACCCTTTGATTTAAATTAATGCAATAATTTCTATTTTAGTGTCACACAGTTTTATGTTTGTTTATTTTCTGAACTGTAATTTTCTTGCTTATAATTATGTGATAATGTGACTCAAAAGTCAGTTTTTTCGTCAAAAAATTATTTGTGAAGCTTTTTGTAAACAGAAGCTTGGATAATGAGGTACTTATGTTGTAGCTTCACCCCACAGCAAAATTGATCACACGCTAATCACACCTTGATACCAAAACAACAAAGATTCTAACATATTTTATATAAAATCGCTCAGATTTTGTCGGAAAATGACGCGATTCGTGAGGTGCCAATAAGCTAAAAATGATTTGTGAAGCTTTTTGTAAACAGTGGCTTAGATTAAGTGGTACTTATGTATTAGCGAACTTAGGCTACAATCCATCTGTACCCAGCTCATTAATAAGTATAGCGTAAAACTAAGTTATCGCCTGAATATTGGTACATTTCAGCAGTACTTCTTGCCTACTTTCAACTGCATATCATGACCATTTGGTCAAAAAAATAAGTACTTATGTGTTATCGCAGCCTATTGGCGGCAATATATGAAACGAAGCACACTGTTGCCAATTCAGCATGGACGACACATAGGAAATGGCAGTTGCCAACTCGGCGAGTTATTAATAGAATTGGCAACTAACTATACATAAGTACCAAATCTTCCTATGACATTTTGGTTCTTGCATATTATTCCAACCTATTGTCGACATTACATGAAACGAAGCGCATGGTCGCCACAATTTAGCACGTATAACACATGCAAAATTTTGAACGTTGGCATTGGTGCGAAAAAATGTAAGTAAGAAAATTTTTACCCATTGAAAAAGAAAAAGGATAGTACTTTTCACATACATATTAACCGCAGCCAAAGTGGCACATTTTTCACCAGAATTTGACTGTTTTTTTCTCATATAAAACACATAAGAATTTGTTTTGATATTGTGGTGCAAATTTTGCTGCAGTGATGCCAATACGCAAGTGCCTTTTTCCTTTATTGACAAAAAAAAATCCATGTTTTTCAATTGTAACAGAAAAGTAGAAAACTAAAACTAAAAGAAAATGACACTCAATTCAAACTGATTGGAATTAACAGATTGTCAATGGTGTGTGTGATTTAAGTTAGAGAATTTCTATTTACTTATAAATTTCTTGATTTTTTTTCTTCTGAGCTGCTTATGGTAGTTTCATCAAAATCAGACCTTAATTTATCTATTTTAAAGTAGCTATTTGGTTTGAATTAATATTATAATTTCTACTATGAGCAAGGTTACTTTTATATTTATTTTTATTTTATGTTATACTGTCCGTATATGATATATATATATATATATATATATATATATATATATATATATATATATATATATATATATATATATTTCACTTATCATTATAGCTATTTATCATTGTATGTACTCATTCATTTGCTCTTTGCAATATAATTATAATTTTTAATAGAAGTATTGCAAAAAAAGTATTGTCTCAATTAATTTTTGAGAAACACGGTTTATTATTTGTTTCATTCAGTACTGTTGGTTCTGAACAATGAAGTTCAAAATCCTAGCTAGCAGTATAACAAAAAGAGAATATAGTGATAAATTAAACTAATGGAAAAACAGTTTATTGCTGAAATATATAAAACCCTTTTTTCAAGAATTCATTAACGCAGTAAATTTTTTATAAAAAAAAAAGAAGCTACTGATGAATGAAATTTAGAAATTTTAACTTAAAAATTAATCCCTTAAAAATTTTTAACTAATAAAAATATTTGCAAACACAAGTTTATTCTAAGCGAAGATCAAAGCTGCTAACTTGGAGAGTTATTTTGAATGTTCTCATTGGAGCGATAAAACACAAGTACCAACATTTCCTTCCATTCCATCCATATTTTTATCACCGCAGCCAAAGTGGCACTTTTTTTCAAAAAAATTTGACTGATTTTTTTCCCTTTTTCATATAAAACACGTAAGAATCTATTGTTTTGATATCGCAAGTTTTGCTGAGGTGACGCCGATACGTAAGTACCCTTTTCCTCTATTGTCAAATTTCATTGTAACAAAAAAGTAGAAAAATGTAACTGAAAGAAATGACAATTAAAATTAATTGGGATTAACAGATTGCCAATATTGTGCGATTTAAGTTAATTATTTTTTTTACGTGGTTTTTTTTGTATTATCCATCTAGGGTTGTGCTTGGGCTACAATTTATCTGATTTTGATATCAAGGTAGTAAGCCCTAAAGTAAGTAAAGCTTGAAATTAAATCATTGCCTGAATATCGGTACACTTTAACGTTACGTCTTACCTACTTCCAACCTAATAGCGTGACAATTAGGTCTGGAAAAGCTTATTGTTCTTCTTTTATTTGCTAATTCCATGTTTCATCAGTTGCAAAATAATACAAAATTATAGCTGACTAGCCATTATCCACCCGCTTCATTGTGTATTTCACGATGTTGTATAAATAAACACTGTTTACATATTCATAAATTTTTGTAATCTAGCATTAAGAATTTGATTGTATTGAAAAATATTTTTATAGCTGTAACTCTCGCCTCTTGATATAAAAAGGTCAGAATTAAGAATTTCTAATAATATCTAAAATATAGAAGTAGAAAAATTTTTTGTGCTCGCCTAACCCAATCATCAATTGAATTTTCACAAAAGCAACTTTAAATCAGTGTTTTTCAAACTGTGGGGCGTGCCCCCCTGGGGGCGCGAGAACCTTACGAGGGGGACGCGAGCATATCGAAAATAAAAAATTTAAAAAATAATTAATTTACTGGAATGAATTAAAACAAAATACTTTCAGACATAATAAAAAATGCACTTTTACTCTAATATAATTTATAAGCGCGCGCGCGCGATATCAAGTCAACAAAAATAAAAACTTCTTCAGTACCTAATTAGCTATCTTTGATCCTATAACGAAATAAAAAAACTTTTATTTGATTTGCTGTAATCCCATGATGAGAGATTTTTTTATTGCGCTTTTTTTTAACCTATCATACTACTCTTTCAGAGAAAAAACAGATCCCAGACCCAGAATCGAAAAAATTTAGGAACATAAAAAATTCATCACTGTCTTTATTTTTGAAATACTGCACATTATAGCTGTAATCTGTTTGATCTTCTAAGTTATTGGTACAGTTAGTTATGACCCCTCTCTTATGTGTTTGTTTCTCATTTAGGGAAATTGTAAGTAATGTATTTCTCTGTTGCGCTATTCTCAAACATATAAAGCATAATGAAAAAGGTTTTACACAATTTTTTTAGCAGTAACATACATATTATCATAATGAATATACTTTTTACCCGGAAGTGGTCGCGCGGGACACACAGATTACGAAATCGTTTATTCTGGGAAAACTGTTTATTTGTTACCAAAGAAAAATTGAAAAGTCCTTGAAAGTAGTTATGTAAACTTTCTCTTAATTAAATTATTCACTGGAATCACGATTTGTATCGTGTACAATAAAATAATTATAAAAAAAAAGGATTGGGGTGGCTCAATAACCCCGCTCGACCGTATCGAGTGCGCGCCTGCTCCCGGGTTAAGACTTGTTGAAGTATTTTCACTTTAAATATTAAAAATAATACAATTATTCTTCATCGGAATTTTATATTATTATTCATTATCTAACATCAGTGGCGCACACAAGGGGGGGGTCCTAGGGGTCCAGATCCCCCCAAAGCCCTTGATTTTTTTCCGATTGATTATAATTCTAAATATATAGTACGCAAAGTTTAATTAAGTATTTGTTATTAATGATTAATTTTATTAATTAATGATCAGTATTTATTCAATAATTAGTTTCTTACTGTTTTTTGTTCCTGAAAATCGACAAAATCAAAAGGAACCTGATACAAGATTTGTGGACTTTCGACCCCGGACCGCCCCCCCATTGAAAAATTCCTGTGTGCGCTACTGTTTAACATCAATTATAAATGCTAATTCTATGAAGCTTAAAATTACAATTCGCTTAAAACTAATTATAATTTGTGTAACCATTTTAAAAAAATCATTTTCCATTTTTGTAAACATTGTCGAGCACTTGGCTTTGCTCTCCTTACAATTCAGCTATTATATCAATAATGTTTTATTTTCTTATAAATGAACTTGTGCAAAGAGCGGGCACTTCAGCCGGTATACTTTTAATGTATCAGTGCTGCACAGAGTATTTTATAAGTAATTAATTAATACTAAATTAAGAACAAGTTTAATAAGTATTAACGACTTCCATGGGCTTGTCTTGCAAAGCAAAGTTTTTATAAGGAATGCTTATGATTAGATATTGTCCCTCTGAGTTCTTTTTCTATATTTGGCTGATATCTATATTTTGTCTTCTAAGCAGCCACCGCATTTTGCAATATGTTAAATTTAAAAATTAGAGAAAGGAAAAATAACATAATAATTATCCTATTATTTTATTTATTTTTGCTTAAAAGTAGTATACAAAATTTAATACTTATGTTACTAATTTGTATGGTTTATAATTAAGATCGCCTATTGTAGCTTTAGCGTCAAAGTGCATTATTATTGCATTCAGTACATTATAAATGTATGAGGGGGGCGAGATAAAAATTGTGATCGAAAAGGGGGGCGCCAGTATTGAAAGTTTGAGAAGCACTGCTTTAAATGGATCTCTACTTCGTAAAATAAATATGTGTGCTAAATTTCAAGTCTAAAACCTAACAGAGCCCAAACAGAATTTTTAACATCAATTCCTCCGGAGCATTCTTAGTGGATTTTGATTCAACAAAAGAACATGCAAACTAAATTTTATTATTATGGTCCAGAAGTGATAAAAGTATTTATTTTGATATAAGGATCAATTTGTTACTACCAAACCTGCATAATAAAATCATTAAAAAAATGTGCGTAGAAAAATGTATTTATTACTATATTCTCTTTTTGTTATATTGCTAAATAGGATTTTCAACTTTATTGTTATAATAAGCAAGATTTAGAATTTGTCGTTGAACAAAGAAAAGCAATAAAGTTTTTTGTAACAGATTATTATTATTTTTGAACTTAAAAATAAAAGCAGGTAAGAAGTGAATTTCATTGTCTAAAATAATCCACTGATATATGTGTTAAAGAATAAGTAAGTATTATCAGTATTTACGTATAATCGTCACCGCAGCGAAATTGACGCCTCATGAATTGCGCCATTTTCCGCCAAAATCTGACTGATTTTATATAAAATATGTTAGAATCATTGTTGCTTTGGTATCAAGGTGTGATTCGCATGGCACCAATTTTGCTGTGATGATGCTAATACATAAGTATCACATTATCTAAGCTTCTGTTTACTGAAAGCTTCCCAAATCAATTTTTGATTTAAAAACTTGAGTCATGGTATCATATAATTAAAACTATAATAAACAAGAAAGAATTATATTTTTGTATAAGCTATATTATTGTAAAGTTTCATTAAAATCCGTTTATTTGTTTTTGCATGAAAGAGTAACAAACATCCATACATACAAACTTTTGCAATTATAATATTAGGATAACAAATAGAAAATGGAACTCAATGCAAAACTTATTGGGATTATAAGATTGTAGATATCCTGATTTAAGTTAGATTTTTTTAGGTATTAACCTATTAGTGTCACCACAACCACACGAATCATTCCTTGATATCAAAACAACAAAGATTTTTATACGAAACAAAAGAGATTTGTAAGATTTGGGGGATAGCACAGTTGGCCTGGTGCCAATTTAAATGCAGTGATTCTAATAGGTAAGAATGCAAATGCTAATGCGAATTTTTATTTACGTCTAAGATTTTCTGAGCTGTTTATGGTAATTTCATCAAATTCAGACTATGGATGGGATTGAATGCTCTAAAAAGTAATTCTTTTTTGCACTTTAAAATTGAGAGTTAATGCAATTTTTGTCATGTTGCATTATGATTTAACTTTCCTTCACAATCTGTTCTTCATATATATTTTTAAAGATTTTATGAATGTACATTTCTGACATTTTCTTTGATAGAAAAAAAAGGATTATTGTTTTTCTTCCTTCATCAGCAGATGCTGATCAATGTTGAATATCATGAAAGATATGCATAGTTATTTAGACTCGCATTCCAATGGTGAAATGAATAAAAAAAGGGACGATATCGAACAATTTGATGCTAAAAAAACAATGCAAAGAAAAATATCAGATTATGATAAAATCGGGAGTATAATGCTCACCTATACTTTTGAGCTGCATTTTTTAATGTTTGTTATGCTCGCCATATAACGCACACCCTCTTTTGTACGAAGATACCTGAAATGTACATATGCAATGCTCTCATGTTTTGAAATAATTTATTTGAGGTATTATTCCAAGGTATAGAAAAAAATAGTATACATCTATATAGAATTACAACTCTTTAAGTTCATAAGGAGTGTCATTTCTTTTAAATAAACAGTATTTAAATATTTCTAGAAGTCAACATTTTTTTCTGTACTCATCTTTTTTGTTTTTAAAGCTCTTGAACCCCTAAATTTCAATTTATAACCAGCACTCAAAAATATAACACTGGTAGCTAGCTCAAATAATTTTAATTGGTTGTACATTCTAATTGAGCACAGTTACAAACACATAAATACCCGTTAATTTTTATACAAATAATAAGGGGTTTGCGCGGGCGGACATTGACATGTCCTTTCTACACCGTGGTGACAGTCAGACTGGTTACTTGTCCATACGACCGGGAGAGGGTGCTCTATTACCATTCGTTACACTCCCCCTCTGGTTCCTAGGTATCGTCCTCGATGAGGAACCAGCAGAGTTGTCTTTCCTGGGTCTTCCCCTTTTTCTGAGAGGCAGCACTGGAGTGGCTTTCTTGTGTATGCATGGACGAAGAGCAGATGAATGATAAGGTCCGAGAACCTCATGTGGGTTGTTTGGATTTACCACTTCGTAAGTCGTTGGAGAACGTTGAGTCACAATAATATAAGGCCCATCTCTTTTGGGCATGAATTTAGCTGTCTTCTTGTGGGCAGCATTGCTGAGGGGGTGAAGGGTTACCCACACTTTATCACCTGGATGATACAAGGGACCAGAACGGTGTGTTTTATCATAGAAGGTCTTTCGCTGATCTTGTTTCTCTTCAATTCTTTCATGGACTTCAGATGAAATTCTTGCTAATCTTTTCAAATATGAGGTGATCTCTGGTACGAAATTTTCATTATCTATGATGGCTCGAAAGTCGTTGGTTACATCATCTATAGTTCTCATCTCTCGTCCAAACTGCAGATAAGCAGCAGTTTTACCAGTGGTATCACACTTGGCACTGTTGAAAGCAAAACGGATAGACGGAAACTTATTTTCCCATTCATCGTGTCGATTTTGAACTAAGATAGCAATTCTTTTTCACTTAAACAGGATTTGCTTGAGGATGATAAACAGGAATTATGTCTTGATCTATGTTCAGTATGAAACAAAGTTGTTGCATGGCGGCACCCACAAACTGAGAGCCATGGTTGCTAATTAATCTTCTGGGTAAGCCGTATCGTAATATAATTTCCATTAGAGTTGTAGCACATTCTCTAGCAGTGGCTTGAGGGAGAGCAAAAAGTTCAACCTATTTTGTGCAACAGTCCTCAGCAATAAATATCCACTTCTTTCCGGATGGACTTTCAGGCAAAGGTCCGAAGAGATCAATGGAAATTGTCTCAAAACGTTGAGAATACACAGGTGTACGTAAGAGTCCGGAAAGCTTTTGGTTGGATGCTTTGTAACGATTGCATTCTGTGCAATTCTTTACGTAATCAGTGATGTAAGAACGCATACCAGTCCAGTAATACCGTTTGGAGATTCTTTCAAACGTTCCATCGGCTCCATAATGACCTGCGCTTGGGGTATCATGGTGGATTTTCAAAATGTCTTGTCTTTCGTGAATTGGCACAACTAACTGGGCCTCTTCACTTTCAGAAGTAGGTGAGTAACGGAATAAAATTCCTTGATTCATGAGGTATCCGCTTTCTAACCAGTTGGCAAAATTAACACTTTTTTCATTGTTTTCAAAACATTCAATTATTTTCTTCAACTCGTCATCCTTCAATTGTTCTTGGTAAACTTCTTTAGGTGAGCGTGTAGAAAAATCGACGAAAACAGCAAGAATGTCACAGTCTGCTTTTTCTTGTTCTGACGTGGGTCTAGACAATAAGTTCGCAATAAAGTTCGATCTTTCGGGAATGTAGTCGATTGTTAGATTATAAGATTGGATCTGTAGTGCCCATCTTGCAAGTCTTCCGGTGGGAGATTTCAAAGATAATAACCATTTTAAAGGCTGGTGGTCAGAGGAGAGTCTAATAGTTTGTCCTTCAGCGTAACCTCTAAATTTTTCAAGGGCCCAGACAACTGCAAAAGCTTTTCTTTCTGTGGTAGAATAATTTCGCTCCGAGGATGAAAGTAGTCGGCTTGCGTATTCTATTGGGTGTTCCTCGTATTTTTCTCCTTTGAGTAAAACTGTTCCGAGAGCCACGCTACTGGCATCTGTTCGGATGACAAATGGCTTGGTACCGTCAGCTGGCTTAAGGACAGGAGGAGACGCTAGTTTTGATTTTAGATCTCTGAAAGCTTCTTCTTGTTCAGAGCCCCACTTCCACATTGCATTTTTCTTAGTGGTTTTGCAATTTGAGAAAAGTTTGGAATGTATCGCCGATACCAGGAACAGGTTTGTACAAAGCTTAGTACTTATTTTAACAGGGGTTGCGGATGACATATCTGCGATAGCAGCTGTCTTTTGTGGATCAACTGAGATGCCTTCCTTAGTAATGTAATGTCCTAAGTATTTCACCTTTTTACAGTAGAAGTTGCACTCTCTCTATTTGCATTTAACTTAAACAATGAAAGGAGTTTAAAAACTTGCTCTTGGTCAGAAAGATGTTTCTGGAAGGTTGGAGACAATATTATGATATCATCTAGCGCATTGCAGCGCTAGCACATTGTTTAATTCCAAGGTGGCAGGTGCATTTCGTAATCCAAATGGCATACGAGTGAACTTATAAATACCAAAAGGGCATGTGAAAGCAAGTTTGTCTTGATCCTCTGCCGCCACTTTTACTTGGTGGTATTCTGAACGCAAGTCAATAGTCGACATATAAGGTGTTGGCTTAGCTTCGTTAAGCAAGTCATCCATCCGAGGCAAAGGATAGCTATCTGGGACAGTTTGAGCGTTCAGCTTCCGGTAGTCTATGCAGAGACGCATGCTGCCAATTGGTTTTGGAATCAAAACAACGGGAGAGGCGTACGGAGATTCACATTCTACTATGATGCCTTGCTGTAGCAGAGAATCTAGCTCTTTCTTCAACAGCTCTTTCCTGGCTGGATTCATTCGGTAAGGACACTGAAATTGGTGGATTGTTTTCAGTGTTGATGCTATGTTAGATAAATGGAGTAGCTTCTCCCCCAACTTCGAAGATAGAGTGAGGATTTCTAAGTAAGCTGTCTAGTTCCGCCCGCTGAGAACCCAGTTCTTGTCCTTCATCTTCCCGTAGTTGACAGTTATTTATCGCCACAGGCCATACATTAACATAAGTACTCTGAAAAGGCGTTACGAAATTGTACGATTTTCGGGAATCGTAACAAAAAATACAACAGTTCTTTCGGAAATGCAGTACTATTCCAGCCTTTTCAAGAAAGTCAACTCCCAGGAGGGTGGAGTTGTTTTTGGAATCAGGCAAAATTATAAAGGGGATTTTAAACTTTCTGCCTTCCAGTATGACGGTTTGAAATGTACGTAGAACTTCTTTCTGAGTAACGATTCCATCAGCAAAGGATAGAGATATTACTGTCTTCTCAAAAGCAGCTCCTTGTTGGAGAAGGATAGTGTAAAGAGCTTCTCCTGCATTCGAATGACTTGCACCACTCTCCGCAAATGCAGTTCCTGAAACTCCATTTATGCTGATCCTGAGAACAGCATTTCTGTTTGAAGGAGAGAGACTGTTAATTCGCAGAATTCCAAAATGAGCTGGATCACCCTTTGAAGGATTGCAGTCAGGGTATTTTGACTTGATGTAGCCGGGCTTTCCACATCCATAGCAGGACAGAGGATTTCGGTTTTCAAATTGCGAATGTCCTCTAAATGATTTTCTTGGTTCTTCCTTTACCTTATCCACCCTTCTAATTTGTTTATTTATTTTTGAGTGGAAAGAAGTTCTTACATCTGGTAAAACTCTGTGGTTCGACGTCTCACCTCGAGTAATTTCATAATCGTCTAATTTTTGTACTAACTCAGAGGAGCTTTTAATATCTCCCCAGATAACCAAAAAGTGTTCTTTAACTTCCTTCGAAACTCTTTTTCTTAAGCTGATCGGTAAGAACCAAATCCTTAAGGGAGTTAAAAAGTCTTTCACTTCTAGGCTATGTAGCCATCCTTCTAAGTAATTATTTAGCTCGTACGCGAAGTCCTTCCACAAAGCTTCGGGTTGTTTTTGATGAGTACTGAACTTCATTTAAAACGATTCAGCACTCAACTTGAATCGTTGGAGTAACACTTGCTTAATGTGCTGGTAATTTTCTAATTTGTCTTTGGGTTCACGCAAGATAGTATGAGAAATGTCGATAGGTAACATAGGTAGAAGGTGTGTTACATAATCGACTTCACCTATGTTAACTTGCTCACACTGCCTTTCAAATATTTTAAGATAGGTGGAAATATCAGAATTTTCCACAAATCTGGGTATGAGGTGTTGAATATTTATTTTCTCTTAGGCAGCAGCACTAGTGTTGGTTGAAGTAGCAGTCATGCTTAACTTCATGCGTTCTAGTTCTAAAATCAGTCCCTCTTGTTTTCGTTTGTATTCACTTTCCTCCTTTTCGTCACGTTCTGCCTGAACCCTAGTTTCAATAATTGTTTCTAAAAGGGTTTTATTAAACTGTTCATCATAGTCTTTCGAAGTTAGAATTAAATTTTTAAAGTCTATTACTCTCATCATTTCTCCTATTTCGAGGCCTAATTCTGTAGCTAATGTTTTTAAGTCGTCTTTGCGCTCTTTAGCAAGATACGCCATTGTTTCAACTTTTGAAAAAAAAGGGGTCAATAATAAAGTCCAACAGCCACAAATTAAATGCAGTTAATTTAATTTTAAAATAGTTATCCTTTATAATTGAGCATCAACTAGTCATTAGAAGAACAAGATTTGGGTATTTGAACACAATACTATTCAAAAATATATTATAGATATCTTACAGGAAACAAAAACTAAACTTTGAAAACAAAATAAAAATTCAAGTAAAAAGAAATTCTGATGAACTTAGTCAAAACAACATAAAAATTAATTCTTTGAAGGAATAAAAATACTGCTTAAAAATATTGTAGATATTTTACAGAAGGCAAAATCTTAGCTTTGAAAATAAAAATAATTCATGCATAAAAGAAATTCTGGTGAAATTCAGTCCAAACAAAACCTATGAATGAATCTTTTGAAAAAATAAAAATGCTTTTCTGTAATACATTTTTTTATAACAAAATTAATAATTTCTTTCTTTTAAATTCACAAAAATCTAATATGTGATCAAAATTCTTCAATATAGTTCAGTGTTTCTCAAACTGTGGGGCGCGCCCCCTTGGGGGGGGCGCGAGTATATTGAAAATAAAAGGTTTAAAAAATAATTTTTTGGAATGAAGTAAAACAAGATGCTTTCTGACATAATAAAAATACACATTTACACTGATATAATTTATTTTTATCATCTGGTGATCATCAAAAATAAAAGATTCCACTTCAAACGCTCATTAGCCATATTTGATATTATAATCATATTAAACAAATATTTTTTGTTTGCTTTGCGGTCAATATGAGAACGATGAGAGATTTTTTTTTACGTTTCTTTTAACGATATCAAACGATGAGAGATTTTTTTATTACGTTCCTTTTAACCTAAAATATTACTTTAGCTGACCTTCGAACTTACTGGTACGGTTATCTCCGTCTTTTTTTTAGGGAATTCTGTTTCATCTTTTTTCCATGTGAAAGAGTTTTATGATATATGGATAAGCATGAGTAATCTGAAACATATAATGCATAATGAAAAACGTTTTACACAATTATTTTTTAGAACATGCTACACTTTCCCCATGAGCAATTTTGTAGTTTTGATTGCTGTGTTGTACGACTTATTATGGTTTATAAATATAAATAAGCAGAATATTAAAAAAAATGGGCATCTGTGATCCCTATTAAAGGAAGTTGAAACTGATCAAGCAATTGAAGAACCTACTGAAATAATGCATATTAATCAAGATAGCGAAGGTGATAATCAGAAAAGCGTGAGACATGAAACGTTTGAGTTGATTTGAGTTTAGCTGGAAAATAATGTTCCTGTGTTGTTAGCGAAAAGTGTCTGTGATTTATGTCCTCTATTAAGGGCACGCACATTTGGAACATTTTCTTTAGTTTTATTGAATTTTTTCTCAAATTTTCTAAGAAAAATTGAAAAGTCCTTGAAAGTAGGTAAGTATATTTTCTCTTAATAAAATTATTCACTGGAATTGTGATTATTATAGTGTATAGTAAAAATAACTATATAAAATAAATTATAGTTTTAAAACAAACTAAAAAACACGCTTTTATAGTCAATCGAACTAAAAAGCAATATATATATATATATATATATATATATATATATATATATATATATATTGCTTAAAATTAAGATATACGAAATTTAATACTTATCTTTTTAATTTGTACGGTTTATAATTATGATCGTATTGTAGCCTTAACGTCAAAGTGCATTATTATTGCATTCAGTACATTATTAATGTATAAGGGGGGCGCCAGTAGTGAAAGTTTGAGAACCACTGATATATTTAGAAATAAAACACAGTACAACACTTAAATAAAAAAAGGTAATATACAGGAAATATATCAATCTCAGCGACACTCTTGCGTCATAAGTGAATTAATGAGTCAGCAGAAAAAGTGAAAAGTATCTCGATGATCAATACATTTTACAGAACAAACAGTGAAAACACAAGGTCAGAAGTGGGGGTAAAAATTTCTCAATGAAGTACACACACTAATAGTCATAAATCTCAGACAGGGAGAAAAAATAAACAAAAGTAGAAAGAGTTTTCCGAAATAGGGAAAAGAATTACTCAAATAAAATAGACTAATAAATGATGGTTATTATATATATATGCCTTAAAATACAAATACACATGTAAAATTCAACAAAAAGTCAAAATGAATAAGAAAACAAAACGAAAGAAACTTATCTGACGATCCGTGAAAACGAATGTGATACAAAATTTCTAATTTCCCGGCAGGAAATAAACAATACAACTTCGTAGCTGGCAGCTACAACTTCAGAAAATACTTTTAGAAAATCTTTATGAACTGGCAGTTCAGAATATTGAAGATAATTTTGTTAGTTAACTTTTTAATAGGACTGCTAGTCTGACTATTCAGCCGCTCACTTGGCGCTATTTTCTAACCTGCACTCAAAAATAACACCGGCAGCTAGCTAAAATAATTTTAATTGGTTGTACATTCTAATTGAGCACAGTTACAAACACATAAAAAACCGTTAATTTTTATACAAATAATAAGGGGTTTGCGCGGGCGGACATTGACATGTCTTTTCTACACCGTGGTGACAGTCAGACTGGTTACTTGTCCATACGGCCGGGAGAGGGTGCTCTATTACCATTCGTTAGAAATTTAATTTCTTATGCTGAAAGTGGGCGTTATACGCCGGATTTTATGGTATGTAAGAATTTCTTATTTTGTTGTTGTTCAAAACTGTTTGTGGCATCATTGCTTTTTTAATGTTCCTTCTGACAATCTGTTCTTCATGTAGTTTTTAGCTAATTGTACATATGCATTGTATACCTTTTTTACATATCAATACATTGCTATAATATTTTCTGTCGTTGAAAATAAAGATTTTTGCTATTCTTCCTTCATCAGCTAATTCAATGGTTTCATCTTTGTAGTAAAATATTCCTTGAAGTATAACAGAGAAAATGATACTTAATTCAAACTAATTGCTATCAACAAATTGGTAATATTGTGAACCATGGTTTTTGTATGTCACTGTTTATGGCCTTATGATCTCTATGAATGATAAGATCTCATCTTTGTTTTAAATGAAAAAAAATCAGAAATTTTTTTTTAACAAAAAGCTATTTGCTGATCTAGGACACAACTATGATATATTTGCATAACCTTGAAACAATATTTCTCATATTTTCTTCTTGATTCCTTTAAGTTCAATTTGACCTGATCTTTTTGTCACGACTTAACCTTGCTTTTGACAATCTTGTAATATAAAAATCAATCATTTGTGATCAAAAAAGTGTTAGCTGAAAAAATATGCACCTTGAAAAGATTTTATCATATCTCCTTTCGGATTTCTTTAAAATTCAGTGTTCATGTGATTTTACATCTGATGGTTTTTAATGTTGCTTCTGATAATCTTATCCTCATGTAGTTTTTTGGGGATCATATACATATTTTATATATTATCATACTGCCCATATATGATATATATATTTGTTATCACTATAGTTATTTATGATTGTATGTACTCATTTTTTTGTGCTCTTTGTAATAGAATTACAATTGCTAATAGAAATATTGCAAAAAATTATTGTTTGAATAATTAATTTTTTAGCAACATGTTTTATTGTTTGTATCATTCAGTACTGTTGTTGATTTTAGATTATTTCAACAAGAACCTATTTTAAATAGATTTTTTATTTTAGTTCATATTAACTTAATTTTTTTAGTATTGAATTATAACTAATACTTTATATTAGGTATATTACAGAGATGCTAGATAGTATTACACCATTCCTCATGTAATACTAATTTAATTTTTTTCCTGTTGATGGCTTCCTAATACTTCTTATTTATGATATTTTGTTAATCAGTTTATTATCATTAATTTTTTCTTTCGGTTTATCTATTTCAGGTTATTTCATCCATAGTTGAATAGCAGAAAATTACTACTGCTATTACTTTTCTGATATAATTTTTATTTCTATTTCTATTCATTCATTCATTTCTGTTTACTTTATAGCTTGCTTATTTTCTCCCTTACATTGAAATATTTGTTTTTGTTAAATTATTATTTAATTTGTTACCAAATATAGAAAAAATATTTTATAATTAATATAATTAAAGTAATATATATCTTATATATTGATTTAATTATTTTACAAGCTTTTTAAATATTAAATAAGTCTTTATCAATAAACGAGATTTTTCTTTTACAGTCATTTTTTAATAAAACGATATGACACAAGTAATTGCTCAATGAACATTCTTAATCAATTTTTTTTATTTCAAAACCTGAAAAGGAAATTATTGTTATATAATGATTGATTTAGTGAATGAAAATACCAAACCCCTTTTATTATTTTATGCTCTAAAAAAATAATTATTGTTAAAATAACGAATATGTTTTGTATTATATACTTTTTTCCGTCCAGATACATGTTTAAAGGATTTACTAAACACAGTGGAATGAAAAACTACAAAATTGTAATAAAATTCTAAAATATTTTTATCAGACAGTATTCTTTTGTTTTTGAATGCTTTTTTAGTGAATGTAAACTAGGAATATAGACTTTTCACCATATATTTATATATGTATATTGTTTTTTCTATGCTTACATATGTTTAATCAAACATTCAAACGATCAGAAAAAAAAAATCATTTCAATAGCAATCCGTAAGATTTTTTAATTCATTTATAAATAATGGGGGGGGTCAATAGTTCTACACTCAAAAAAGCCACTGTAATACCCGGCTCTAGAGAGATAAAGAAATGTGTCTGACAATGGAAAGCTGTGGAAGAAATTTCGAAAAATGGAATTGTAATGACGTTAATACATAAATCATGCACACACAAGAGGAAGTGCTAACAGGTAGAGGAGAAGGGGAATTTCCATGACAATATGTTATACATTCAAAAATGTCCGTGCAAAGCAGGGGGTAACTGAAGAGGAAAGAAGTTAAAAAAATTTCTAAAAAAGGTATTTTAATGACCTCATTATAGCAATCACTCGCATGGTACGCTCACACACCCGCACAAAAGTGCTGGCGTCATGAAGGAAAGAGGAAATTAAGTTACACACTCGGTAAAGCGCAGGCTTAAGCGGAGGGGAAAGAAACAAGCAAGTCAAAGTAGTTTCGAAAAAGAATAATGGAAGTGCTGATTTTGTGAAGGGAAAGGAAAATTTATAAAAGTAGAGAAAGCCCGTGCAACGCCGGGCCATGCAGCTAGTAAAAAATAAAACATACATTTACCCTAATATATTACACTTATAAATATATCAGTGTTACTTAATGTATTTTATAATTAATTTAACAATTCTAAGTTAAGGGGACTTGGCACCCTTTGAGCAAACTTCTTTATTTACGTATTTAAAAATTATAGTTTAGCATTTTATACAATGTTTCTATTCAAGAAAATGTTACCAGATGAAAATTTTCATATATTATTCACACAATTTTAAAAATTTTAATTTTTTGAAGAAAATTGGGAAAATTTTAAAATCCTACTCCTTTTGTAAAAATTAATTTTTTGACCTGAAATTTTTTTATAATACTCTTATGGATGATCTAAACAACTTTGGGGATCAATTTTAGAATAACTTCATTCGTTTTCGAGAAAAAAAATTAAATGTTGATATACAGGCTAAAAATCAACGAAAAAGCCAACATGTCTTACATTTTATTTTTTTAAAAAAAAGTATTCAGTTTATAGCAAAACGGATCCCTAATTTTATTGCATGCTTTATTTTCAACACGCAAGAAAAAATGGAAGTGATTGGTAAATAATTGTCGAAGGAGTAGCATTTTGAATGCACTAAGGTTTCGAAAAACACAAACTGAGAAAAACCACTTCAAAGTTTATAATTCTGAAAAAATAATTATTGTAAGCTTAATTAAACTTAAAATACCACTTTAAGATATTAGTTATACGTTTTTCTTTAAAATAATTGCATTTTCGTATTTTTTCAACCCACACATTTTTATAAATGATCAACTTTTAGAGAGTACTAATTGCCCATGAAAATTCAAGAAAAATGTTAAAAAAATTTTTTTTCTGTCACGACAGAAATTTTAGCTGTTTTTCTTCTTACAATATTAAAGTATTACATTTGTATGAAAAATATATCAGGAAGAAGAACTGAAATTATAAAATTATTAATATAAAATGCCTTAATTTAAAAATTTTACATGCACACATTTCACAAGAAAGAAAAATTACATTATTGTATTGCCTCGGAAATATTCTGCTTTTAATACTACACATTCTTTTTTATAGTTATTATTTCTATTTCTAAAATAGATTTTTTTATCATAAAGCATTTTTTAGCTTTTTTTTCTAAAAAGGGGGTGTGGCCGAATTGCCTAATTTGTTTTCAAATGAAGTTTTAGTCAACTTCTAACTTTCCGACATGCACAAGTGATACATCAATCGAAAGATAATAATGCAAAGAATAAGATTAAATGAAAATAAAAAAAAAAACGATAGGTTTGTGATTTTTAGGGTACCAAGTTCCCTTAAAAACAAGTTTATTAATTACCGGTGACCCCATGGGTTTGTCATGCATATAATTTATAACAAAAATTAACACTTATCTTGATAATTTCTGTACGGTTTATATAATTAAACCCTTGACTGCCGATCATAAGTTTCACGATTCGCTTCCCAGTGCCAACCGTTTTCCACGTAGGCACGCATATGTGATATATTGGGGAGGAATAAAGGAGTAAAAATAATTTGGAATAAGTAAATCCTTCGCAAACATTGTCAAGGTCCTTTTATTGCATTCCTAAGTCTTGGAATAATTTTATGGGTAGCAGTGCACAGAACAAATCATATTTCTGAATGATGTATATATATTTCTGGAGAAATAAAAGGCTTTGGCTTAGCGAGACGTTTATACCCAGGGGACGTTTATATTAAGAGGTTAAAGTCGTATCGTAGTTTTAGCGTCAAAGTATAGTATTATTGAATTCAGTACATTGTTATTGTATGGGGAGGGGGGCGCGATGGAAATAATGATTGAATATTGGGTCACGAGTATTACAACTTTGAGAAGCACTGGTCTAGCTACTTTCATAGCTCCAGCTTTATTAGAGCTATGGGAAAGATTAGACTTATGCTTTCGCGACATAATTCTTAGGTAGTAATAGTAGGTATTTTTTCTACACTTCCAAAAAAGTACAGTACGGTAGTTATTATTTTTATACTTATAAAATGCAACACCTGCCTATATTCATTTAAAATTGTGGAATTAAAATTAACTACTAACCACAAACAAATTATGCAAATTTGCCCAAATGATGTGGTGTGAAAGACAAAGTTTATCTACTTTAAATACCAGAAGCGATAAAAGTATTTATTTTGATATAAGAATCAATTTGTTGCTTCCAAACATGCAGTTATCAATTTTTATTGTATTTATGGTTCACTATTTTGGAAATAATGGCTTACACAGAACTGATATATATATATACTGTCGCGGGCTTTTTTGCAGATGGCAGAATTTTTTTCTACTTACTTGACAATTATTGTGATATTTTGAACACTTCACACAATATCTTTATAAATTATAGCCTATGTGTTACTCTGAAATATAAACTATATTATTGTAAAGTTTCTCTAAAATACATTCAGTTGTTTTTGCGTGAAAGAGTACCAAACATACAAACTTTTGCGTTTATAATATTAGTAAGGATATATGAATTGCTTTAAATTAAAACAAGCATATTTCCCTTGTGACATATTACACTAAACCCTTCAAAGGGACATTTTATGTGAATATCCAATATGCACTTGGAACAGAACATGATTGGGTGCAAAGATTAGATACAACCACATACTTCCTAAATATATCATGTACTTATAAATTGTGCAACAAATGAAACATACTTCAATAGGCTACAGAAATCACTACTGAAAAGATTTTTATTTTATTCCTCAAAATCAGTGTTGACCAACCTTTAGTTACCTGACAGCCAATCAGGTTTTAGTAATGGAAAATAAGTGCTGGAGACAAAGGAGAAATAAAATGAATTAACTCACTAGTTTACGATAGCACTTTATTTTAGAGTTGAGAAATCCACGTCACTACTGCTATATAAGTTTATCAATGCCCACTGTAAGTTTGAGAAGGCAAAGTCTCAGACTCAATTTCAAGGAAGCACTTTCAGTGCAATTTCTCGTTTTTGATTATTTTGTTTTGGAGTAGAAGAAACACTTTCACACGCATGTGTGGACAAACAACAATAGAATTTGCAGAGAGAATTTAAGAAGTCTTGGAAAATGTTCTTGGTAGGAATTAGTTTCCAGAAATTTTCAGGAGCATTGCCCTTTTTACTTTGGTAGAATAGATCTGCATGAGCATCACAAATTTCCATTTAAAGAGCTGACATCACAAACTTCAATCTCTATGAAGTAATGGAACAATGCAAGTTTTGGTTTTAACCCCGTAAGTGCTGCTGGCGTCTTGCTCAACCGGTGCATTGTGTGCCCCGGATGTATCTATCTGTCCTTCCAAAGTATGATTCTTTTCTTTGCGCTGCTATCAGCAAAACTATATCGAAGGCTTTGGAAGGCAACAAAATGAACTTGATAGTGTTTGCAAAGTATTTACTTATTTCCGGGAAATATTTGCTTAATTGTGCCTTTCCTTTCTTCTCCAATACATCGCATGTGCGCGCCTATGAGAAAAATGGTGGTACTGGGAAAGGAAACTTGTTACTTTTAATCTTTCTGACCTGGAACTCTTTCGGAATATCAATTAGTATTTCATGAAACACTAAATTTTATGTCATTTTCTATTTCAACTACTGACATGATAGGAAGTGTGCTGCATTATTTACCATTAGCTCAATTTACATTTCATCCAGTTTTTCTTAAAAGTCTTCAAGCAGGGTTCTTTTGCCTTCTAGTTTTCGGTTTAGAACATTTAGATAAAATGTTAAAATTCTGTTAAAAAAGCAAGATTATTTAATAGCTGGATTTTTTCTTACATTTTTTTTGGATACTCTGTGAGGTATTCACCCGTGGGTGATACCTTACTCCTAAGTTATCTTTGTGACCTAAAGGTGTGGGAATGAATGAAGAACCAGGCGTTGCCATGATCTAAAACTGTCTTTATTAAGATCTTAACTTAAACAATAACAATGATAATATTTATATTATAGCTTAGCGGATCTGAGGTGAGAAAATACACAATACGTATTACTAAATAAGCGAGACTTTAATCACTTTCTTCCCGCCTATTTCTAATCTCAACTTATACACAGTCCTAATAGATAACAGAGCTATCCTACCTTAATCTCTTGTTTAACCGCAATCCTCTGGGATCCTAAATCTCTTTTGTTTATCTCGCGTGGTATAGTATCCACATTGGCTTGATCGCTCTATCACGGATAGCTTCACACTCAATGACGGCTTTCTTCTCTTGCTTCAGTTCACGCGCTTAAACTCAGACTAGCATAATCACTTCCCGATAGGTCATGCGCTTACCTTAAACTTCTGCTATTTAAAAGGTTTCTAATTTGCATATTCACGCTTCACTTCTGGATTTGGTTGGAAAGAATTTTCCTTTTTCAGCCCCAAAGAACCCAAGAGGAGTTTTTAGTAGACAGCGCGATTAGCCTGTCACAACTCATGCCTAATGTTTCCGTTTCTCATCCCCCAAAACTGTTGCAGGCAATTTCCAGCGCTTCAGAGTACAATAAAATACTAAGTTTTCAAATTGTCCAAGAATGCAATAATTTTCATTCCTCTTATTGAATGTGCAGTATTTACAACAGTTTTTTTCATTGTTTCATAGAGCCTTATAATTTTTCTTAGAGGTTCTCAGTGGATAATACAAAGAAAAAAAATATGCCTTATACAGGGTGAACACAAATAATGGACTCGATTTAAAAAAATTATGTTTTCGAAACTATTGTATATATTGCATTAAGTGATGCATAGATGTAAAGAGAAAGATACAAAGTTTTTTTTGTTTTGTTTTGTTTTCACCAATGATCAACAGCACATCCAAGGTCACTGTGATTAAAATCCAAACATTGCGACAACGACAAAGGAGAGATTTTGCGTATTAGAATATGCAAGGGTTTTTTCAGTTATTTCGGTCGCGCATTTAGAAATCGCTATGGAAAAGAAACACCAACCAATAAGAGCCTACTGCGATGGTATCATTAATTTAAGAAAACTAGTTGCTTGCGTAAAAAGAAAAGCAGCGGCCGGCCAAGCGTTTCAGAAGCAGTGGAGAGGGTGAGGCAGAGTTTTGTTTGAAATCTACAAGGATATACTAGAAAATGATAAGGAAAATTTTACGAAAAAAATTTAATTTCAAGTCGTATTATTTGTGATTCACATAGCAAATAACGTAGGGCGACAAGTAAGCATTTGTACAGCATTACGAACAATTGATAGAGTGATGCTACAAAATGTCTGGAGCAAACTGGATTACAGATTATGTTGCGTAACACATTAAACATTAATAACAGGGAAAAAAACTCATGCATCACTTATTGCAGGGATGGCGAACCAGTGACACGCATGCCATCAATGACACGCGACACAATATTTTGGGCACTCCAGCAATCAAAATGGTTTGCACTTTATTTCAAAATGACAAAGTTCACTATCAAGTATTATAAACAAACGCGAGTGTTTGGTCACGGAGCGGCGGGGAACACACTCGTTTGTTATTGCCTTGCCTTAGTTACGTCGTGGACTACAGTTGTTTATGATGCAAAATTAGTCTACGCATAGTACAGTCAATTTCATTTACACAACTGTATTTTAAAGTTTATTTATGTTATATTTACGATTTTTAACTTTTATATATATTTAACATGGCTAGTTCAGCTAAAGAACAAAAAGTGCAAGATAGTACGTGTAACAAAGAATTTCAAACTTGGTGAATCTAGAAATATAGAATTTTTTTTTTTTTTAGTAAAGGCAGCAAAATGGTGTGTTTAATGTTTCGGAACAGTGGTATGTAGAATATCGTTTGTAAAATGGCATTTTGAAAGAAATCACTAATTCTCTTGTCAAAAAAGGGAACCACAGCAAAAATAATTAATTGCTTAGAAGTCATTTGCCAGATGCCTCCAGTTCAGCATGCATTCTACTAAGAGTAACATCTTGCAATCCTAAAAAGCCATTTGTCATCCAATCTACAATAACAGGAGTCACACTAATGTTACTTTAATTTGAATTGCACACATAACTAAAACTTTTTCAACTGTACAGCGCAAAAGGTATTTTTTCATAAGAGTTTTGAGCTGTTTTAGTATTTATTTTTATTTTTTTCCCAATGATCACAACTCAAAATTATTTGTGATGGCGCTTTTATACCTCATGAAACACTTCTTTAGAAAAAAAAATGGCACGTTGATCCATCAAGGTTCGCCACCCCTGACCTATTGTAATATGTGCGCAGTTGTTTCGATACTATGATTTTTTTAAAAATTGGGTCCACATCATTTGTACTCGCGCTGTGCCTTACACAGACCTACTAACCCAATTCTATAATCAACAATTGCTGTAGCTTCATTTGTTGATAAACGAGCACTTGCCTAAATGTCTATGTTACCGAATGTGTTAGAATAAGTGTCAATGCATTTCCTAATTTCTAGTTTTCATGAATTTCAAATTCATTTATTCTAACAATGATGTCAATTGTTCTTACATAACGCACTTTATCTTTGTAACAGTACAAAGAATAATACTGCTTTCTGTTCAAAACCAAGAAAAATGCGCTGCATTCACTTTAGAACTTAGAATCATGCACGAAGCAAAACTAAAATGTTTAGAGGGTAAATTACTCTTTTATACTGCCATATTTTACACAAGCTATTACACGTAACGGTGATATTCTGTTCCTGTTGAAGCCTACATAGACTATCAGCCCGACTTCCTCCGTGTGACAGTTGTCGTATTTTGTGTACCTATCTATATTGCTTAACTCTATAACTTTTTTCAATTCCTACTTTTAGCTTACACTCTTTATATACAGTCAGACCTCTATATAACGAAGTCGCTAAATCCCGAAAAAAGTTCGTTATATGGAAAATTCATTATATAGAGGTTCATCTTTTAATATACTTTACAAACCACATAAAAGATATTTTAAATTAATAAACACTATATGTTTAAAAAAATAATTATTTACACTTTTTTTCATAAATTAAGATACACATGTATTTTGTATATATCTTACCCATCAAAAAGAAAAACAAGACAAAAACCAGACAAAGAATGCGAAGAATGTACTGCATTTTCAACATTACGAAAATAATTTTGAATGAAAATTAATGAATTTTAAGAAAATTTTCTAATTTAAATCATACAAGTAATTTTAAACATACATTATTTTATAACTAGAGATTCTAAACATACATTACCACATGCGACTTTAAATTTAATTACTCATAAAATCTCTTAATTTTGTTTGAGATTTTTTTTTTATTGAAAAAATGCTTTGTTTCATAATGCATCTTTGTAATGCACCAAAACTCCCTTTATGACTACGATAAAATGTATTAAAAAAAAGAATAACTTGAAATGTGTCGAGAAATACTTAAAGCATACGAAGAAAAAAAATTAAATCACAAGAAAAAAGTTCGTTATACAGAAAAATGCACTTCGCTATTGGGAGATTATTTTACGAAGAAGATCGGGAAATGTTCTTGGTTCCAGGAAAAAGTTCGTTATATAGAAAAATTCGCAATATAGAGGTTCGACTGTATTTATCTTGTTCAAATTTTCAATCGTTAATAAAATACTTTCTATTCATCCAATCAAGTTCAAATAAATCTTTTTAAACTTGTAGTGAACGACACTTGATGTTAATACAGTTTTATTCAAATACTAATTCATTAATTAAATTTATTCTGCGTTATTTTCGTCGTAGTTACAATTAGCTGCAACAGATTGCGCCTGTACGTTTTTCTAACAAAGTAGGAACTGACGATAAATTATATATATATATATATATATATATATATATATTAATACGAAAATAACAAATGTCAACAACTCTTGCCACATACAACTCAAGACTTTATTTTACAAACTCAATATTCCATCTCCTTATCTATTGCCATCGAAAGTTTCAGAACTTTCCATAATTAAAATTACAGTTAATTTTATAAATAAAAGCACGCGTGTGCGCGCGAGCATTAATATAAAGCATTAATAAAAGCATTAATATAAAGCACGAGAGAAATAAAGAATTACCATTTGTTACATCCTCCCCCTCTGGTTTCGACGGCGTCCCGACGAGGAACCAGGAGTCTGTGGGACCTTTGGTGGACGACCACGTTTACGAAGAGGAATAAGGGGTTTTACTTTGTCATTATTACAAGGAGTTAAAGCAGAGGTGTGGTAAACACCAAGAGGTTCCCCCGGATTATCAAGACTAGCAATCTCGTAAGATGATGGTGATCTTTGTGTTAAAATCACGTAGGGACCGTCTCTGCGTGGCATTAGTTTTGCACTTCTTCCTTGCGCAACGTTGCTCAGCGGATGTGATGCTACAAAGACATGTTCTCCAGGTTGATATGTTGGAGCAGCTTTTCTCTTTTTATCAGCGCAAAACTTCTTACTATTCTGTTGCTCTTCAACCACCTCTCTAATCTGAGTGGAAAACTTAGCGAATTTCTTGAGAGTTTGAGGAGTTATCTCTGGCACAAAATTATCGTTCTGGATGACGACTAGGATATCATTAAGAACTTCACTTGGAGTGCGTAACTCTCTACCAAAATTCAAAAAGGCTGCCGTCTGTCCTGTCGTTTCGCATTTGGCTGTGTTGAGAGCAAAGCGGATGAAGGGTAGCTTCTCTGACCATCAGTCATGCTTGTCTTGGACGAGAATTGCCAGCCGTGGTTTCAGATCCCTATTCTTTCGTTCAACTGGGTTAGCTTGTGGATGGTATACAGGGATCAGGGATTGATGGATGTTTAAAAGGTAGCATATTTGTTGCATCACTGCTGACACAAACTGGGTTCCATTGTCACTGATAAGGCGGCGAGGAATACCATACCTCAGTAGAACCTCTTCAATCAAGGTAATGGCACATTCTTTAGCTGTGGCATTGGGTAGTGCAAACAGTTCGACCCACTTGGTGGTACAATCCTCAATGATGAGGACCCATCTTTACTCTCAGATAGGGGTCCGAAGAGATCAATGGCCAAGATTTCAAAACGTTGGGCTGGCACAGGTGTCTGTAATAGCCCGGAAGGCTTCTGATTTGAAGCTTTGTATTTAATGCAATCAGGACAGTTCTTTACAGGAGACATTCTGTATGGGGGTACAGAGATAGGAGGACTATTTCCCGTGTTAATGTGGTGCTCCATGATATTTGTTGCTTCTTCCCCTGGTTCGAAGACATTTTGGAAGGATTCCAACAAGAGGTTAAGTTTCTCCTTCTGGGCACAGAGGTCAAACTTTCACCCTCCCCTTCTCTTAATTGGCAGGTGTTGCTGAACATCTTCTCAACTATGAACGGGGTGTCCAATTCTTCACCAAATGGGTACTTGTGGGTAGGATTGACCCAGAAGTACCAACAAGTATTCTTCACATCTAGAACCAAACCAGCAGAACTAAGGAAATTTGTTCCTAGAAGTGTTCCATTTCCCTTTGCCTTTGGGAGAATTATGAATTTGGTTAAGACTGATCTTCCCTCAATTTCTACCATTACTTGGGTTGTGAGGGCCTCACCTGTGGTCTGTTGACCATCTGCTAAGCTCATTGCTAATGTGGTTTCCTGGAAAAGGAGTCCCTTATCCTTAAATATCTGGAACATCCTTTTCCCAGCAATTGAATGTGAAGATCCTGTGTCTGCACATACACGTTCCTTTATTCCACAGAAAGTTATGTCGATTAGGGTCAATCGAGGGCTTCTGGTCTGAGCTGTGTAAGCATTGATGTGATTGGTTGCTACGTCTGTTCTTTGTGAGGCGTTGAGGTTGCAGGTGGGGCACCTAGATTTTATCACTCCTTGTTTCGCACAGCCATAGCATCTGAGAGGGGATCTCTCATTTGGTACCTGATGGGAATATTTACTTTTGGGAGGGCGTTCAGGTTTACTGAATGATACGTGTCTTCCATTATTTACGATTTCACTTGCCTTCCCGTGTCTCCTAGGTCCACTGGGTAGGGAACGTCGGATGTTGTCAAAAGCTTCCAGATTATCTGCTAACATTTCTGGGGAGATAAGATCTTCCCAGATATCCATGTAATGTTCCTTACACTCTGGAGAGCATCTCTTTTTCATTTGATCGGCAATCATCAAATTCTTCAATCTGTCAAATGAATCAATTTTAAGCTCATTGAGCCAACCTTCAAGATATGCTCGGATTTCAAAATAATAATCCTTCCACGTCCCATTTGGGCTTTTTCTGTGACCTGAAAACAGCTCCCAGAATTTTTCTGCGGTTAATTTGAACCGTTGCAGAAGCATTCCTCGAATGTGGGAGTAATCCCTGCATTTCTCCTCAGGCTCACGGGCAATGAGGGAGGCTACATCACTAGGTAGGGCACCAATGAGATAGGGTACCCACAGATCTTCGCCAAGATCTAATAGCTTCATTTGCCGTTCGAATAAGGTGAGGAACAGGTCCATGTTATCAACTTCAGGATTGAATGTTGGTAGCAACTTTTTAATTCAATTTTTGTTTGGGGTAGGGTTTGTGTACCTACGACTCTTTGAGTCTCATTTTGCAGTCGTATTTTCTGCAGCTCAAATTCACGCAGTGTTTGCTCTTTTTGTTTGTTTTCCTCGTCTATCCTATTTGATACGATTTCCTCAAAGATACATTTCACAAATTCAGGGTCTTCCTTATAAGCATCATTTGTTAAAATTTTTGTCCTTAATTCAATTATTTTTACCTCTTCCCCATTCGACTCACATTCACCTAACTCAATAGCAAGCTTAATGAGATCAGCTTTTTTCCCTTTTCCCAGAAATGACATGACGGAGAAATTTAAGTGTTGCAAATAAATAAAATAAATAACTAAGGTTCACAGGCCTTATTGTCCACCAAAGCTCTTACAGATATAGGAATACACTTTAAAATATGGCTAGCTTTAAAATCTTACAAATTATTATGCACTTCAAAATACAATTAAAATAAGTAAATAAATTAATAGCATATTCAAAATACCAACAAGGAACATTAATTCAAATAATAAAATAATACAAAGAAAATTTAGGAATCATCAATTGTAATGATACAAAAATTCAATGCAATGAAAATACTAAACAAAACTAAAATAATCAGGCATGTAATGCTACCTAAATTCAATAGGAAATCAGTAAAATATCAAACAATACAGTAATTATTAATGTGCAATTCACAAAATATTAATCAGGAAACGTTATCTCACAAGAAATAAATTAATATACAGCAAAATTAAGAATTATCATTGCATAAGAATACTAAAAAATCAATGAAATAAAATAATAAAATTATCCCTAGCACTAACACACTGTAGCAGCATTGCTATCACTTGTATATGAAAAATGCACAAAACACTATTGCAAAAACTTTTAACAGGAAATAGATGTTCTTTTTTTCTTTTCTTCAGACAAGTGAAGTCAGGATGATTCACTTTCTCTCTCGATTTCCAAGGATTTTCTCTTGCTTTAGAAGGATTGCGGCGCAATACCAGTAATTTTTTTCGGGACAGTAAGGTTTACAGAGCCGGTTAAATTTTCATTTTTCTGCGGCGTTTCGTCACAGCGGCAGTTTTTGCTTCTACGGGGTCGTAGTTCTTAGGCCACGGGTGTGGGCGCCAGTTTTAACACGAAAATAACAAATGTCAACAACTCTTGCCCCATACAACTCAAGACTTTATTTTACAAACTCAATATTCCATATCCTTATCTATTGCCATCGAAAGTTTCAGAACTTTCCATAATTAAAATTACAGTTAATTTTATAAATAAAAGCACGCGCGTGCGCGCGAGCATTAATATAAAGCACGAGAGGAATAAAGAATTACCATTTGTTACATCTATGTATTACTTGTTTTTCGTAAAAATTATTACTATAATTTATTTTAACTTTCATAATAATCTAAGTGGGACACAAATATTTATATTAAACTTTCCGCCTACATTGGAATAAAGTTCGAGAGAGGACGGAATTTACAGTAGCTTTCGTCTCTTCTGCATATACTCAAAAGAGTGTTCTTTAACGTCGCATTCACTATGTATGCGTAAACAACACGAGGGCTGTTGGTGACGGACCTCGTCATTTTGAACTATGGTCAAGTCACAAGGATTACACCTGAGCTGGAACCCCCTCTTCGAGCCTTCATACGGGAGAACTTTGAGTCTTAACAGATTTAAATTGCTCCTCTACACTGCGGGTCTTCAGTGGTAACAGGACTCGAACTCATGAAACGAGTCCATGACCATTAGGAATGGCAACAGGACTCGAACTAATGAAACGAGTCCATGACCATTAGGCTACCGCAGACTGGCATACTCATAGGAAAAGATGTAGATATGTAAAGATGATTTGGATGTTTTGGCGTTAAAGCATCTTTTTATGCCCTGGACATTCATTGAAATATAAGAATTACCTCCATTGAGGAGGATTTCTGAATGTTTTTCAGACAATTTCTTCTGCTCGTCGTTTTAAAAATAATCAGTTCTAATTTTTTTTTCTTTCACCAAAAATTTAAATATCTTTCATGGATTTAATTTTGTTGAAGAAACATTTATTTGAGCAATATGCAGGGTAATTCGCTACTGGACCGTTAAATTTGTAGGAGGTACAGAGATTACTCTAAATCACGTAGAAATGCAGGGTCGCAAATGCCGTAGTTGTGAGCGATGGTGCCGAGAAAATGAACAGAAACGCATTTCTAGGAGAGAAAACATTTTGTTGAAAAGTTGTACTGCAACAGGTTTCGAAATTACGAAGTCGTCTGGCGTGCCTGACAGCGGTGCTGCATGGAATTTTTTACGTTTTGGAAGATTCCTGGCATGTCACGTATCCTCCCGGCAACTACAGACATTCAAGCGCTACGGTTTTCAACTGAAGGAACGGGCGTTTCGTTCACCAAACTCTTTTTGTGAGCCTAGGAGAAGTCCATGCACTTTCGAACACCTGTTCGAAAGTGCAACCTTTCAGTAAAATTTTTCTGTCCCATTAATGTGTTGTTGTTTCTATTCTTTTTCTCTGTTTCTTTGCACCACAGCTCGCAATTACGGCATTTGCGACCCTGTATTCCAAAATTATTCCGAGTCGTCTTTGTAACCCCTAAACACTCTGCAAATTTGTCGGTCTGGTAGCGAATATACCCGAATGAAAAAAGTATATATAGAACAAAATTATAAATTACAAATTATTTATATAAGTTTGAATTATACATTGAATGGTATTGCTAATACTTTGAAAATGAATTATATATTTTAAGTAAAATCCTTATGTAAATTATAAATAAAGAAAAATGCCATGTCTTTCATTGTATATTTTTCAATTCCTACTATTAGCTCACACTCTTTCTATATTTATTTATCATGGTAGAATTTTCAATCATTAATAAAATACATTTTAAAGTGTTCAATTGAGCTGAAATTTTATACACATGGTTATTTTGGATGACAATACAGTAATTTAGTTATAATTATTAAAAATTAATTGATTAAACCTAATTATTCAAATAATTATAAATACAGACATGTTGGCATCATTTTTGGCGACTTAGTGACCATTTTGGCGACTTGTGCTAAAACTTGAAAAGGTTTTTTTCTCACGTTTTAAAGCATTCAGTTGAACTGAAATTTTATATACACGATTGTTTTCGATGACAATACGATACTTTAATGATAATGAATAAAAACTAGTTACCACTTATAATATTGTGATTCCTTTATATGTGTTTGTTTATTTATATCTTTACTAGCGGTCCCGACAAACGTTATCCTGTACACACGTCTTAAATCCGAAAGTTACAAACTTTTTTGAATAAGTTGTAACAATCTGGATCGTTTTGATGAAATTTTTTTATAAAGAAAGTTATTACAATACCTGATATCATCACATGTACAGTTACTACAATTCGACCTATCGATTGCGTGTTAGTATATATTTACTATGAACTAAGTTGAATATAGAAGCTATTCAGAATGGAAATTTATATATAAACTTCTTTTGATTAAAGGGTAAAAAAAAAAATAAAACTCGAGATATTTTTATAACAGGTATATTTTTTTAATGCACAAAAAAATACATTTATCGTAATGCCATTGAATGTACAATGTTTTTGGTTAATCTTTGAGGTGTATAAACAAACAAATGCGATGGTTTGCCAAACCTCGGACATGCAACATATAATTGGCCGTACGAAAAGCAAGGGTTTTCTAAATCTAAACCACAAATTTTCATTATTTGATCTTGTGACTTACTAATGGTCATAGCCAGTGGCGCACACAGGAATTTTTCAAAGGGGGAGGGGGTCCGGGGTCGAAAGTTCACCATTCTTGTATCATGCTCCTTTTGATTTTGTCGATTTGGGGTAACAAAACACAGTAAAAAACTAGTTTCTGAATAAATAATTAGCATTAATTACTAAAATTAATCATTAATAGCAAGTAATTAATTAAATTTTACGTACTATATACTTAGAATTATAATCAATCGGAAAAAAATCAAGGACTTTGGGGGATCCGGACGCCAGGACCCCCCTTGTGTGCGCCACTGGTCATAGCTACTGCCAAGCAAATTGGAAATTGCAAATATTTGAATGGGTAGGTGAGTCTGGAATCTGTGGTAGAAGTACACAACTTCATCTGGAAGTTTGCCGCTCAAAATAGTGGCCTCAAGAATATTGTCCAGGATTATTTTATGAACAATCACGCACCCTTGCATAATTTTGGCACATTTTTAACTAATTGCGATATCGGACCGAATTGTGAATCTAAATCATTCTCGAATCCACTTGAACCCATAGAAAAAAGTATCATCCAAATCAGTCCAACCGTTTAGGATGAGCTAAGTCACATACACACGCACAGAAAAATTATATATATAAAGATTATTTGAAAAGATATTAATTAAAAACGCTAAAATGCATGATTCGTCTGCATTTTTGTAACAATGAAGCGCCGCTTTGGCCAATTTGGCTGAAAATCGATTTTCGATGCCAACTTACGTCATTTTTATAACAATAACGTTGCTACAACAGTGCAAGTGAATACTGAGTTGAATGTTTTTATTGTTTTTAATTAATATATTTTTACATAATTGTGATATCAGACCAAATTCTGAATCTAAACCATTCTCGAATTCACTTGAACCCGCACAAAAAATTTCATCAAAATCAGTCGAGCCGCTTAGGAGGAGTTTAGTCAAATACACACGCATAGAAGATTTTTATATATAAAGATATTAATTGTTATTTCAATTGAATTGTATTTATATTTTGTCATGATCTTGTACATCCCGTAATATATTTGAATAATAAAAAAACATGCAAACATGCATATAATTGTTGCTCGGAGTGTGAATAGATGTGAAACCAGATTGATGCTGATAATTTTAATTCGAACATTATGAAATTTCAAATTTTAATAATAAACGTTCCAAAGTTTCACTTCTACGGGCAGTCTCTATAACTGCCATTTTTTTATTGTAATACTATTCTTAAAACAATTTTATATACATTTTCCAATCTAAGTGACACTAAATATCATAAATATTATCTATTTATACGCTTTTGCAAATTCACGGTTCCGAACGTAGTCGGAAATCTTAAATAAAATACCAAATTCACACCCAATAATATTTCAGAAAATGTATCAAATTTTTTGTAACAGAAGAAAATATATTTTTCGAATTTGATCCAAATGCCACCCTTAAAATTTGCCGCCCCAGGCAGTGATCCTGTGTGTCCGGTCCTAGAGCCATTCCTGAATTAGTACTTACAATGGTGGCAAAAAGTCCTGAACACACTCATTTTTTAGCGTAAATTTTGTGTTTGACTTCATTTTTCGTTGTGAAATTATCGCACTATCTTAAATATTGTTATTGATTTTAATGTATTTTTTTATGCTGATTTCAAATCTACTACTAGTTTCTTAATGACTAAAACATTTTTTTGTAGTAAAGCTGCCTGAACATAATAATGTGAAATATGTGCAGAATAAAACAATATAGAATAACATAATATGCAAAGAAAAATAACACGAAAATTGACAAATACGGTATATTTAATAAGCATTTTGAAAATTACTTGTTGTCACATGTTAGAAAATTAATATTTTATGGGCCAGCCGTTTGCTTTAATTACGGCTGGACATCATTTTGGCATGGAATGCACCAATTTCAAAAGAAGATCTTTCGTGACAATATGGTTGAAGGAAAATATTAAAGCTTCAATTAATTCACGTTTGTTTGAAGGTTTTTTCTTTGAAATTTCATAACCAATTTTAAATCATAAGTGCTCTAACGGATTAAGGTCGGGAGACTGTCCTGGCCAGTTCATTCTACTCACAGTATGGTCTTTCAACCATTTCTGGACTACCTTTGCACGATGACAAGGGGCGTTATCGTCCTGAAAAATCCATTACTGACTGCCAAAAAGATCTCTCGCAGTTGGTAACAATTTATTTTATAGTATTTCAATGTAATCCATGGCTTTCACTGTTCCGCTAACGATGTGAAGTCTTCCAACACCATGAGAAGACATGCAACCCCATACCATCACTTTTGTCGGGTACTTTACTGTGGGCTTCAGACACTGAGAGCTGAATTCCTCATGAGTGCGTCGTCTTACATAGGCGCTACTTTGGTTGCCAGAAATACAAAACTGCCCCTCGTCACTAAATATTACCTTTTCCCTGTCTTTAATAGTCCATAATGAATGTTCCCTTGCCCACGTCAATCGCCTATTGCGTTGAAATTCAGTCAGTAATGGTTTTGGGTGCGCTTTACAGCCTCGTAACCCAATTTCCAGCAGTCTTCCTCTAACAGTTCTTGGGTACACACTCACATTTGATGTCAAAGTCCATTGTTTCAAAATTTGCGAGGAATTAAGCTTTCTGTTTGAAAGTGAAATTCTGTGCAATAACCTGTCTTCACGTAAAGATGTTTTTCTTGGTCGTGCTGATTGCCCCCTATCCGCAATAAAATTTGTTTCAGAAAATCTTTTCAAAGTTCTCAGAACAGTAAAAAGGCCACATGGTACTTTAGCGGCAATTTGGCGCATAGAATAATCTTCTTCCTTCAAATGTATTATTTTGTACCTTTTATTCTAAGGCAGATATGAAAATCTAGCCATAATTCCAATATTTTCCACAAACGCACTTCAAATTGCTTTCAATACACTATTTTCTACAAGCACATAACTGCATTCAATAAAATAAACCACGTTTCACCTTTTTCTTTCAACCCTTTATCGCTATTGCTCTCTGATTGGTTGAAATAACGGAGCATTTCATTGCTGGAAAACACACTCACTCATTCTTACAGTGACCTCGTGCTTTCTTGTCAAGGTTTTTTCAACATATCAATGAAACTATTTGCTTTAGTTGGAATCTATAAACAGATTTGAAATAAGCATGAAAAAATACATAAAAATCAATAACAATATTTAAGATAGTGCGATAATTTCATAACGAAAAATGAAGTCAAACACAAAAATTACGCAAAAAATGAGTGTGTCCAGGACTTTTTGCCACCACTGTACTTAGCACGCTAACCGTTTACGCTTGAAAATATGCCGTCGTGATATGTGAAAAGAAAACCATTCCCATCTATGATCAAACACACTGCTCTTGTTTATAAATTTCCTCATTTTTCTATTCATTATTGGTGAATGGAGCCCTAAAATGCCGAAATCTCATGGTCATAGAAAATAGCATATGAAAATAGAAAAACAAGCAGTTGTGACGCTATTACCTCTCCATCGCCGAAAAAAGTGTTAAAATAGGATGTTGCCAGTATAAATTTTAAACGAATGAAACATTTGATCTTTACTGGAAGATTTAATGGAATGCGCAATCTAATGACTAAAAACTCCATGTTGGATTTCAACGAGAAATTCATTCGAAGCTAAAAAAGAAAGTAAGAAAGAATCGATGCGAAAATGAGGTACTTAACGTGTTATCGCAACAATCACCAACTCTATCAATGACTCGCCAAACTGGCAAGCCCGATTTCCGATATATCGTATGCGCTGAATTGGTGACTAGGTGCTTCGTTTCATATAATGTCGCCAATAGGTTGCGATAATACATAAGTACCGAAAATACCTTTAACTACAATATGATCAAGATATTGCAATCTACGTAAGACGCAGATAATAAAACATTGCAATGGGGTGGTGCAGAGTAGGATTTCTTAAATCCCTATTTAAATACAATAATAACAATATATATTACTGCCACATTTTACAAAAGGCCGTATCTACTTTGTTACCTGAAATGAGTGCATAACCTCTGAAACTTCACTCTAGAAATCGAGCGATGTATTCCAGATAGTCCTGTTCCAGGGCAAAGTACTTTTACACGTAATATTGTACAAGAATTGACGTCATCAAAGTCCATATCATTTGAAATATTAGCAGAACTAGAGTTGATACTCCTCACCAGGATTATCTCCATCTTTTTTAATTGGGCACATTTGGATCCCGTTCTAATATCCACCTTGGTGTACATTTCATTTTTGCCTAATGGCCGCGTTTTCACTTTCTTCCCCCCACTCTAAAGAAATGAAAACACTTTAACACAGAACAAGTTAAAAGAATATGGATAAAAATTGTTCACATATCCTTCCGCTGGAAAAGTGTCCATTTACCGCCAAAGATTTTTTTGTCGCCAACAAGGAAGGAAGGTTGATAAACCCGATTTCTTCGGATGCTCGCAACAGCGTTGTCTTAATCCGACAGTTGTCACGTCAAGCGCATGGGGTAATGTGATGATAAGAATGTCTTCGCAGCCTGTGTGTACTGAGTTTTTTAATAATCAGAAAATTACAGACCTTCCAAACAAGTTTTGGATTCTGATTTGATTTCTGTGCTGGACATTTTAAACCAGGCAATCTTCTGCAATGTACTCAGATGTCGCAACATTATCGAGAATCACGAATGTTACAGACTATTTCGGTCTAAGATTCCCATAAAACAAATGTCAAGGAAATATTTTCCAAACAACTGGTCTTTTGACGGAAATGTATCTTGAAGTATTTTTTGACCGCTCCGTTGCCATTTTAAATTGGACTTGGAGAAAAATTGATTAACCACTTCAAAATTTCTTTTGAAATACATGTCCTAAAAATGTCACCATCGAGAGAAACTTCCTTCCCATTGAATGTTTTAATATTCCTTTAATTATCTATATTCAAAGTCACACTTTAATAATGGGTTCCCTTTTTGTTTATTTCCTAGACATGCTTAGACGACGAAACCGACACCTGAGTGCGCCCCTCCATTTCCTTATCTATAAGGCTTACAGCATGTAGCCTCAAGATTTTGAAGGATGGTTAAATTACATGAGTCCCCATCCCGAGGCATGACCGTCTGAGTTGTAATCTACAGTGTCCTCGGAGTGTTACCCCTCCGTTCGATTTTCATTAAAACCTAGCTTTCGAGAAAAATAGTCTTCTGATGTATACTCTCTCGTTTGGAAGCCATGCATTGGAGTATTAACGGACATCCTATTTCTCCACAAAAAAGAGAGTTTCAGATTCCTATTTATTTGAAAGCATAAATTAAGCTTTAAGGTATGGTATTGAAAACTGGTTTCCTGAAAATATTACGTAATCCTGACATATGAATAGGTTTAAAATCGCACGCCTTATGAATGATTGCTATGGTGTGAATATTTTGGGCCACATCTGGTAATGTAACGCATGAAAATTTTCATCATACTTTTTACTAAATCTCGAAAAAGAACCAAAATTGGTTCTGCTGAATAAAAATTTGAAGATTCGGATGTAAAGTCAAACGAATTGTGTGCAATTAACTCTAGAAAAAACAGTTACATTTCATTTTCCAAAATTAATATCATATTCATTGGTCTGTGCTAAAACAAAAATAACATACTATTAATTTCAAATAATTTAGCATTACATTATAGGCACTTCAACTTTCACTTCTGATTGCTTCATCCTGATTGGTTGAAATGCCTGGAATGGATTGCGTTTGAAGGAAATTCTTTCTTTTAATGTGAGATTTCACTGCGACTGAACGTGCTATAAAACTGCTCTGTGCCAATTGACAAAAAGCGACCTTGTTTTCTATATTTTGTGACTTGAAATCTATTGTATTTCATAGTATCTCTCTTGTTTCTTCATTTTATATATTAATCTTATTGAATAGCTTCATTTTTTTGTTTACTTTTCAATCTTTCTGTAGCGTTAGGCTTAACTTTTAACGTTTTCCCTTTGGCTACTTTCTTTCTGCTCATTTGTTGAAACTATGCCAGATTTTAATGCTTTTTTTGAGTCTTTCTTTTCAGATCGCCGCCAAGAAGAAGAGCCCATGGACTGGGAGGACATCCCTTTCCTCCCTGAGGTAAGTGCACCTTTTGTTTCTTCCCGTCCCCCACGGAATATGAGGTCCCTCATCGCCGTTCAGGTAAGTGAACCCCCTTCTCTTTCAGCCAACTGCTTCCCCAACATGAGGGCTCTCGTTCCGAAGGTAAGGACGCCACAGGCACCCAAGGTGTCTGTGATGTCTATTGTTTTTAATGTAGTTTCTCCTATTACTTCCTATCTTGCTTCTTTCTTCATTTAATGGTTTTTTAAATTCTATTTATGTTGTTATTCTACAGAGAGAGAGAGAGAGAGAGAGAGATAACCACTTTTGCGAGGACGTACTTATGGCAAATAATTCTATAATGTAATTAAATTTCAGAATAGATATCCAATGAAAAATATACAGTCGATATTAAAATAATCTGATACCTTAGTTTTTTAGACTCTAAAATATTCAACGGATATATATATATATATATTTGACTAAGTACAAAATATTCTTCAAGGCATGTTCTCAGTGATAACTGTTTGATTAATTTTTCGGTACTTACGTATTATCGCAACCTATTGGCGACATTACATGAAATTAAACAGATGGATGCCAATTCAGCACGTACGTTACACAGAAAAACGGGATTGCCAACTTGGCAAGTTATTAATGGAGTTGGCGATAGTTGCGATAATACGTAAGTACCCATTTATCATACGTTTTGACAAATATTTCTAATTAACTTTCTTTTTCAGAATTATTTAGTGTAACATTTTCCAGGTATTATGTTTGATAGAGCTTATTATGTTAGAGAGAACATTAATAATTGTCCGAAAGATTTTTATTTTACATAACTATTAAGGCATTATATTTTAAACTTGAATACAGAATATAACTTTTTTAACTTAATAATTCACTGTAAAGCTGATTTTTTTTTCAGAGGATCGTCGATGTTTCGAGTCATTGGATCTTACCAATGCTTTTCGATCCACGAATAACGTTTATATTTTTACATGTTATTCTGTAGACGTGAGGGGGTGTTTCCTTACACTCCCGGGGCTGCCCTGAGGGTCTGCTAAAGAGGGCAGCCTCGAGGGACCAAAGTAGCCGACGTCCAAGTGGTGTCCCTCGGGCAACGCTGTGCATCGAACAGATGACAGCGGCTGACCGGCTACTAAGTAAAGATAAGCTATTGTGCAGTTATAACTTTCCAGAACAGTGGTAATAATGTCTACCAGTTGCGAATTTTTCCGTTAGTGATTACAAAGTTCGCCAAAATTTCACCCGTGCGTTTTCTTTCTTCTATCATTGTATTTTAGGTGTAAAACGAATTAAAAATCATCAAAAAATATTTGCAAGGTGCATGTAATACAATATTACAAGGAGGAAAGCTTTGGTTAATGATTTGGTCGAATTTAGCTTTCGATTAAGGGTGAGTTATAGTGGAAATCTTTTAAAAAATCGATCTAGTATAAGATATTTATTGTATGGTACTCCATTAAAATATCGCCAGATTTGGCGCACGCTCCACTACCTTTTCTCTATAGGACTTGTAGCAACGTATTAATAGTAATTGACTAATTTGGCAATAGTTAAAAATTGTAATTATAAGAATGGTATCCGACTCCCTCTTTGAATATGGGGATTTCTAGAACATTTATAAAGAAACAATAAATACCCTTAGTGATATAAGTTCTTTTCTTCAAGTATTTTCATATTTCAGCTTTTCTATGTCTAAAAAGGAGAGTAATGGAAAAATTTCCTGATTTTGCCTTCTTTTTCGTGAGTCTTTTTCTTGATCATTAAATATTGTTCCGTTTGTATTTATTCTCAGTTGACATTCTTTAATGTGTTTTGCCATTTGTATCTGTATAGTTAATTAATTTTCACAGGTTTCTTGGTGTGAAATCTGCCCCTTATTTCAAAAACACGAATAATTGGTCAGCAATCTCTAGCAGTTTTGCTGCCACGGACAAAAATGGAAAGTGTCGCCCTTCTTTCTATTTCTCTATATACAGTACCAAATAACAAACGTTAAATGAAATACGAAATTCACACCCAATAACATTTCAGAAAATGTATCAAATTTTTTGTAGCAGAAACAATATATTTTTCGAATTTGATCCAAATGCCAGCCTTAAAATTTGCCGCCTCAGGCAGGGGTCTGGTTTGTCCGGCCCTAGAGCAGCCGCTGTTTGGGAGAAAACAGACCCGTCCGACAGGATGTGGAAGAAACTTCGAAAAAGAGTATTTCTTTGACATTAATATAGAAATCATAGAAGTGCTGACACTGAAAGGGAAGGGGAATCTTCCAATGCATAAAGCTGTACACTTGAAGAAGCCCGTGCAAAACAGGGCCATCTAGCTAGTATATAAATAAATATATTTATATATATATATATAGGGAGAGAGTGAACTAATAGTTGGAATTGAAAAAAAACATGTTTTGTGTGTGTGTGTCTGCATAATTGTAACAATGCATACCTGGTTTGGCTAGTTTGGCTAAAAAACAGGTTTTCGACACCAACTTTTGTCCTTGTTTCAACAGTTACATTGTTACGACAATAGAGACGAATCTAAGTTGGTGTCGAAAACCAGTAATGAATTTAATTAAATTTAATTAACGAATTAACATTTGAAAAATTGTATTAAAATCTAGTGGCATCCACTACAATTTTTTTTCAAAAAAGGTTTGAACTTGATTGGATGAATAGAAATTATTTTATGAACGATTGAAAATTTGAACAAGATATAAATCTTTATAAATAAAAATCTTCTATGCGTGTGTATGTGACTAATCTCCTCCTAAGCGGCTGGACCCATTTTGATGAAATTTTTTGTGTGCGTTCAAGTACACTCATATCCATAAATTAAGAATAATGAAGTTCAGGCAAAGAAAGGGACAGAAGCAAAACAAATTTGACTTATTTGTAAAGTCTATTTATTAAACAAAAGGTAAAGAGCCAAAAAGATGCTATATGTTTGACATAATTAATAAAAATTGCGATTTTTACTCCCTGGAGCAAATTTCAAAAAAGAACCTCTTTACAAAAAACAGCATAACATGGTTAGTATGATGGTTAATACGGAGTATGTCTCCCGGACGATGCAATACAGGCCTTACAACGCCTAGGCATGCTGAGTATCAAATTATCAATCTGATCTTGGGGAATATTACACCACTCATCAAGCAATGCCCTTCGAAGTTCCGGTAGACAGGTGGGAGGGGGTTGAGGGGCTGCAATTCGTCGGCAAAGCATATCCCACACATGCTCTATTGGATTCAAGTCCAGTGAGTATACTGGCCTATCCATACGGGTGATATCCTCCGATCGAAAGCATTCGTCTACAATGTTTGCACGGTGAGGACGGGCGTTGTCATCCATAAACAGAGATTCAGCACCCATGGCGCCCCGAAACAAACGTACATGTTGTTCCAGAATGACATCCCGATAGATGTGGCCTGTCATCGTTACACTCTGAACATGCAGGTCAGTTCTGGAATCAAAAATAATTCCTCCTCAAACGCGCGAGCCATCCTGCACCACCTTAACGGTGTCGTTCAATGGTGTTCTCTTGGTGGTAAAGGGTACCTGGTGCTCTCCATATTAAAGTTCGGCGAAAATCAAACTGCAAACTAAACCTGGACTCGACGGAAAAAATCACACAAGACCACTGCTGTGGTGTCCACAATGCATGCTCTCTACTCCAGGTTAATCGCAGGCGACAGTGAGGTGTGGTAAGTGGAACACATCTGACAGGCCTACGAGCATATAGACCAATGTGCCCTAAGCGTCTGTACACGATCTGCCTTGAAACTGTCGTACCGGTAGCTGAAGAGAGCTGAGGAGACAGGTCTGATGCCATGCTCCGTCCGTTTCTTTTGGCAGTAACTGCCAAATACCAATCCTCATTCGGCGTTGTAACTCGTGGGCGACCTGTGCTGTAACATTTACTCACATTACCATCATCTTGGAATCGTTGCCAAAGCTTGGAGATGACACTCTGGGCAATTCCAAGTTCATCGGATACTTCCAGCTGGGTACGTCCACATTCCTGTCGTTCAATAATTCTACCACTTAAAAAATCATCCAAATGCTTCCTTTGTGCCATAACTATGCGGTTATTTCACTGAAAGGCTTTTAAAGTGCTTGTGAACAATTTTACTTCTTTGCCACCATTCCTTATATACCCCTCTCTTACACTCTCGTCATTGTGACGAACTATCCACGCCATCTGGTGGTTTCCTGTAATTTGCATATTCTTCAAGATGTGTGTGATAATTCTACAGGTGAAATTTTTATTTTAGAGTTCAATTTCTGTGTGATTCTGAATTATCCTTAATTTATGGACATGAGTGTAAATTCGAGAATGGTTAAGATTCACAATTCGGTTTGATATAGGAATTAGTTAAAAAGATATTAAATAAAAACCTTCAAAACATTCAACTCAATATTCACCTGTATTGTTGTAACAATGTTATTGTTATAAAAATGACGTAAGTTGGCGTCGAAAATCGAATTTCAGCCAAACTGGCCGAACCGGGGCTTCATTGTTATAAAAATGCAGACGAATCATGCTTTTTAGTCTTTTTTATTAATATCTTTTCAAATAATCTTTATATATATAATTCTTCTGTGCGTGTGTATGTGATTGAACTCCTCCTTAACGGCTGGACCGATTTGGATGATATTTTTTTGTGTGGTTTCAAGTGGATTCGAGAATGATCACAAATCCCAATGATTCTTTCAGACTCACCTACCCATTCAAATGTTTGCAATTTCCTATTCGTTTGGTATTTGCTATGGCCATTAATAAGTCACAAGGTCAAACAATGATAATTTGTGGCTTAGATTTAGAAAACCCTTGCTTTTCGTACGGCCAATTATATGTTGCATGTCCTAGGTTTGGCAAACCATCGCATTTGTTTGCTTATACCCCTCAAGGATTAACCAAAAACATTGTACATCCAATGGCATTATGATAAATTTATTTTTTGTGTATTAAAAAAATATACCTGTTATGAAAATAGCTCGAGCTTTATCTTTTTTACTTTTTAATCATGACAAGTTCACACACACAAGTTTCTCTTCAGAATAGCTTCTACATTCAACTTAGTTCATAGTAAATACATACTCACACGCATTCGATATGTCGAATTGTGGTAACTGTACATGTGATGATGTCAGGTATTGTAATAACTTTCTGTATAAAAAATTTCATCAAAACGATCCAGATTGTTACACCTTATTCAAAAAAGTTTGTAATTTTTGGATTTGAGACGTGTGTACAGGACAACGTCTGTCTGGAGCACTAGTAAATATATAAATAAATTGAGAGAGTGAGCTAATAGTAGGGATTGAAAAAGGGAGTGAAGAAACTTTTATTGTTATGTACTAAAGCTGAAAAGAGAGGAAGAAACCACAAAGAATGTGAGGGGTGGGGGTTTCTCACTTTCGGTGATTTTTTTAAGTCTTGTTTGTTGAGAAGTCTTGAGGGTCGTATGTTTTTAATGTTCAAAAAATTTATAAAATAGAATTTTTAGAATAATTATATTCTGTATTTATAAAATTCAAATGATTATGTATGTATAAAATGTATTCATTTAATACTTCATTTTATTTTTTAAACTATACATGTTTTATATGCTTTTTTCATGAAACAAAAATAAGATTTATAATACGAAATACAATTCGATATTACGTTTAGAAGATATTTGACATCGTTTTGTTTGTCAAAGCAAGTCATCAAAATTTGATTGAATATAAGTTGATGTAATTTTTAAAAAATGATGACAAATGTTGATCATTTTATCTTGACCTTTCTGAATTTTTGTTATTTTTCGTTAAAGAAAATTGTTGTTTGCATCAGTGGCGTAGTTAGGTATCCAAAGACCCTGATGCTTAAAAAAATGAGGGCCCTATCTTGGTTGGATTTTATTAAGTAAAAAAGTAAAAATATAAGAATATTTTAAGTATACAAAGCTACAATTTTGTTTACTACTTTCTCTTTTTTGACATTATTTTCACTTTGGGTTTCTTTTTTTATGCCTGATTTAGGCAATACATTTCGTATGTTCTTGAGTATTTACTAACGTTAAAAGGAAGGAGACACTTAATGCTACGCTACAAAACCTTGTTGTGGAATCCCTGGCTATTTATTTGGACGGAACGAACTCACCCACCAGAGGGCTTAGAGCAGCGATACTCAACCTGCGTCCCCCCGAGCCTTTTTAAGTGGCCCGGGCATGGTCCATTGCTGTGAGAAATTTTCTTATTTAAGAGCATTGTATTAAATATTTGGTGGGAAATTTTTTGTCAAGAAATCAAATATATCAATTTTGCTGTTTACTGTCGGTGTCGTGCGGGTACGAATTAATATTCTTTTTCTGTTTGGAACGGTTATGGTTCGTGATAACAGACAACAATGGAGTAGCGACAATTATATGGTTGGAACTAATTTTTAACTATCTTTCATATCTTGAAAGAGAAAAATATTTGAAGAAAATATATCGTTTGAAGACGATTGGGGTGTTGACTATTTTGTAGTGAAAAACAGACATGCATCAGTAATTGTTAGATTAAACAGAATCCTTGAATGGCACTTTTTCTCGAAGATCTCTTTCAAGATGTAATAATTAGGCTTTCTTGAATAATCTTTGCAACAGCAACAAAATGTTGTGTCAGTGGTAATATCACAGCAGTAACAAAGACATCTTATGAAGTTTGTTACATTATTGGTAATAATATGAAACCGTTTATTGATACAGAAATTGTGAAGGAGTGTTTCTTAAAGGTTTCTAATTTAGTGTTAGTGACAAAAATTAATATATATATATATAACAGGAGTTTTAATATTTTGATCAATTTTCCACATTTTAAATTTCCAATGTTATCTTGTTTTTAAAGCATTTCTCCCCCACTTTCCCCCCATTTTTTCTCATGTTGCAGCCCGCGAGAAATAGCTGACATATGTATGCGGCCCAACATAAGAAAAGGTTGAGTACCCCTGGCTTAGAGCTACAAAATGGTCCACCGAGAGAGAAAGAAAATGATGCAAAAAATATGTATGTACAAGAAAATACAATACAATATTATTAGAATTATTTTTAAAAAAACTTTGCAAAAGAGCAGAGGAGGGGGGAAGGTCAAAGTTACATCAGTCTATTGCAGATACAAGACGATTGTGTGAAGTATTGAAACAGGGGAAACTAGCTTACAATGAATCATGCTGTTATTAAAAATTGATTGTAACTAGGAAGAACTTGTCTCTCTAGTGTAGGTTTTTAAGATGTAATAATAGGTATGGTCAGATTTTTCATAGAACTTTCAAGTAACAGCTTATAGAAAATGAAAAAAATATTGAAAATAATATAAACTTTTTAATAAATTAAGTTCGCAGCACTAAACAAACAACGGAAAGAATTTAGGGGAATTCCCTACCAGTTCAAAATCACTTTCAACTGAATTACCATTGATTATAGTTATGTTGCAACCTTTTATATATTTAATTTGGGAGAAATTATCGCAAGTTCGGCTTACTTGGTGGTCAGAGTTCGAGGGCCCCGACGCACGGCACCGCCTAGCCCACTGGTAGACACTCCACTGGTTTGCATACATAAGGGCTTCCGAACATAGCCATTATACACGTAACAAATAATAACAATTTTGGAAAACAATCTAGAGTTTCTAGAGCAAAATCTAGAGTTTCAACAAAAAAACATTTTTGCTTCAGCAAAGAATCACAATAGATTTTTCAATTCCATTTGTAAGTTTTCATCCACAATTTCAATATCTATATAGAGAGGTGAAGTTAAGAAACGAAATTGAAATTCAAAAGTTTCTAAATCAAAATATTCGATCTTTAATTTGGTTACAATTATTTATGTTACGTTGAAACATAATGAAATTCTAATAAATGTGGACTGCATCTACCCGATGCTGGGTGCTGTTGGTTTTCTAAAATGAGTTCCATAGAAGTTAGTTAAGGTATCCAAATACGTTCAGAATCGTGATTTTAAAAAAGCACATAAATGGATAGTTTTCATGATATGTAGTGTCACTTAGATTAGAATACATATATAAAATCGTTTTAAGGCAGTGTTTCTCAAAGTGTGGGGGCGCGAGCGTATCGAAAATTTAAGGATTTTTTTTAGAAAAAATAACCGGAAAGAGAAGTAAAACAAAATGCTTTCTTCCATAATAAAAAAAATACACACAACAACACTGACATAATTTATGTTTATTATCTGGCTTTTTTCCGTCATCAAATAGCCATCTTTGATCCCAAAACCAAATTAAAGAAAAAAAACATTTTGTTTTATCTGCTGTATTTCCTCAATGAGAGATTTTTTTATTACGTTTTAACATAAAATATTACTCGTTAAAAGAAAAAACGAAACCCAGACCCTGAGAAAAATTCTAAGATAAACAATTCACCACTGTAATTATTATTGAAATACTGTACATTAGTTGTAGAAAAAGAAAAGGAAGTCATGATTCACTTTTCAGCCAGGCTGCATAGTACGTTTGCTAATCATTTGATTGACCTTCAATCTTATGGTATGGTTATTATCAATATTATTTCCCTCCCATTTTTTTTATGTGTTTGCTTTTCGCTTAGGGAAATTGTAAATAATTGAGTTTTGCGATATTTGGAAAGGAATTGATTGGTTTAACATTTCTGTAGGAAAATTGAAAAGTGTCTGATTTGCGTCCTTTATTATGGTCTTGTACTTTTGAATCATTTTAGTTCAGTTTTATTGGATTTTTTCTCAAATCATCAAGGAATTGAATAATCCTTGAAAGAAGGTAAGTATACTTTCTATAAATTAAAATATTCACTAGAATTCCGATTTGTATCGTGTACAGTAAAAATAATTCTAAACAAATGATTGGGGTGACTGAGTCCCCCCCACTACCATTAATGTTAGTATCCAGTACGCGCCTGCTCCCGGGTTAAAACATTTTGAAAAAAGTCTTCTTGCTTTAAATGTTAAAAAGTAACACAATTATTCTTCATCCGAATTTTATATTCTTTTTCATAATTTAACATTATATATATAATTCTAAATGCTAATTGTGTGAGGTTAAAAATTACAGTTCTTTTAAACAGTTATTTACAATTATAGCATTTATCTAAAAAAATCATTTTACATTTTTGTATACAATGTCGTGCATACAGTTTTACTCTCCTTACAGTTCAGCTATTATATCAAGAATAATGTTATATTTTTTTTAAAAAATGAACTCGTACGAAGAGTCGGTGTTTCAGCCAGTATACGTTTGATGTATCAGTACTGAAGAAGGTATTTTATAAATAATTTCTTATTACTGAATTTGGCCGTGGTAGCCGAGTGGTATAGGTATCGGATCGTGGCTTGCCTAGTCACGAGTTCGAGCCCAGTACCACTAAAGACCCGCCGTGTAGGGCAGCGATGCACGTTAAATCTGTTGAGAGTTGAAACGTTTTCCCGTTGGTGTGGTGTGGTAGTTAGGAGAGAGGGGTGCCAGCTCAGGTGTCATCCACGTCACTTGACCATGGTTCAAAATTACGTGGTACGTCGTCAAAAAAAGCCCTCGTGCAGCTGAACAGTGCGACGTTAATATTCAATCAATCAATCTTATTACTAAATTAAGAATAAGTTTAATAATTATTAGGGACTTCAACGGGCTTGTCTTGTAGAGGAAAGTTTTTCAAAGGAAGGTTTAATATCAGAAATTGACACTTAAAGAGTTATTTTTCTATATTCAGCTGAGATCGATATTTTGTCTTCAAGGCATCCACTGCAGAAAATCCGGTTTGAAAAGGTAGGATGTTGAAAATGGTAATAGTATACGAAGTGCTTTTGTTTTCAGTACAGATAATTCCTCATCCACCTCTACCCCAAATTCAAAGAGCGATTTATTACAAAATTGCCTTTTAATTTTTCACTGGATGTGAAATCTGTGAAGAATTCTTCTTCGGAAGTTGAGAGCCCTTCTGAAGTATCTTGAAATAGATCCCTAATCCACTCTTAACTTGCTACCAAGCTGTCCTCATCCAGAAAATACTTTTTAAAATTCTTTGCCAACATAGCTAAATGATTTTATATGTTTTAAAAACAACTTTCACATGTTGTTCTACAGATTTGTAAGTTTTAACACATATCGAGCTGGGGCTTTTTTTCCATCATTTACTTCAGTAGTGGTAAATCCAAAATTCAAGTATTTTTGAGAAGATCGCCTTGATTTAATTTTCGGAACCATGCTCGTTCGTCTGTGTACTTGTTGACTCTTTATTATGGTCGAATGTTTGCTTACGACTTAAAAATGTATGTATGATATTGTTTTAATCTACTGCCGTAAATACTTAATTACCGTGAGTTACAATTAACGTGGAAATTTAAAAAAATGTACATTCAAGCTAGATTCGTTAGCTATATGAGTATCGATTCGACCAAAACTGACTGGAATTGTTCGAGGAAAAGCATTTTTACATGTTTTGCGCAGATATCCGATAGGTTGCCCAAACTCACGCAAACGTACCCTATAATGCCAGATGTGATGGATATGATAGAGAGCGACATTGACTAGACTATTTTTCTAATGACATTTGTACTTTGAGAAATGAGAATGGAAGGAAATAAATCTTTAATTAAATACACCATTTTGCTATCTGTTCCAATTTAAAAATTATAGAAAGAAAAATAACACAATTCTAAGTAATATATATTTTAAGTAATTTTCTTAAGATATATATATATTACTTAAAAGTTACATATACACAAAATTTAATATACTTATCGTATTAATTTGTACGGTTTATAATTAAGATCGTATGGTAACACACTTTAGCGTCTCTATCTCAAAGTGCATTTTTATTGCAATAAATACATTGTTGTACAGGGGGGCGAGACAAAAATTATGATTGAAAATTGGGTCGCCAGTATTGAAAGTTTGAGAAACACTGCTTTTAATGTATGAGTGGTGCACAGAGTATTTTATGACTAATTAATTAATACTAAATTAAGAACAAGTTTAATAATTTTTAGCTACTTCCATGGGCTTGTCTTACAGAGTAAAGTTTTTGAAAGGAGTTTTAAGATAAGAAATTGACCCTCTGAGTTCATTTTCTATATTTAGCTGGTATCTATATTTTGTCTTCTAAGCAACCACCGCATTTTGTAATATGTTCCAATTTAAAAATCAGAGAAAGGAAAAATAACTTAGTAATTATCCTATTACTTAACTTTTTTTTTGCTTAAAAGTAACATATACAAAATTTAATACTTATGTCATGAATTTGTACGGTTTATAACAAATATTGTTGCTTTATCGTAAAAGTGCATTATTATTGCATTCAGTAAATTATTATGCATAAGGGGGCGCGATAAAAATTGTGATTGAAAAGGGGGGCGCCAGTATTGAAAGTTTGAGAAGCACTGGTTTTAAGGACATTATGATACCAAAAAATCATTTAAATACTATATTTTGGCAAAAAATTAACTTAGAATAACCTTTTTTCAAAACGTTCTCTTTTTTAATAAAAAATGCTTCTATAATAATAATGTTTTGCTTATATAAAGTAAAGATTTCTCCAGAGAGTCTGAACTAGGATTTTTGAAAAATTCACATTAATTTCAGAGTTACCACCAATTGAAATAATTATCGGCGTTTTTTTTCTTTAAATTTCTTTCTTCTTTTGTAGTAAAATATGGATAAATCCACTTCTAAGTTATATATTTCAAAAATTCTATTTGAGCCTCTGTACAGAGGTCTGAGCTATATACACGCAAAATATTATTATAAAAGAAGGATTTTCCATAAATGGAGAATATTTTGAAAATTGGTCATCCTATGTTCATTTTTTGTCAAAGTATTGTACTTAAATAATTTTTTATTGTAATAATTTTCTTAAAACAATTTTATATACGTTTTCTAATCTAAGTGACACTAAATATCATGAATATTATCCATTTATACGCTTTTGTAAAATCACGGTTCCGAAAGTAGTCGGATACCTTAAATGCTTTATTTACACTGCGAGGCAGTAGAGCAATTACTTCACTCTCTGCATAAGTTTGGAGTGTCCAAAAAAGTGGTTTACATCATACGGGGGGGGACGTCACTCCACGCCAGTGCTGTTCAAAGCAAGGCTATTTTCACAACAATTTCCTTTATCTGGAAAACTTGAGTGACTCAACTTGAGACACATCCACGAAACAAAAGATGAATAGTATAAAGGGTTAACTTTTATCCAAAATCAAATGAAATTCAGTTCATTTAGCAATGCAAGCTTAAATTATAAATATAAATCCTTAAAAGACTCGTACAAATATCAGCTCCCCTCACCCCGAAAAATCCTAGTTGATCCACCAACAAAATCTTTTTGGATGACAAACCTACATATTCCATTTACTGCACAATTACTAGTATACTTATTCTTTATATCTCGGGGATCTAGATAATACTATAGGGTTCTATAGTTAATTTCTGAAGTGGGTAACTATTCAGATGTGAAGGTCTAAATTTAAACATTTCTGATTATAAAACCATTTTAAATAATTTGGATTCTGGCCAGTTTTATAAATAAGAGGGAGGAAGGGCTGGAATTCATGCCATTCCCATTGAGTAATTATTTAATTTTTAGGGTAAAAATTAAGCTTCAATGTTTGTTACGTGTTTATTTTTAAGTATATCTTACTCCTCCCCATCCCATTCTGCATAAAAGTACTATGTGTTCACTACTGAATTTGCTGACTTACTTAAACATGATTAAATGTATATCTGGAGTATAAATTTGTATGATTTGACTTTTTTCGAACCACAATTTCCCCTCTAAACTTAGCAACATGATGGCTGTTGGCAATAGACATTTTAACTATGAGTCACGAGCAAGTTAATTGGACGACACCTTGGATTGCATTCTTTCTCCAAATTTCCATTCCATGGTAACAGGAGACTTTTGAGTATGGACGAATTTAAGGTACATCGGCCTTTCTACATTGGTGGGTTTTCAGAGGCACTAAGTTTCGAATCCGTGACAAGACAACGCCGCCCATGAGTTGGCGACCAAGACATCTCGCCTATCGCATCCACTTTTATTTCAGGAATAGACAACCCTATGCCGACACTTTAAGACTTTTTGTAATTTCGAACAAATATTTTTTAAAAATTGTTCAAGAAGCATTAGTTAATATTATTGCTTCTCTACACTGCCGTTCTACGTCCAATTTTGACTTTTGGATCACCTGTGTGGGGTTATGCCGCAGATACTAATATTAAAATTCTCGAGGTTGCTCAGAACTCGTTAATAAAAAATATAGTTAAAGCTGATAGATATACTAGAAATATTAAAATTTATGAAGATATTAAAATGCTACCTTTCAAAGCCTACATTCAAAAGCTGGCTATCTCCTTTTTTAACAATTTACCCAATATCAATAATGAAAATGTTAAAATGCTTAATAATTATATCCCAGTGCCAGATCTCAAAAGACCTAGGAGAATCCTCCTAGACTCGTATAATCCCCCCTAACAATTAATTTAGTCACTCACCGAGTGGAGAGTGACATCTTTCATTGCTAAATTTTCATTTTTATTAATTTTTCATCTGCATTTTATTTAATTTAATTTCTTTTAACTTCTTAACTTTTTTACTTAATTGCAACCCCCCACACAGGCTAGATTACAGTCGGTCGAAAAAATTGTTGAGCACCGTGACCCTTTCAAAAAATGATTGGAAATGGAAAACGACCTTTTTTAAAATGAAAATGACCATTGTTGAAACCCTCTCATTTGAAATTTATCCTGAACACCCTCTCATTTGAAATTCATCATTTGAAATTACTCATGAACACCCTCTCATTTGAAATTCATCATGAACACCCTCTCATTTGAAATTCATCATGAACACCCTCTCACATTTGAAACCATCTCATTTGAAATTAATCCTTTGAAATTCATCATGAACACTATCTCCTTTGAAACCATCCCCTTTAAAACCCTCTCCTTTGAAACCCTCTCCTTTGAATCCCTCTCCCCACCGTCTTTTGGTTCCCCCCTTTCCAACGCCTCTTTTTCCCTGACTCTTGTCCCCCTGCTTTTTATCCACCCCCTACCTTTCCTGTCCCCAAGGAACGTTTCCCACGGCTCTTTTTGTGTGCCTTGTGTCCCTTTTCACCCCCTTTTGTATCCCCACGTTGTGTTTCGGGTCTCGATTTGAATGGGACACAAACTATCCCAAAGACGTAGGTGGAATGGGCAAGGTAAAATTTTTCAAATTTCCCACCAACAAATATTTTAGCACGGGGCGAGAGAAAAGGTTTCATGCCATCCCAGAGCGACAGGGGTCAAATGAAATACTGGACAGGTCCAATGAAACAGAGGTCTCCTAAAAATAGTTGTAACACGGGGGTCACATGACATGCTGGACGGGTCCAATGACATGCTGGACAGGTCAAATGACATGAACGACACAAAATGTTTCAAATTTCCCACCAAAAAAATATTTTAGCACGGGGCGAGAGAAAAATGTTTCATTCCATCCCAGAGCGACGATTGAGACAGGTCAAATGAAATTCTTGACATGTTAAATGAAATGGAGGTCTCACGAAAATAGTTTTAACACGGGGGTCACATGACATGCTGGACAGGTCCAATGATATGCTGGACAGGTCAAATGAAATGGAGGTCTCCCAAAAATAGTTTTAACACGGGGGTCACATGACATGCTGGACAGGTCCAATGATATGCTGGACAGGTCCAATGAAATGGAGGTCTCCCAAAAATAGTTTTAACACGGGGGTCACACGATATGCTGGACAAGCCCAATGATATGCTGGACAGGTCCAATGACATGTTTTGGTGAGAGGGCCACCTCATTCCAATCTTGGTGACGATTCACAGTGATACATCTAGGTGAGAAGGCCTCCCATCTTGGAAACGATTCACAGTGATGCATCTAGATGAGAAGGGGGCGATTCACAGGTTCCAATCTTGGTGTGGACCCGAAAAAAGAGGAGGGAACTGCCCCCTATTTTCGGTCTTGAAGATTTTTGCTAAAAATCATTTACTGTGACAGAATTTGAGATGGAAACCAGACTCCAAATCCTGACAAAAAAACATTTAGCCATTCAAAAGCACTCCGAAGGTGCTGGCCTTTTATACTCTAATGCGGTCACGTGAAACAATTTCTATTGGCTCCAACGTTGTACACCGAGTCGACTCGATTGGCCCAGAAAGATTATTCAGCCTAAATGAGTGCACATTAGCTGAGCGATCCAAACTGGGTATACCCGAAAAAAGGGGGGCCGATCGACTCGATCCCCCTTTCCAATTTTTTTTTACAAACGCCAAAGTTGGGTTCAAAGGATATTCTGACGCGTGACTCAGATTTCTAAATACGATAGGGGTGGTCCAACAAGTGTTGTACCGAAATCACATTCTGACAAAAAAATGAGGCTTGTTCATTATTTATTGAAAAAATATATACAATGAGAGCTACAGGCCACTATTGACAGATCCATGGGTGGGAGGGCTCCGATAGATTATTGACCGATAGAACTATTGACAGACAGATCCATGGGTTGGATGGGTTTAAATGCGATATTTTTGACACAAGAATTTACTCTGGGCATGGTCAAGTCCATAGGCTCCCTTTCATCCAGGAAAGAGAAGAGATTCTCATCAAAAATAGAGGGTACCGTGTGAAGCAGCTGGAGTTCTTGGGGTCCAAATACAAACGACATGAGCTGGTCGAATGCATCTGTCGACTCCAAAGGGTCCAACATGTCGAGCTCTGGGAGAAGCTGCATAGGTTCTGGGAGACTCTGCACAGGTGACTGTGGGACGTGTGACACTGGAATCTGCACAGGTACATTTGGAATCTGCACAGGTGGCTGTGGGACGTGTGACACTGGAATCTGCACAGGTTCATGTGAATACATGTAGAACCTGCATAGGTGGCTGTGGGACGTGTGACACTGGAATCTGTACATGTTGTGGAACATGTAGACTGTTCATAGGTTCTGGGAGAATCTGCATAGGTGGCTGTGGGACTTGTGACACTGGAATCTGCACAGGTTCTGGAACCTCTGGAATCTGCACAGATACATGTAGAATGTTCATAGGTTCTGGGAGAATTTGCATAGGTGGCTGTGGGACTTGTGACTCTGGAATCTGCACAGGTTCTGGAACCTCTGGAATCTGCACAGGTTCTAGGACATCTGAATCTGCACAGGTGGCTCTAGGACATCTGGAATCTGCACAGGTGTTTGTGGAATATGCACAGGTGATGGTGGGACATCTGGAATCGGCACAGGTTCTAGGACATCTGGAATCGGCACAGGGGTCATCGGTCGTTCAGATCGTCTAGACACACGTCTCATGACGGGACGCACTCGTTTCTTGGGTAGAGCCTTTTCCTCCAAAGGTCGCTTTTCGGCCGGTACATGAATCGGGGTAGGTGGAGGTAGCTTGTAAGGAGTTTGATTAAACTTTTTCATTTTCCGAAATCTTCCACGTGGAATCCCTTCTGAATGAGCTGGGGCAGAAGGGATTCGGGGATAATGTCCAAACCAAAGGCGGTTTTTTGAACCGTCAACACAATGTAGTGTGTTCCAGCCGGGATCGGATACGCCGTGTGGGGCTCCAAGATGGTTCGATGGTAGAGCATTTGGTCATGGGGCTCAAAACTTCTCCGAATCACATTGGGGTGGGCTCGGCACTTGAGACTGGAGGCTGGCAATTCATAGATCAACATGGGCACATGCGTCGTTTGAATCAAGTGAATCTCTCCGGATGTCACCGTTCGCAAGCCAAAGGTAAAATCTTTTTTGGCAAAAAATAGGTTGTTGTAAATGTAAACCATTCTCGTGTCGGTATTTTTGAGCAGTCTGTCTGGATTTCTCAACAGGCCTTTGGATGTTTTTTCCCACATCACGTCGTTGGGTCTAAATGCATTGACATGCTTTGCCTCCATGATGGCCCGTTTGAAATTGTCCAACCACGTCTTTTTTTGATGCCAATGGTCTTTACAAAACAGAACAAACACTCGTTTGGCGGTGGGCTCTTGGTAGATGATACCCGCTCGGACTTGGCCCTGCCGAGCAGCATATTCCAATGCATCGGGTTTATCGGGCAGCGTCACGGGCACCACCGTGGTAGAAAGGTGCTCGGGGAAGGCATCAATCGGGTCCATGACAAAGTGTTGAAAGCACCTCTCGCTTTTATACGTTTCAAACAGGATGCGAAGGCAGGAAGCCGTGGCGATGCGTCCGTCACACCATGGATGGAGCGGTCAAATGTTGAGTGTGGAAAAAATCTTGGGACGTCACCATGGAGGCGCGATCAAACCTTGAGTGTGGCTCTTGAGACAATCGTGAAGAGTAGAAAGGTTTAAACTATACTACGTCACAGTACCAACATGGATGGACCATGGATGAGTGTGGCTCTTGAGACAATCGTGAAGAGTAAAAAGTTTTAATCTGTACTACGTCACAGTATCAACATGGATGGAAAATGGATGAGCAGTCAAACCTAGAGTGTGGAAAAACTCTCAAGACAATCGTGAAGAGTAAAAAGTTTTAAACTATACTACGTCACAGTACCAACAGGGATGCACGATCACCATGGATGAACAGTCAAACCTAGAGTGTGGAAAAAACTCTCAAGACAATCGTAAAGAGTAAAAGTTTTAATATATATAAAAAAAAAATTTTTTTTTTTTTTTTTTTACTTGTAAAGGACAGTTTTAACTATCGTTTTTTTTTTTTCATTTAAAAATTTTTCACACAAAATTTTTTTGTTTCTTATTATTCATATTATATATATATATATATATATATATATATATATATATATATATATATATATATATATATATATATATATATATATATATATTTTTTTTTTACTTGTAAAGGACAGTTTAAACTGTCGTTTTTTTTTTTTAATTTAAAAAATTTTTCACACAAAATTTTTTTTTTTGTTTCTTATTCTTTATTTACAATGTTTCTTGCTATAGGTGCAATAGTCCCATTTCATCTCTTTACTCCTTTATTACAGAGTGCATCACTTTTTATCCACCCATCACTTTGCTGCACATCAAATTTGATGGTACATTTTTATCAATCCATCACCTTGCTGCACACCCCACAAGTGGTAAAAGACACTAAAAAATTCCATCGATAAAATATTGGACGGGGGATAATGTGTAGCTCACGTCCGCATGGGTTATAAGACGACACATTGGAGGCATTCAAAATGATACATAGATTTCATTTTTTGTTCAAATTTTATTTTCCCTTCAGATTTTATTTTACAGTGAAAAAAAAAGTTTATCTCTGTGAAGAATTTCCGTTGTGTCGTGGAAAGCCACTTTTGACAAAGTGATACATTATCTGCCAACGTACGCTATTTTGGTCCGTCATATGCATGGCTCGAGGTAAATATTCCTTTCCATTCTGTAAAATTTCCTCCAATCTTGCTTCGGTGGGCTCGCCGTACAACATGTGTTCTTGAAACACCATCGATTCCAGTAAAACGTGGATGGCACAATCATGGGGTGGGACATCTCCCCGACCACACACTAAGCAATCGGGTTGACACGAGCATGGAGCCGAAACGACTGGCATGGTGGTACGATAAATTGTCAAGATCAGAGGTGTCCAGGATAAAATTTCAAAACGAATTGATTTTTAAAAAATGCACTGAGCTTATAAAATGATTAGTAAAAAAAAAAATTTTTTTTTTTTTTTTTTTTTTTTAATGTGTGTTTATAAAGAATGTCTTTTGCAGCTCTAAACTTATTTCTCAGTTGAATTGCTAGTCCAGTTTTATTTGCTGTTTTGAAAGCACTCATAATTATGGCCTTTTCCTTGAAAACTTTAATCTCTGAATTGAAAAACATTGTCCCAGGCATGCTTCAAGAAAATGCCTCCAATTTGTCGTCTTATAAACGAAGATTGGAACGTTTAGCGGGTATATTGAAATTTCAAGAACTCTTGAAAATGTATCCTGTTCCAGTCAAGGTGGTAAAGAATGAAAATGGATTTCACATTACGGACTGCGTCTGGAGTACGGAAAACTGCACTGAAGGTCCAGACACTTGTGAATGTTATTTTTTATTTAACGAACCCGAAAAGTATTTTATTGTGAAACAATTGGATCATGTGGTTGTACGGGATGGATCAATACATCACAAGGATTGTTTGACAAAAGCCAGTTGTCAATGTGGGAGAATACCATCTCTATTTTAAAAATCAATTCGTTTTGAAATTTTATCCTGGACACCTCTGATCTTGACAATTTATCGTACCACCATGCCAGTCGTTTCGGCTCCATGCTCGTGTCAACCCGATTGCTTAGTGTGTGGTCGGGGAGATGTCCCACCCCATGATTGTGCCATCCACGTTTTACTGGAATCGATGGTGTTTCAAGAACACATGTTGTACGGCGAGCCCACCGAAGCAAGATTGGAGGAAATTTTACAGAATGGAAAGGAATATTTACCTCGAGCCATGCATATGACGGACCAAAATAGCGTACGTTGGCAGATAATGTATCACTTTGTCAAAAGTGGCTTTCCACGACACAACGGAAATTCTTCACAGAGATAAACTTTTTTCACTGTAAAATAAAATCTGAAGGGAAAATAAAATTTGAACAAAAAATGAAATCTATGTATCATTTTGAATGCCTCCAATGTGTCGTCTTATAACCCATGCGGACGTGAGCTACACATTATCCCCGTCCAATATTTTATCGATGGAATTTTTTAGTGTCTTTTACCACTTGTGGGGTGTGCAGCAAGGTGATGGATTGATAAAAATGTACCATCAAATTTGATGTGCAGCAAAGTGATGGGTGGATAAAAAGTGATGCACTCTGTAATAAAGGAGTAAAGAGATGAAATGGGACTATTGCACCTATAGCAAGAAACATTGTAAATAAAGAATAAGAAACAAAAAAATTTTGTGTGAAAAATTTTTTAAATGAAAAAGAAAAACGACAGTTTAAACTGTCCTTTACAAGTAAAAAAAAAAATATATATATATATATATATATATATATATATATATATATATATATATATATATATATATATATATATTAAATGAAGAATAAGAAACAAAAAAATTTTGTGTTAAAAATTTTTTAAATGAAAAAGGAAAACGATAGTTAAAACTGTCCTTTACAAGTAAAAAAAAAAAAAAAAAATTTTTTTTTTTTTTTTTTTTTTTTTTTAGTATATATTAAAACTTTTACTCTTTACGATTGTCTTGAGAGTTTTTCCACACTCTAGGTTTGACTGTTCATCCATGGTGATCGTGCATCCCTGTTGGTACTGTGACGTAGTATAGTTTAAAACTTTTTACTCTTCACGATTGTCTTGAGAGTTTTTCCACACTCTAGGTTTGACTGCTCATCCATTTTCCATCCATGTTGATACTGTGACGTAGTACAGATTAAAACTTTTTACTCTTCACGATTGTCTCAAGAGCCACACTCATCCATGGTCCATCCATGTTGGTACTGTGACGTAGTATAGTTTAAACCTTTCTACTCTTCACGATTGTCTCAAGAGCCACACTCAAGGTTTGATCGCGCCTCCATGGTGACGTCCCAAGATTTTTTCCACACTCAACGTTTGACCGCTCCTCCCTGGTCCATCCATGGTGTGACGGACGCATCGCCACGGCTTCCTGCCTTCGCATCCTGTTTGAAACGTATAAAAGCGAGAGGTGCTTTCAACACTTTGTCATGGACCCGATTGATGCCTTCCCCGAGCACCTTTCTACCACGGTGGTGCCCGTGACGCTGCCCGATAAACCCGATGCATTGGAATATGCTGCTCGGCAGGGCCAAGTCCGAGCGGGTATCATCTACCAAGAGCCCACCGCCAAACGAGTGTTTGTTCTGTTTTGTAAAGACCATTGGCATCAAAAAAAAAAAAAAGACGTGGTTGGACAATTTCAAACGGGCCGTCATGGAGGCAAAGCATGTCAATGCATTTAGACCCAACGACGTGATGTGGGAAAAAACATCCAAAGGCCTGTTGAGAAATCCAGACAGACTGCTCAAAAATACCGACACGAGAATGGTTTACATTTACAACAACCTATTTTTTGCCAAAAAGATTTTACCTTTGGCTTGCGAACGGTGACATCCGGAGAGATTCACTTGATTCAAACGACGCATGTGCCCATGTTGATCTATGAATTGCCAGCCTCCAGTCTCAAGTGCCGAGCCCACCCCAATGTGATTCGGAGAAGTTTTGAGCCCCATGACCAAATGCTCTACCATCGAACCATCTTGGAGCCCCACACGGCGTATCCGATCCCGGCTGGAACACACTACATTGTGTTGACGGTTCAAAAAAACCGCCTTTGGTTTGGACATTATCCCCGAATCCCTTCTGCCCCAGCTCATTCAGAAGGGATTCCACGTGGGAGATTTCCGGAAAATGAAAAAGTTTAATCAAACTCCTTACAAGCTACCTCCACCTACCCCGATTCATGTACCGGCCGAAAAGCGACCTTTGGAGGAAAAGGCTCTACCCAAGAAACGAGTGCGTCCCGTCATGAGACGTGTGTCTAGACGATCTGAACGACCGATGACCCCTGTGCCGATTCCAGATGTCCTAGAACCTGTGCAGATTCCAGATGTCCCACCATCACCTGTGCATATTCCACAAACACCTGTGCAGATTCCAGATGTCCTAGAGCCACCTGTGCAGATTCCAGATGTCCAGAACCTGTGCAGATTCCAGATCCCAGACCACCTGTGCAGATTCCAGATGTCCTAGAACCTGTGCAGATTCCAGAGGTTCCAGAACCTGTGCAGATTCCAGAGTCACAAGTCCCACAGCCACCTATGCAGATTCTCCCAGAACCTATGAACATTCTACATGTATCTGTGCAGATTCCAGAGGTTCCAGAACCTGTGCAGATTCCAGTGTCACAAGTCCCACAGCCACCTATGCAGATTCTCCCAGAACCTATGAACATTCTACATGTTCCAGATTCCAACATGTACAGATTCCAGTGTCACACGTCCCACAGCCACCTATGCAGGTTCTACATGTATCAGAACCTGTGCAGATTCCAGTGTCACACGTCCCACAGCCACCTGTGCAGATTCCAAATGTACCTGTGCAGATTCCAGTGTCACACGTCCCACAGTCACCTGTGCAGAGTCTCCCAGAACCTATGCAGCTTCTCCCAGAGCTCGACATGTTGGACCCTTTGGAGTCGACAGATGCATTCGACCAGCTCATGTCGTTTGTATTTGGACCCCAAGAACTCCAGCTGCTTCACACGGTACCCTCTATTTTTGATGAGAATCTCTTCTCTTTCCTGGATGAAAGGGAGCCTATGGACTTGACCATGCCCAGAGTAAATTCTTGTGTCAAAAATATCGCATTTAAACCCATCCAACCCATGGATCTGTCTGTCAATAGTTCTATCGGTCAATAATCTATCGGAGCCATCCCACCCATGGATCTGTCAATAGTGGCCTGTAGCTCTCATTGTATATATTTTTTCAATAAATAATGAACACGTCTCATTTTTTTTGTCAGAATGTGATTTCGGTACAACACTTGTTGGACCACCCCTATCGTATTTAGAAATCTGGGTCACGCGTCAGAATATCGTTTGAGCCCAACTTTGGCGTTTGTAAAAAAAAAAAAATTGGAAAGGGGGATCGAGTCTCTGGGCCAATCGAGTCGATTCAGTATACAACGTTGGAGCCAATAGAAATTGTTTCACGTGACCTCATTAGAGTATAAAAGGCCAGCACCTTTGGAGTGCTTTTGAATGGCTAAATGTTTTTTGTTAAGAAAGGCCAGCACCTTCGGAGTGCTTTTGAATGGCTAAATGTTTTTTGTCAGGATTTGGAGTCTGGTTCCCATCTCAAATTCTGTCACAGTAAATGTTTTTTAGCAAAAATCTTCAAGACCGAAAATAGGGGGGCAGTTCCCTCCTCTTTTTTCGGGTCCACACCAAGATTGGAACCTGTGAATCGCCCCTTCTCATCTAGATGCATCACTGTGAATCGTTTCCAAGATGGGAGGCCTTCTCACCTAGATGTATCACTGTGAATCGTCACCAAGATTGGAATGAGGTGACCCTCTCACCAAATATGTCATTGGACCTGTCCAGCATGTCATTAGACCCCCGTGTTAAAACTATTTTTGGGAGACCTCTGTTTCATTGGACCTGTCCAACATTTCATTCGACCTGTCCAGCATGTCATTAGACCCCCGTGTTAAAACTATTTTTGTGTCCAACATGTCATTGGATCTGTCCAGCATGTCATTTTACCTGTCCAACATGTCATGGGACCTGTCCAACATGTCATGGGACCTGTCCAACATGTCATGGGACCTGTCCAGCATTTCATTTGACCCCTGTCTCAATCGTCGCTGTGGGGTGGCATGAAACCTTTTCTCTCGGCCCTGAAAAATCTTTTGGTGGGAAATTTGAAAAATTTTGTGTTGTTCATTCCATTTGACCTGTCCAGCATATCATTGGACCCGTCCAGCATTTCATTGGACCCCCGTGTTAAAACTATTTTTGGGAGACCTCTGTTTCATTGGACCTGTCAAGAATTTCCTTTGTGGATGACCCCTGTCTCAATCGTCGCTCTGGGATGGAATGAAACATTTTCTCTCGCCCCGTGCTAAAATATTTTTTGGTGGGAAATCTGAAAAATTTTGTGTTGTTCATGATCTCTCTCAGTAGAACTTTGCTTCATACTTTGATCGAGACCCTAAAAACAACGTTGGGGTATAAAAACTGGTGAAAATAGACACGATTCATACAAAAAAGAACCGTTTGAACTTTTTCTTGGGGACGTTAAAGGCATGGTTTGGATAAAAAGTAGGTGCAAAATGGTCAAGAGTCATATAAAAAGAGTCGTTGGAAACGAAAAGAGGGGAACAAAAATACGGTGTCGATTCAAAGGAGAGGGTTTGAAAGGAGAGGGTTTCAAAGGAGATGGGTTTCGATTCAAAGGAGATGATTTTCAATTCAAATGAGACAGTGTTCATGATTAATTTCAAGTGAAATGGTTTCAAAGGAGAGGATTTTCAAGTCAAAGGAGAGGGTTTCAAATGAGACAGTGTTCATGATTAATTTCAAGGGAAATGGTTTCAAATGAGATGGGTTTCATGATTAATTTCAAATGAGACAATGTTCATGATTAATTTCAAGTGAAATGGTTTCAAATGAGACAGTTTTTATGATTAATTTCAAATGAGATGGTGTTCATGATGAATTTCAAATGAGAAAATGTTCATGATTAATTTCAAATGAGATGGTGTTCATGATAAATTTCAAATGAGACAATTTCAACAAAGGTCAGTTCAAAAAAGGTCGTTTTCCATTTCCAATCATTTTTTGAAAGGGTCACGGTGCTCAACAATTTTTTCGACCAACTGTACTAGATCTCCCTTTTGACTTGCTCCCACTCTGAGAAAAGGGCTAATGATCACAAGTACATTAATCGTACATTTTTCTGAATAAAAATTTCAGGCAGGTATTTTAAGAAAATGGCATTTCAATCGCAAAGGAGGTATCTGGCATCATTGTTTTCCTGATACTGAAACTACCTGTCATATGGTGTGAACCGAATATTTTGAAATTATGAGTGATCAAAATAACTCAGGTGAGTATGAATGTGATTTCATTTCATTCTAATAATTACATTTAAAAAATATTTTTAATTTTTTCCGATATACCATTTTCATATAAAATTTTTCAGTATTATTATTTTTTTATCCTGGTTTTGCCGGGTGCATTTTGTGATATGTATATTTGTTTTTTGCAGAGAAAGAGTACAGAGAAAAACTTTTGCGCATGGTGAAAAAAGAGGTAAATATTTTATTAATTTCATTGTTCCTTTTTGTTTGATAATTATTTAACATTGGTTACACATATGTATTCGAGCTTTGTGTATGTACTATTACTTTTCACTGATCGTTGTTGAACGTATAATTAATAAATGATAGAATGAAACTAATTTTATTATGAGATATTAATGATCTATATGTTTCCTTCGAATTATTAAGGCGTATTATGTGTTGTTTAATTTTATTTTAATAAGTCAAAGATGTATATTTGACATATAAATTATATGTATATTTTTGATATTTCTATTACCTTAATCGTGATCATCTGTCAATTTGAAGTTTTTTGCACATTATTTGCAACACATGATAGAATGTGGTATTAATATATGACATATGTAAGATACAAATATGTTTGTTTGTCTGAATAATTAAAATGAAATGCTATGTACATTTCATTTGAAAAATTATGACAATTTTAACATTGTTAACTTTTTGACTTTTGTGTATTTCTAATTAGAAACAAGATGTAAAACATTTTTGAAATTTTAAACTCATATTGTGAAGTAAATACTGAGGAATTGTTTTATTTTTGTATTAAATTAAAGTATGTTGTTTGATTTGTTCGTTGTTTTTATAAAGTCTGATTCTGTAATATTCTATAAGAATAACATTTTTCATAATGCCTTCAGCAAAATTAAACTGTGTGCTCTTAATTTAAAAGGAAGGAAAAATAAGATATTCCAAAATATTGGAATATAGTGTAGTATAGAATTAATGGGAAGTTTTTTTACAAATTAAAAATTATGTAAAATGTATAGTCTATTATGTATTAAAAATTCTGTTGATAAATTTTTGAATTTTTTTATGTGTATGCTTAAGAACTGTAAAACTTGCACGCTTCTCTTATCAATCCTTATGATTTACAAGATGTAAATGTTAAAAAATCAGTTTTTTTTCAACTGTTCATTTTGAAAGAGTCAGTAAAAATGCAGTATTGTTAAAGTTATTTCTTATTTTTTTAACTTTTATATAGCTTTTTAATACAGCATTATGGTTTATATAAAATTAATTATGTAGCATAAAAATGTTCTCTTTATAATTTTTTAAATTCTCAATCCTAGTTAGGCAAAATTGATATCGCTAATCAGTCAAAGATAGCCAAATTATTATGTTAATGTGTTTGATAATTAATGTAAGTTTTTTTTTAATTTGTAAAGAATATTCTCTCTTAGAAGAATATGTTTTTTAAAAAAATAAACCTAATTTCTTATAAAATGAATTCTCTGTTTCAATTTTTGTTAAATTGCATATTAAAATTTTTGAGGAACAATTTAAAACACTAGCTTTCTTAATGTTAAATGAATAATTTATTTTAGTAGATGAAATATTTTATATTCATTAAAGATACTCATCACCAATTTAAAAATAAATATTTTCCATTTCTAAATTTTTTAAAAAAATAATATTGACAAAAAAAATTAAATTGTAAAATTCAAAGTATTTTTTAGATATTTGCATTTTTTATGTTATGAAAAACATTAAATCCAAAATTTCATGCATTTACTTCCAAAAGTTTAAGTAATATTCAAAGTAGCAGTTGCAATCCCAAATATAGCTGCATTAAAGGACTGTATCTAGTTTCAAGTTGTTGATTATTGATGCTGTTGTTATGCTGTGTTTGAAAAAAAAAGAGCAACCTTATTTTTAAACTAAAAGCTTTAATTTAAATTATTCTGTTTAGTGAAATAAAAGGATTAAAATGAAAACTGATTAGAAAAGTCTTTGTGGAAATTGCTAAAATGTAATAAAATATTAAATGATTGTAGATTGTTTACTTAGAATAATTTAATATCTACCCCTTTCCCATTAGCTTTTCAAGATTTTTTTTCGAATAAAGCTCTAAGTAGAATATGTTTCAAATTCTATTCAAATCTCATCATTAATAGAATTTGAAACATATTCTACTTAGAGCCTTATATGTGTTACTGGCAATTATATGAAAGGTTGGCATTGTATAGAATATGTGAGCATTTTATTGCAAATTATGAAGATTTTTATATACTTTCCTTAGGCATTGTATGTAATAACTAAGAATTCTATAGAATGAAAAATGCTATTGAGTATGAAGGAAATCGATATGCATATTATTTAAAAACTATATATTCTTCAAAAATACAAATGTAATTGAAAAATAATGATAAAAGATTGGCATTAAAATTTTTTTATTAAAAATTTGGAAAAAGTTTAATTGAATTTTTTTTTTACATCAAAAGTCAAACAGCAATTAAAATTGTTGTTTAAGTTTTTCTTGTTGAAGAAATCAAGGTAAAATGATTTATTTGATAAATAAAGTAGTATCATTTAATGAACTTCAGAACAATTGGGAGATATATTTCATACATTGCCGGTTTTTCATTTGTTGTATAGTTTTAAATTACATAACTTTTTGATTTATTAAGTATATAATAATGATAATATTAAAAAAATGTATGGAATTGTTTCAAATTAATAAACAATTAAAATTAATTGATGTTCATGTATTATGTGAATAAAACTCTGGAAAATTTAGAATTTTGATAACCCTTCAGCATTGATTTGTTCCATTTCTTACAATTTAATTCTTTTCTCCTGAAGATTTCAAAATACTTGATAATTAAAATGAATATGTATCCTTTTTACTCCCCTCCCCCAAATGCTGTAAGTTTTGTCCTGACTGAATAAGTGATCGTAAAAATAAGGAACAATCAAGTATATGTGTACAATCTTTCAACAATAAATGTTTTTAATAAGGACTCTGAAGAATATGGAATTATTAGTTGTACCTCAGACTGAAATTTTACAATACGATTTAGGATTTAAAAAATGTAAATTTGCAGCATCCAGGAAAAAAAAGTAGAACTGATATATTCATTCTAATTTTGTATTATTTCAAAATGCTCATGTGCAATTTCGTAAAAAGAATTAAGTTGTGGGAAATAAAATGACAATTATATATATATATTATACACTAATGATATCTACACATAAATGTCTTTTTTAATTATTATGTATTTCTTTGGAGTATATAGGACTTTTAAACTGTCCTCTTTTTCATTTTACAAACACATGCATTCTGGAAATCTCAGTTCTGAACATATTACATTTCCAATTATTTTGTTGTTATGCTAAATGATCAATAAAATTTTTTATTACTTATAATTATGGTATTTTATTTATTTACTTTTGTACATACAAAATGTTTTTAATCCGTTTTTTTAAAATGTACTCTTGAGTATTTATTATTGGCTTTCTTTTTCATAATATCACATTAACATTCTCAAAGTATGTTTTTATAGAAAAAAGTTAGGAACTTTTAGATTGTTTTTGTGAAAATTAGAATTTTTGTTTTATATTAACAATAATGTTGAATATGTTGTATACGTTTAATATTTTTATGTGTGCAAAAATAAAGATATTTTGTCTGAGTAGAATCTAAAACATTTATGAAAGTGATCATTTTGCTTAGTATTATTTGATTATATATGTAAAAAAATTTTGTTTGAAATTGTTCATTTCCAAACATTAGGTAAAGCAAATTATGGAGGAAGCTGTTACTCGTAAATTTGTCCATGAAGATAGCAGTAGTATTACTTCTTTATGTGGTAAATTTTATCCTTTTTCATTTACATTTATGAATTTAATATATTTTTCAATGCTAATTTTTTTTTACCTTTTTAAATAACTATTTTTTATATAAGTATTTTTTTAAATTATTTGTAATTATTTATTTTTTTATATCATAAAAATGCATTTAAATATGAAAATATAATTTGTACCTGTTTTTTTTTCTTGTTGCTTTTTAAAATAAGATTTATATTGTAGATATAAATGATTGCAGGTGTAAAACATATAAATGAAAAAAAAAAAATCAAAAATCTGCATTTTTTATAATATTGTAAAGATTTGCATTTACTGAGTTTTTAGAGTTGTGACTAAAATGATTGTTTTGATGTTTATTTACCAACATGGGAATCAATTAAGTTTCAAGATTCATACTTTTTACATCCAAATTGATTGATTTTATTATCTGATGTTATGCTTAATTTCAGACTGTTTTGTTGAATATGAGCTTTGTAACATGTTAAAATTAAATTGTAATTGATAAATAGTATTTCAAAATCTTCATGCTGTGTAAAGTTTCGAGTTCAAATTTATTCATGATATTTTACTGTCATTTCAAAGGAGTTATTTGAAAATTAGTTTGCTGTGTAACTCTTTTGAAAAGTTAATTAAATGAAATAAAAGAAATTCTGAACTATTTTTTTCTTTATGTAAATTTAATTATAAGATGCCTTCATTAATTCAGTTTTTTAGTTTTTTTATTAGTGTTATAATTTAATTTGATGCATTAAAATTTAAAAAAAGTTTTAAAAGACTTTAATCTTTTTATAATTTAAAAAAATGCTCTATTTTAATGAGAAAATTGTTTTATGAAATTTTAGTGCAGTGTCAAATGAGTAGATTTCATAAAAATGTGTAATGAATGTAGTATTGATATTATTTGTGCAATGTATAAAATAAAATAGAAGTATAATTTAAATTATTATTAAAAATAAAATACTAATTTTTAAATTTAAATGTAAAATATAATTTAAGAGTTGGTCAAAATACTGTAGAATCAACTAAGTATAATTAGAAATGAAGCCTTTATTGTCATTCTTAGAGGAGTTGTATTTTTTTCTGGTTTCAATAGTAATTTTAATTATTTTCTTATGTTTATTTGCAACACAGATTAATGCAAATTTTAACAAATTATCAAACAGTATGTTGCAATTTACTCTTCACATATCATTTAGAATAAGCAAACAGTTTTGTAAATGACTTAATAATTTAAATGCAAAAGGAAAAGCTTTATAAAATGGATTGTTATACTATATATTAATTTTCTAAACTTATAATACATGATTTTGTTCTTGTTAATTTAGCTGCAGTGGATGCTTGTCTGTCTCACAGCTTAAAGCGTAGAGCTTTGGGGTTATTTAAAACAAATTCTACTACTGCTTTGCTTCAAAAACTCTCAAAGAACTATGAAGAAGCTGCAGAGATAGCAAGAATGGTGGCTGAAATAGAAAATATTGATCCTAATAAGTAAATATATCTTTACATTTTTATTTCCATTATTTTATGTATTTTAATTTTTTCAAAAAATCAGCTATGTAAACATAAAATTTATGTATAATGCCACAAAATATCACTCTTTATATATGTAAATGATTGGGCTGTATTTCATAATGATTTGTTGTGTTTTGAAGCCCAGTGGCTGAGTGATAGGGCTTCGCACTTCCGCACCACAGGTCCAGGGGTCAAATCTTGGGCTGGGCAAGGTCGACTCAGCCTTTCAACCCTTCAGTGGGTCGATAAATGAATACCAAGCTGCTTGGGAATTGAACACTGGGGTTTCGCGTCAGACTGACCACTTGACCAAAATGTCTGCACATGCACCCCCTAGCCCCTAAGGTCATGTATACTGAGATAGTCACAGTAGGCCTTGGCCCTCATGGACTGTTGTGCCACTGAGTTCAGTTCAATTATTGTGTTTTTGTGTTGTTATTGTTTTCAATTAGGAAGGCAATAGTCTTTCTCTCTCTCTCTCTCTTAATTTTTTTCTTATCAAGTTTTTTTTTTAGAATACCCATAAAGCAAGTCTATGTGATGATAATTCAAAAAATTGTTTTTAAATAGTGATAAGAATTTGTAGTTTTATTCTAAACTCGATAGGAAGATGCTATGAATTTTTTTATGAGAAATACTTTAGATTTTTAAAGTATTAGGACTAATTTTTTAATAGTTTATTTATAAATCTCATTAATAATTTTAGGTCTTGCGTACAATGAATGTGTAACTCTTTAGTTGTGCTTTAAATATAAGTAAAATTTTTGTCTAGATATATTTGTTATGTTAATATATTTTAAAACTGCTTTTTAGGCGGTCTGCTTCAAGTAGTGACAGCACAAATAAGCTGAGATTGAAACCTGAAAAACGTCAGAGCTCCAGTCCTTCCTTGAATCAGTCACAGCCTAATCCACGTTTTCTATGGATTCGTTTGGCTTTATTTGAAAAAAAGTTAGCAAAAATTGTTGACCATCTTGTTCATAATGCTAGGTAAGTTAAGTAAATTGTAGGTTATCACATTTTTTTTAAAAATAAAACTATTAGAACAGATGAATTATTCTTTTTTGGGGGTCTTAAACATGAGAAACGTTGAAAATGTTTTAAAATATACATAATGGAAAATTTTTAGATTCATTACTTACTTTTAATTGTGGTCTAATGTTTTTTGCAGAAAAAATTTCACAAGTTATTTAAAAAAAAATTTAAAGTTTTTTTTTTAGAATTTTATAAATAAAAAGGGGATGAATTTAAATTTTTTTTTTTAGTTTTTAAATAAAATTTGTTAATGTCTTAATTGCTATGGAATGTATTTTACAGTAAAGAAAAACATGACTTTTAACTTTAACTGACTCGTACTCCCTCTATGGTGTCAATATCTTTTGTTTTGGTGACTGTCGCAAGTTTAGAACAAAACATGAACTTTTTATTCAAAAGGTAAAGATGGCAATTCCATGGTTATGATATTACATCCATACAATTAATAAAAGTTATATATATAAATTATAAAAGTTACTATATTTCTGTTATTAACCCATACTTTTTGTTATTTTAATACAACATTCAAGTAAAAGAATAAAAATATTATATGGTTTTAAGTTTTTATTAAAAGATTTTAATTTGAAAAATTTCTATACCTTTTAAGAAACTCTCATTTCATTCTAATCAAGGAATCTTATTAAGATCTCAAAATTTTTCTTTTTCTTTTATGTTAATGTATTAAATTAATTTCGAATCAAATATTGTTCCTTTTATCATAATTTCAAATCCTTTATTATGTTCTTTTAGATGAACCTCATTATTATGGTAATTAATTTATAAAAACTGTTTGCTCTTTGGTACTTGTAAAATTTTTTTTCTTCTTATAGTTGCGTATTTGCATTTATTTGTTGTAGTCTTTTATATTCATTTTTGTACTTGTAAAAAAGACACATTATATCTTTTTATAAAATAATATATTTTTTGTTCAGCAAATACTATGAAAAAGAAGCTTTAATCTCAGATCCTGTTTGTGGTCAAATATTCGCATCACTTCTTGGTGAGTCATTTAATAACTTTTTCTATCCTTAAAAGTTAAACTCTTCTTTTTTCTTGCTGAAACTTATCCTTTTTAGAGTTAAATAACTTTTAACTTCATTGTTTCTTAAAGCAACTTAAAGATGTGCATTAATTTTTTTATTTTTTAGAAAGGCATGCATTGATAATTTAATTAGTCTATATATTTTAAAAAATTAATTCCTTATACTAAAGTAAACTATAATTATAAAATATTCTGATAGCATTGCATTGTGTACTAATTGTGTGAAGTAATACTACTGCTATATAAGAACAAATTATTTTCTGCTAATTCACACTAATACTCCCTCCCCCCATTATTTTGTTGTTATATAGCAGAAGTAACACAGGTAATAAAGAAACATTTATATCATCAATGGTACTGTTGTAGTCCACTTTTAAATGAAGTACTGATTATTTGAAACATAAATATTAAGTACAGTTTTTGGATTGATTAATATTAATTTTCAAATTAGATGTATAAATTCTTTTTTTCTTTATAAAATTGTAACTGCTACAAGCTTTGCAATTATTACATTGCTATTGAGTCCATCTTATTAAAAAATCAATTTAATTCTGCTCTATTTGCTTTTTTTGCTGTTGATTATTTTTCTTCCTTGTCTGTTTTTTCTGAATTAAAATTCTTTATTTGTCAATTCCTTTGCTAATTGTATCATCTGGGGGATGTGTATTGCATCTCTTTTTCATTCAGAAGGTTGAATGTCTGTTAAAAGTTTGTTGTTTACCTGTCTTGAATAAAAAGGCCTTAAATATTTTCAGTAAAAATATGTTTTTCTCTATTTATATTTGGGATTCAGAAATCTTTAATAATGCATAATATTGTATTTACTCTTGCATTGATTCTACTAAATGTTTTATAAATTAAACGCTTTGATCTGTTATTTGCAGTGGGTCCTTGTGCCCTGGATTATTCCAAGATGAAGACCCAAGATCATTTCTGGACAGACCCTCCTGCTGACGAATTGGTCCAGAGACATCGGCTATCCACAGGTGTCCCAGCATTGCCTGGCTCTTCCACTCCTCCTTCAGTGCGTAGGCCTGGATTACAGGTATGTAGTCATTTCCTTCCCCTTATTGAGTTAGTATGAAGATTATTTGAAGTTAAGTATTTGCATTATTTAAAATATAATGTTGCAACAACGAATGAGTCAGTTTAAAAAATGCTGTATTTATTCTCTTTTTATATTTAGATACTGTATTTTTATAGTAACAAGCAAAAGCAAATAAGCTAACTCATGTCTTAAGAGATTTTTATAAAAAATAAAGATAGTTTGCATTATGTACGTTTCTCACATTATACATGTTTATGTTAAATTTTATGTTAAAAATTTTGCTTATTAAGTTGATACAAAGATTTTTATTCTTTCATTCATATTGCAAAGCACATTAAAAAAAATCTTCAACATGATTTATCCTTCTAAATTTATTTTATAATTAAAATTATTTAATTATTTTCAAGAAACAGGAACATAAAATATATATTTTTTTTAAAAAAATAACTTTCATGCAGTTGATAAGTTTCCTTTAAGGTGATACAGTATAAGATAAAACACTGATTAATGGTTAAATTGAAGAATCTACACTATAGGTATTGTTACTGATAAATTATTGAAATATTTTAATAATTGGTTGCAATACAGAAATAGTAAATATATATATATGTATGTATATATATGATTTATTTTAATAAATGTGAGTATTTTATTTTAGTACAAAAGGGATACAAGAATATCAACAGAAGATTGCTGCCGAGCCATTCCAAGAGGTTATGTGGAATCTCTTCATCAAAACTCTAAGTCAACTCTACTTTATGGAAAAAATAATGTATTGGTTCAACCAGTAAGTACTTCAGTAAAAAATTACATTCTTTATATAATGATGGTATTAAAAATATTACTTCAAATCGTTTGGTGTTAAATTCTTGTAGTTTGTTTATAAATGGATTTTTGCCCTAAATACCAAATTGATATCCATTACATTCACATTTTATTTGTTAGATTTGAAGTTTAATAATGAAATTTTTTTGATGTTTTTTACCGACAATGATTTGCCAAACTTCCACCCTAAAAAAGTATCAATAAAGCTCAATTCTATGGGCATTTTTTTACTCCTACTGTCTTTTTGAAGCTACAATCTATAATTAGCAAATTTACTTGCATCACAGTAGGAGATTTATTAATAGATTTGAAATGCTTTGAAATTAACCATAACCTTCTAGCTTGGCATTGTTTTCTTAAATTTAGGCTGTTTGTCTTCTCTCTCTCTCTCTTTTTTTGGTGATTTGTTTTGTTTGATGTTTAACTACATAAAATAACTAGGGTTCTTTTATCCAATTTCTATTATCAAATGCTTTTAATAAATATTTCCAGAAACAACATCAAACTAATTCTGTAACCTGTAGAAGTAATTTCAAATATTTATCGTAAATTAAGCTTTCTGTCAGAATTTTGTAAGGAAATGAATGGAAGAATATAATGCTTATTAGTTTAATTTCATTTTGATGAAATGTTAGTTGTACTTCTGTGTGAGTTCACATTTGAAATATCAGCAGGCTTTTTTCTTAGTTAAAAGAGATTGTATGTGTATAAAAGACATATAGATTTCAAGTAAAAGAAATTTAGTGTATCTTAGTATTTTAATTTTGGGATTTAAGGTACAAAATATTTCGATAAATTTTGATTTATTTAAAATTATTTTGTATACATTATAAAAAATGAAATTTTTTTCTGAATAGCTTCTATTGGTTGGATTTTAATACTTTTAAAAGGGGATTCTTATTGGTAGATCTAAATGTATATGTGTCTAGATATTAAGTAGAAATTTTTTATGATTAGGATGAAATTGTCCATTTTATGTAAGAATGCTATTTATAATAAACTTTCATTAGTAATTTTGTGAAAATAGATTTCTCCGATATCAGTGGTATTAGATTTGTTTCACAACTAATATTTCTGATACTTGTGTATTATACCTCCGACCAATTCCATCAAATAAAAAAAACATGGTCTAATGCAGTGATAAGCTATCTCGCAAGTGGGAAAAGTATTCATGTGCATGTTAAAATGTAATAATCTTATTTGTGCATGCTTGAATTTAATAATCATTTTTTAAGGTTGTATCATTTCTTTGCATGCTCAAACACAATCTTATTTGAGCATGCTCAATATTATTTTTAATTTGTGATATTTATTTTATTTTTTTATGAAGAATATATTGAATTTGGGATCTATTTGCTACAGAAGAGAAAGTAGTGGAGTATTTCCAAAAATAAGGTCTAATACGTTAGCACCTGAAAGATTATGGATTTTAGTTAACTGGTGAAACAAAAAAATATTGAGAATTCACAAGACAACATTTAGATTTGCACTTATGCAAATTCATTTGGCCTTATCTATATAAAGAAGACTTATTTGTTGGAATTTTGAATGCAGTTCTGGCATCATGGCCTTTTGGATAATCTGGATGCTATTAGATCTTTCATTTGTTGTGTTTTATTTAAAAACAGTATTTAATTCTACAAAATCTTAATAATTTTATTTGTTGATTGAATTAACTGGAAGGAGAGCAGGCACAGAAGAAATGACATTTGCAAAGTTTTTTGACGTACTGATGTGTGTGTGTGTCTTGTTTTTACGAAATCTTAGTACCAAAATGATCACTATCTAAAGTATAGTATAGGAATTAAATTTTTATAAAATCCTTTTAATTTGAAGATATACAAGAAAGGAAGATCTGTTTTATAAATATTGAAAATCACATGTGGCTTTTTTTGTGTTGGATAAATAATTATTTAATTCTCTTAGAAAGTTAATTGTTGTGAAATAAAATCTCTCAGTAAATAAGGAAATACAGTGCTCAGTATGAATACTTATTGAAAATGTGTATTGCTTTTCATACTATATTGAGGATCACATAGAAAATCGTATTTGTACCTTGGAGCTTTTAATGAATTTTCAGTCTTGCTTAATTCTATTTCTAAATAATGACAGTGTATAAAAGAAAGTATATATATATATATATATATATATATATATATATATATATATTACAATTTATATGGAATTATGGCATTTTTCTCTGCCAAAATATTAAAAGTTGAAAAATAGGATTTCTGTTTACTATTTGAATAATTGTTTGAAATTCTCAGTTCAAAATAAGGGAAACATAAAGGCACCTTAGAAGTTAACCGAGATTCAAGGAAAGAAAAGCCCTTCAGAATTTACTGTGAATGAATTTTATTTTTGTACAAATGGTTATAATTATTTAATAATTTAAAAGTTGCATTTCTGTCTTTGAGGTTTGATTTGAATCAAATTTTGTGCTATATGATAAATGAAATGAGAAATGAATATAAAATGGTCCCATGGTCATTATCACAATTAATTTGTACTTTAAATAGATAAATCATCATCATTATTATTTTTCCTTTTTTATTTTGAAACAACATATGCAGTTGTCAATTTATTTTGAAGGATTTTATTGTGTTTGTTTAAAATTCAAAAATTTATCAGATAGGTAAATGAATTTGTTTTTCTGAATGAAAACCAGATTTAAATCAAGGGACAATTTTTTTTGTGATGAAATTATTTAATTAAAACATCTTTGTAGCCAAAATTACCTTTCTGAAAAATAAAAGATGAATTTAAAATTAATTTCTCATAATACATGGATATTGTGTTTGTGTAAGGCAGTGTAAAGAATACATTTTTATAAGTGATTTTTTTTCATCTTACATGTATGGTGGCTTAGATTTCTTCTTGGTTTGAATTTTAGTTTTAGTATCTAATGCAAAATAGATTAAGAATTTAAGTAAACCATTTTAATAGCAAATCAAGTTCAAAATTCTTTCTTCCCTGTTCAGTTTTTATTACTCTTTGATCAATTTAATTTTTTGTTGTGGAAAATTTAAGCTTAAATGAATGTGTGAAACAAATATATATATATTGAATATCTATCTATCTATTTATCTGTATATATTTTGAATATATATCTATCTATTTATCTATATATATTTTGAATATATATACATATATATATTCAATATATTTTGATGAAGAAAATGCACTATTTTTTAGAAGGAGCACCTTGAACCCATGCCTGGTTACTTATCTCTACATCAGAATCCAGATGGCCTGATCATCAAGTGGACACCTAACCAACTTATGAATGGTTGTTACAGCACCAGTGACAGCTCATCAGATTCGGTCACCAGTCAGGATAAGAGGTCTCACAATTTTTTTTTCTAATTAAAAGAAATGCTATCATGTTGTTAATATTTACCCTTCAAAGGTTCCTTGTATTAAGTTTTAATGTACTAAATTATTAAAGTTTTTGATTAAATGTTTAAATATGTTATTGAAATTTGTATATTAAACAGTACAAAACATACAATTATTCAATTTTCACTTGCAATAGGCAAAATTCATTTTTAATACTCGGAATTATATATGTCATATTTTACCGATATGAAATAGTTAATTTCCAACTTTTTAAGGCTTCAGCAGCTGAGTACTCACAATTGTAAGCTCTAGGCTACAATTGTTTCTGTTGAGTTTTGGAGTTTGAATTCTGTTGCCACCAAAGAACTGTCATGTTAAGAGGCTAATGCATGTTTAATCTGTTGAGACTGAAAGTTCTCATGTTGTGATGGGGAAGTTTGGAGAATGAGTGGCAAATGAAGTGTCATCCTTTTTACTTGACTGCGATTCAAAGTCTGATAGCCTTCATAATTTATTACTATTTAAATGGATAAATTATCTTCATTATTGTTTGCCTTTTTCTTTTGAAACAAGTACATTTGTCAGTTTATTTTGATGGATCTGATTGTTTTTGTTTAAGATTCAAAGATTTATCAGTTCGGTAAATGAATTTGTGTATCTGAATGAAAACCAGATTTAAATTAAGGCAGCAAATTTTTTTTGTGTTACGAAATTAGTTATTTAAAAAATCTTTGCATTGGGATCTTATTAAACAATAATTATATATATAAATCAACTATTTTTTAAAATAAAATTTCCTTTTTAATGCTTATGTTTTAAACAGTTTATGTGTAGAGTGATGCAACTGTGCACAAGATTTTAGTTCATATCATTACATGCATTTATTTTTAACCCGTAACAATTTAAATTTGTTTGAATAATAAACCTTAAAAAAATTCTCATTTAATTTTGATTTTAAATTGTATTTTAGAAAGCTATACTCTTAAAATTGGTTTGTTTATCGTATTTTGCAATAATGTAAAAATAGTTTTATTTTATTTAAAAGTGTTATAAGTTGCAATAAAAATGACTAGAATAAAATTGATCCTATATTCTAAAATTCTATAATTTTTTAAAAAGATTCTTCTCAGGGAAAAATAATTACATGCTACATTTCAATTGAGTAGAGCAATTGAAAGGATGTAAAAATTTTGACTTGTCATATGTAATTTTTTCTCCAAATTTTCATTTAAAACTTTTAATGTTGTGATTATAATTCTCCATCAATATGCAAAAGTTGAGAAAGGTAAACAACTCAAATGTCTGAGCTTCTCCTTGTGAGTTCAATTTCTCCATATTTAGAAAATTTAAAATGTTAGTGATAATATTTTGTTGACCTAAGATTTCTAATAATGGCTCATACAACCTGAATTTTGAAACAATTGTAGAATCTTGTATTGGATAACATTCTTTTATACTTTCTAGTACCTTTTCAGTTTTCATTATAATTCTTTTTAGAGTAAAAGTTGGGAAAGAGGTCTATTCTTTTTAGACTGAATGGAAGTGAAGTTCTTTATCTGGATTCTTCCATGAGTATGAGTATTATTCCTTAGATCATGATGATGGAATGTTATTGTAATGTTTAAACAGTTTATTGTGTTGTTGTTGTTGCTTATGCCACCTGATTGACAGTAATATCAGATCAAGATCCACAAAATTCATTGCGACTAGATTCGAATTCATTGTGCTAGATTTTTATGCTTGTGGTTAGCCTTAGATATGAGCACCATGCAGGTGACAGTACGATTTGGCTCGGTTTCACCCCAGTTTTGAGGGAGAACACCCTGGGGGTGGTCAGGGACCTCCCAACTCTCTTCCCCTTCCACCAACTTTATGAGAGAACTTGCAGCTCAACGGCTATTTAGAGTACTCCCATGCCGCAAAGGCACTATACATTTACAAACATTTATGCCTTCTCCGGGATTCGAACCCAGGCCCTGCAGCACCGCAGTCAGCATCACTAACCTCTATACCGGATGGGCGGCTCAATTTATTGTAAAGTGTAATTATTCACTATAGCTGAATAATTTATCAATTTTCTTTCATTATAATAAGGATGTGAAGAGCTTAGGATCAGGGAAATTTCGCAAGTGGTACATCATGTAAAGAGGCGTGAGAGAGTAGTGTGAAGTATTGTTAATCTTATGAATGGAATTCTCCCAGTGTAAAATTTTGTTAGAAACTTGTTGAAATGAATATTCTCTTTATTCATTTTTCAAATTAATACACATACATATTTTCTGTAATGTTTACACTATGTATATACATTTTATTTAACCATTAACTACATGCTACTATATATATATTGAATATATAACTTATTTAGTTTATTCTTTTAGTATATATTGGGAATATGCTATGAATGTTAATGTCGAAGACATAGTATATCTACACTGTCATCAAAACAGTAAGTTCAATTGTAATTAAAATTATTATTTTTTTGTTTTATGTAAAATATGATTTATATTAATTTTATTTATGAATCACTACTATCACACATACTAAATACTTTTCTCTCATAATATAGTATTAATAGTGTAAGTATTTATACATTATTTAGTTGTAAATCTTATGAAAGAATAAGTTTTATAGGTCTAAAATTATACATATTTTTATGCATGTTGGTTTTATGATTAACACACCTCATTTGTATGTAAAAAAATGTCTTTTAGCTGACACTGGCGGCACTATTGTCTTAGTGGGTCAGGATGGGGTTCAGCATCCCCCCATACATTTCCCAAAAGGAGGTCATTTGTTGGCATGTTTATCCTGCCTTGAGAATGGTCTCTTACCTCATGGACAGATGGATCCACCTTTATGGTCACAACGTGGAAGAGGTAAGTGCTCTTATTTTTATGTACATTGTTCTGAAAAGAATTGAGCAATTAAATGATATTTAATTAAAATAAATGGCTGTGGAAATAATCATGCAGGGATTCGAAAAAATCGGTCTCTCTGTACAGTTACTAAAGTAAGTTTTTCTATGAAATTATTATCTGATAAATGATGCACATTACTCAATTTTTAAAAAAATTATGTTACTTATTTAACTAATAAATTTATAAAGAAAAAAGTAAATAAAATTCAGTTGTGAATTGTTGATTAAACTAGTTTAACATGATTTATTTTAAGTATAAAACTAATGTTTAAAATTAAATCAAAGATCAATATTTAAAGTAATAATTTGGACATGGTATTAATTTTTTTCCTGTTTTATTACTTTTTTTCAGTTTTTTTTCCTTATTTTTGATTTCATACTGATTATATATTTCATTTTCAATTGATAAATGAAGTGTTTTTTAACTGTGTATCTATTGTTGTTGTTGTCATGTATGACAAACTGCAGGGGTTTTAATAAAAAAAAACATAAGGATATAGTCAGATATTGCCAAAGGCGTGAATCACTGCCGTGGTAACATCCTGTGTATGCATTTTATTCATGAAATGTTTCAGAAAATTTTTATGGTATGAAATTTAGTGTTGTTTGCAATCTTAATATACAAAAAAATGTTACTGTATGTTTTTTTTAACAAATCTTCACTCTTTTTTTATAATGTAAAATCATTTCACTCTTTTTTTATAATATTGTAAAATCATTTAAACAAAAAGAAAAACAATAAAAAATAAAAAACAAAGAATATGAATTTTGTTTCATGTCTTTCTATGTTTACCTGTTGTAGGCATCAAATCACCTTTTCCAGGAAAAGTATTCCCAAAGCTTCGGAAAAAATATCGAGGATCTTTTCGAAGACATTCTAAAGATGGAGATAGCATGTCTGAAGAGGATGTGGAGGCAACAGATTATGTCTTTAGAATTATAACTTCCTTGAAACCAGATTCAATATGTAAGTACTTTTTAATGTAAGATTTGTTTGAATACTGAAATATATAGTGATTTTATACTCTCGTTATAATTTTAAAATCTAGGGAGAATGCTCCATTTTTCAAATTAATTTCTTTTAAAAATTTCAAATTGAATTATACATTTTACAAAATGTAAGACTGAAGAATGTGTTGATATTACTTTTAGCTACAGATATTTTCCATTAGTTATCAATTATAGTCTTGATTTGTAATATTTATGTAAGACATAGTCATAGATATAAAGATAAGTACTGTTAGATATTTTTGAGACTTGATTAAAATTAAGGAAAATTGAAACAGTAATTACCAGTCTTACCATGTCTACTACTGCTTAGACTTTCACTAAGCTATTTTCTTAAGTATTTGAAAGTTATTGCTTGTGTGTGAAGTATTTAAAGTGAAAGAAAATTTATATGAATTTTTATGTGAGAGAAAATGTATATGAATTCTGATGTGAAGGTTAAATGTTGGAAAATATTCATGTAATTTTTGAAGCTCCTGAAATGTTGGATCCCAAAATCAATGTGGAAGCATTTGTCTGGCAACCTAAGGAATCCGTGAAGCACCTGCCTCACCATTCTTCCTCTTCCACTACTTCCACTTCTAGTACACGATCACTGGGAGAGGAGAATAGCATTGACATGGGAAGGTTTCCTTTGGACACTAAAGAGGACAAACCACCTACCGGGTAAATTGTTTTTCTTTTTCAAATTAAATTTTCTGATATAATAATTATAATACACAAGTATGTATGTATACATATGCACATATCCTGCATTTGTAAAATAGTGAAGTTGCAGAATAATTATAACTATGCAACAAATTATATGTATTGTGTGTGTGTGTGTGGGCCATGAATCATACATTAAATGAAAAAGAAACACTCCAAGTTTATGTCTTGGAAAGTTTACCTGCAGATGTTAACAGGCTTTGAGAATGTGTTTCCAAACACATAAGCAGTTTGAGCACATTAATTATCATACTTAGAATATTGAGGAAAGTTGTTGTAATTTGTTAAGTTTGCATATGATAGTGTTACTGTGATGTTACTTGAAATTAGCATATGCAGTGAGAAAAACAACTTAATAAACAGTCCATGTACTAAAGTAAATACATCCATGAAGGTTATTTGTATCTAATGAAAGAATTAAAACTCTGTCAACAGATTTCTTGCAAAGGAAAAAAAATTCCAAGTGGAAGTGTTTTTGAGAGTTTTGAAACAACTGTCCACAATATGTTAAGAAGATTGGATTCAAAATTCTGTTGTTAAAACATCATTATACGCAGAACAAAGTGAAATAACTTTCTGGATATGTTAAAGGAGGATGAAGATTTTTTTAAACAAGTTTATTTTCAAAGATAGTATCTCATGTTTCTGGCAGTGGTATAATGTTATGTCCTAATAGCATATAATAATCAATATTCTACAAATAAGTCACAGAAATACAAAAATGTAGTTCCAAACATATGTATCAATTTTTTTTCATAAATTACATGATGTGGGATATTGTAATCTAAGTGCTTTTACATTTTAGAAATTTTAAGACAATTGCTGAAAATTCAAAGCTAAATGATGTCAGATCATAGTAAATTGACATTATTTTAGATTGAAGTTTACATTTCTCTACAAAAGTAATTCCTGTATAAAAAGTTGAAATAATTAATAAGTTCTTATTTATTAATAGAATTTTTAATAAACTTATTTTAGATTGTTGTAGAGTGCTTCTATTTTACATATGAAATACTTATCATTGTTTTGTAGGCAATCCATACAAATTCTCTGTGATACGATGAAAAAACAGATTATATCTCGTGCTTTCTATGGATGTAAGCTATCATTTTATTCCATATTTTTTAATATTTGGAAAATTTATTTGTTATTTTAACTATATATAGCCATCATCTGTAACTAATTTTACTTCAACTTTAAATTTTAGACATAGTTGATTTTCCTTTTTACTTATAATTTAAATGTTTATGGGATTAAAAATAAATATTGTGTACCGTATTTTCCTGTATATAATCCGCAGCGGTGTATTATCCGCAAAACCTTTTTTTCGAGTAAAAAAAAAACATTGTATAATCCGCAGTGGCGTATAATCCACAGCAGTTTTTAGGCCGAATAATCCAAAATATAAACTGCCGATAATGAATGTCATAAAGACAAAAATACACAATATAATTGAAAATAGAAGTAAGAAATTGTACAGGAAAAAAATTTATTACGAAATGTCTTTTCAAATATATGTATAATATTTTTTACAATAATCTCAATAAAACAAAAAAATTCTTTGCTACTGCCATCTATGTTTTGAGTTGTTAAACAAAACATTCCACACGGAAAAAAATCTTTTTTTTTTAATTTAGCAAGTTAACAGCAAAAATTTAGATTGAGACTGCTTCCCCACTGTCTCTTTCTTTTAAAATCCTTTTATTTATTTCTTCCTCTAATTCTGGCCAGTGAGGTTTACCAAAATGATCGCAGCACTTTAACGTCAATCACAATTTTCGAAGTTTGTCTTTTTTTCTCCACAAACAAATATTCAATTCATCAACGTTAAAAAAAATATTGTTGCAGCTTCCCGATTTTGGTAGCCTTCTCTATAACTTGAAGTTTTCAGTGTAACAACACTTGGATAATTTCGCTTCAACATGATGAAAACTTTCGAAGGACGTAATAGCTCTAGTCAAGAGAAAATTGGGAATGGCGCCAGCGACTAATAACTATTTTTTCCTTCCGAGGAATCGAATTCGTTTTTGAATGTAATTTGACAAAAACTAGTTATAGCTGAAATACGTCATCCGAGTCATGAAAGCGCCATCTGTTATTTATTTTATAAAACTTAAACAGCATTTCTTCCAAAACTGTATTGTTCGCTTTTCTGATGGAGAATGTTTTTTCTCAGATAATCTGCGGCAGCGTATAATATGCACAACGAAATTTGAAACTTTTTTAACACATAATCCGCAGATTATATACAGGAAAATAAGGTAACTTTGTAAGAAAAATGAAGTGATTATTAAACTTTTTAAAGGGTTTTTTGCTAAAAATATTAAGTTCCTTGGATAATTTCATTTGAGTGCACCCACATTCCAGGTAGCTGATAATTCTATCACGTAAAAAATCATGCTTATGCATCCTCTTTGTTACAACTATTTAGTTATGACACTCAGAGGCTTACAGTACACTCGTGAACTATTTTACTTAGCCACAATTTCTTATATACCTTCTATTACACTAACTTCACTGTGTCTTACTATTGGCTTCATCAAGTGGCTTCCTGTAATTTTCATATTATTCATAAAGAAATGTGTGACAATTCTACAGCGGAAATTTTTGATCTAGAGTTCGATTTCTGAATTATGCAAAATTTATGGACATGTGTGTATATGATAAAACAACTTGATTGTTTCAGTTTATGTAGTAAAAGGGCTAATGTATTCATTTTCTAATAAGTGGTTTGATTTTCTTCCGTACAGGGTTGGCTCATTGTCGTCACTTACGTACAGTTCGCACCCATTTGGCTGGTTTAGTGAATTCAACCATTGTCAGTGAATCCATTCCAAAAAATGCCTCTCAAGGTCTTACTAAAGATATTTGGAATCACTTACATTCAGATTCACGAGTCACAGATTCTCATGAAATATACAGGCTAACCTATTTTGGTGGTGTTGATCCCAGTATACGCAAAGAGGTAATGGATGTTTTTGTTATTTTTTTTAAGATTTTTATGTTGTACTGAATATATTTATATTTCTCGTTAAAAGATGGTAAAAATAGTTTACTACTCTTTTATTTTTGGGGGAAATCCTTGCCCCAAAGAATTTAGAACAGTATGAGAATTAATTTTTATATGCATTTTTTTTAAAAAAAAATATGTTTTCCTACATATTGGGAGTGTTTTGCATAATGTTTCAAAATTCTTTACTTTTTAGTTACAAATTTACATGCATCTCTCATATCTCTCTAACATTTTTATTGGGATATTTTTTATTTGTTTTTTAAGTGATTCTTTTTGAGATTGCTATAAATTTATGACAGGATCTTGACTTCACAGCATGGGATTTTACAAATCAGATTGAAAAAAAATATTCCAGCAATATTTTTATCCAGTATAATTTTTTTTTTGGTTTCTATTGAGAATAAAACTGTTAATTTTTGAGTACGTTTTTTATATCGTGAGAAAATATGCATCGTTCAGTTTGTGAACTCCAGATATATTGCAATTGTTTCACTATTCTATTAATATTTATTGCATTTGTTTTTTGACTTTTCTTTGTGTGAACTTCTTTAATTAGGTGGGAAGTGTTTCAACTTTTTAAATTAACCTGAATCTTACTATATATATAATATAAATAGCTTTTCTGTTATCTCTCCCCATCCCTAAGAATTAGATTTTTATAATTATTTCACAATTTCTATACCTCAATGTAGCAAGTAAATATCTAATGAATGAGGTATATTTTTTTCATGGCTCACTGAGAGCTTCTTGTAAATAAAATTGTTATTTTCAGATTATTAAATATTTTTTAATTAATAACTTCTGTTCAGGGAGAAAAAAGAACCTTGCTTTTTTTAGAGAAATTAAATTTCAAATTTTTTAAGCATTTTGATTTTTATATTTTTTATAAATTTTGTGCTTTTATCGGTGAAAAAATTAATATGCTCCATCCTTTTAGGTATGGCCTTACCTTTTAGGCCATTATGCTTTTGGCAGTTCTCAAAGTGAGCGGGAGGAGCGCAACATGAGTGTCCAAACAAGCTATGAGACCACAATGTCAGAATGGCTTGCGGTTGAGGCCATTGTCAAGCAGAGGGACAAGGAACAGATGGCTGCCAATCTGGCCAAACTGTCATCAGAGAGCACCAACAGTGAAATTCCACTTGTTGGTAAGGATCTGCATGTGTCTTATTGTACCATTTTCTTTTCATTGTTAGAAATTATTAAAACTCAAAGTGCAGACTCTGTTATATTGTGTAGAATAAAGAAAAGTGAAAAGTGTCAATTTTCACTTTTCTTAGTGTAATATTAAATTTTATAGTTTATCTGGATGCACAAAAATTGTAGGCATGCATGTCATATGATTATGTGACTTGTGAAAGATCTTTTGAGTATCAATTTGGCTATGGTACTCTTGGCAAAATTCTATCATGGCAATTTTTAGCATTCAATGAGAGTTTGACCTAAAATTAATGTAAGCATCAAAATTTGGCAGTGAGAGCCACCACTTGATGGTGCTACCATGAAATTGCTGTCACATTTGGGGACTTGCCATGTCCACAAAAGCTTTGTTGCCAATATGAAGCCCACTAAAAAAAGTTTTTTACTGTGTACATTACATTGAATAGTTTTTGTTGTAAAAATTATTGAGAACTTCCTGTTTCTATAAAATTACTTTTTTGGACATAAACTTTTATGTAACAAATGGCATCAGAATTTTTTTTTATAAGTTCAGAAAAACAACATATGTTGTTTTTTTTAACTTGGGAGAGTGTAAATTTGAAGACATGCTGGAACTGGTAATCGGTGATCTTTATTGCTTTTTTTAATGCAACCAAGCTTCAATAATATTCACCTATAAGAATCGTAGTAAAAACAGGTGAACCGATAGTTAAGAATAAGCCCATCTAGTTGGAGCAAGTGTGACTGAAACATGCCTTTAGGCATTTCTTGAGGTAAGGTGTCTAAAAAGTCATGACAGCTTACACACAGCATATGAAGACAAGCTACTCAAAGAAAAATAGTGAATGGAAAGAGAAGCTCAGTGAAAGAGACCAATGGATATTTAAGCAGATTGAAATGTCTAAAAAGCAAACAACTACAGCAAAAGTGACTGCAGAGCTCAATCAACATCTGTGTCAATGATTACAGTTTGAAGGCACCTCCATAAACAGAACATTTACGACAAAGCAGCATTTCTCAAGCTACTTGTAACAGATAAATCCTGGTTGATTAATAAGTGGAAGAAAGTAATATGGTCTGACGAATCGTCTTTCATAGTGCACATTTGAAGAACACCTTTACAAGAAACAAGCATATGATTGGGATTGTCTCCTTCCAACTGTCAAGCAGGGAGGTGGATCTGTCATAATATGGGCAATTGTGTCATGGTTTTCTGCCAGACCAATCATAATCCGAAAAGAAAGGATCACTGGGGAGAAGTTTAGAGAAATTTTAGCTGACCAATTCCATCCTATGATGCAAACTTTGTTTCCTGCAGGAGATGGAATTTTCCAGGATAATGCACTTATCCATGCAGCGTGACTTGTCCAATTGTGGTTTGATGAGCACGAGGATAAAGTTAAACATCTACCTGGTCTGCACAGTTATCCAATCTCAATATAATTGAAACATTATGGTTTATTTTAGAGAGTTCAATACGGAATCGATATCCTCTATGGGCATTTCTCCCAGAATTTGTTTTTAAACATCTCCATAAAGAATGGTACAATATTCCTCTAAACACTATTCAGAACGTGTATGAATCAATTCCTAGGGGAATCCAAGCTGTATTTCATGCCAAAGACGATCCTACATCATACTAATAAAGGATTCTCTATAAATCTAAAGGTTTTTTTCCATTATTTGGAGAACCATTTGTATATATATATATATATATAGACTTACATTGTGATTTTTCTTTAATGTTTTACTTTTTTTTTTTTAAATTAAGTAATGTTTTTTTTTTTATCTCATCTAAAGTTTTGAGGTCAATATGGAATACTTGCCTCCTTTTACTTTATGAATTGTAACTTTTTTGCACTGCATTTGTGGAATGTATTTACCATGTTAAAAAAAGTTGATTGTACATCAATTTCTGTAAATAAATCTTTCCAATTAATGCATTTTACTTTCCTTAAAAAAATAAAAGTTAAATTTCTGATTTTAATTACTCAAGTAAAAATTTATAGATCAAGTAAATATAAATTAACAACCATGCCACATAGTACCTCTAACAATTCTATTATCTCATTTTTTGGTAAGCATAGGATAATGCATTCTGTTAAATGCTCTTTCAGTCTTAACAATCCCTTTTCTCCATTTCATCTATATGAAATTGATGGGTATATTGAGAAAGCAAAGCCATGGCTCATCTGGATAACATATATAATGAAATTTGATAATTTTTCGGTAGAAAAAGATATTTGAGAACAAGCTTTTTAAATTTCCCACAATATTAAAATTTTGCAGTAAACAATGTCTTGAAATTCCAAAAAATGTTTGATTATTTTAGAAGATTAATATTTGTCTGCATTAATATTGTAAATTGTATCAATTTAAATTTATAAACCTCAAAATGTGAAATGTTTAATTCTACATGCAGTTGCATTGGTTCAAATATTTGATTATCCTGATTATATACAATTAAAATAGTACTAATGTATTAACTCCTCCTCATATTAGTTTGTCGCTAAAAATTAATTGTATGCTGGGTACTGATTACTAAAGATTGTACGAATTGCAAAATTTTCCTGTGGTTTTTGTTAAAATTTTCCATAATACATAAATACCTATAAAATTTCTATACATTTTGACAGTTAAAAATACCTGAATTTTTGCTTTTATTTTTTATGTTTATTTATAAAAAAATGTTTAAAAATAAACTTTTTTGTAATGATGTGTATAAATGAAGTTTTTTTGAATTACTTTCCAAAATTATCTTAATTTATTTGAGAATCATGATTACATTTACAAAAAGGTATGCATAACAAATGATTAAATAGTATTTAAAACTCTACCATTTAATAGAAAAACTTCAAACACAGGATTATTTATGTAGTGTTAGTCCAAAGCAAGTGCTCTATCATTAAATATTTCTACCTACGGACTTAGGACCAAAAGATGCGAACCTTAGTAATGATGTATTTGAGGACTTGAGTAGTGGAGAGTATTATGAGAATCCTGAAGAGGAGCCAGAGGAAGAAGACAAATTGCCAAATGGGAATGACAAGGTCTGGTTATTTTTCTTTCTTGTGTGCAAATAATATTTGTGACTCATGTAGATAAACAAGACTGCTGCTTAAAGACCTATCATTTTATCCCCTTTTTACTCCAGATCAGAATTTCACTTGCATGCCATAGTTTATCTAAGAAAATTTTTTAATTACTTGAATAATTCATACATGTTGTTATATATTTCCAATGTATTTCTAAAAATAAAATATTAAAAATATTGCAGCATTGGTGAATTTTTATAATTAATTTTATGAAAAGCTCTTTACTCCATGATAATGTAAAATAGAAATAGATTTTATAAAGAAAAAAAATTAAGGACATTCTGAAAATAAATAATAGTTGTGTATCCATAATAGTTTATTATGGTTTATGAGAAGTTTAACTGTAATGTAATGAGGAAGTAATGCAAAAAGTCACTATACCTAATTTAACAAAAATGTTCGTGGAAGATTGATGACAATGTCCCCATTCTTAATTCATTGATTTTTAGTATTTTAAATCATTTCTGAAACATTAAATTCATTTTTGATCTTATTTTCATATTTGAAAGCTTAATGTTATTTTATCACCATTATTATTTCTTTCTTAATACCTAGCTTATTTTTTATTACATATGTTTATTTAAATAATTTAATTTGTAAATAAACCTCTCTTAAATTTGTCAGAATGTCATAAAATATAATTTTATGCTAAAGAAACTATTTAAAAGATTTTGGGAGCTTTTTTTTATTTCACTAAGATAATATTTCATATATGTATGGTTTGTGTTAGATGCAAATTTGATTATTTATATAAATGTAATAAATTTCATTTGGCAACTTTGTATTATGTCGAGTGTATACTTATTAGCATTTTGCCAAGTTTTATTGTTTCTATTTTTTCCAATAGTTATACTTAGATTTCAGAATTGTGTGTTTTATGGAAATTTTCTTAAATGGTTTCTATCATCAGTTTGATGAAACTGTTATTGTTTATCATCCGGTTATTTGCAGCTGAAAGAGAATGTAGAATTCTGTAATACAGCCACAGAAAATGAAGAGGCTAAGGCAGGAAATGGAATTCAAACGAATCTAGAAAAGCGTGGGAGATATCTTCGCCACATGCAAGGTATTTTAAAATGCACAAGTTGTATACATTTGCTCAAAATTGGAATAAGTTTATTTATTGTTAAGTGAATAACAAACTAGCATGATTGCTTTTTGCTAGAAACTTACATTATTAGACAAAATACAACAAAAAATATTTATTAGGTATATCAGAATCGCAATGAAATTAATTCTTTTGCATATGTGAACGCATCTTTAAGAATTGCTATTAATTACATGGAATTTGAAAATCATATCAGTATTTTGTTGAAAGGGAGCAATTTGATTATAACAGAATGCCTGTTTTGTTATTGAGCTCTTAAAACATAGGTTGTGTTTGTAAATGTTTTATATTTCATCAACTCATGTCTACAATTTTTTGTTTTATCTTTTCAATACTCTGATTGCTTTAACCTTAAAAATATTTTTTTTGTTACAAGACTGTATAATAAGTTAATAAGAAATATTAAATTAAAACAAGATTGAATATTTTTACTTCCTAATACAAAAGAAAAATTAATAACAAATATGTTTATGTGATTCAAGATTATTGGAATTGGAAAATTATACATATTTCTTTATTCTTTCATAAAGCATTCCAAATTCATATAACTGTATAAGAATGTATTAAATTTAGCATGCTTTATTGTATTCTAAATTTGCTAATTTCCTGGGCGTTTTGAAATATGTCTAGGATTTCTAAAAAATTTTTAGTTTAAAACAAAGTTGATGAAATTAAACAAAAAAACCCACTTTTTTTAAAAAATGTATTTAATAAAACCTCTGTTACTCTGTTTGTATATCAGAGTCTCTCTTCTATTGTTGTAGCCATCGAGAGCCAGAGCATCCTTATCACCAACTCCTCCCTAGAAGCGGGCAGTCCCCTCCCCTTATCCCCCAGGGAACTTCCAAATACTGAAGAAAATATTACTACCTCTCAAGAACAGAAAGAGGAGAAGGAGAGTGAAGAGCCCGAAGGAAATCAATTGGAGCCTGAAGCTACTGATCCCCATTCCAGTTGCATTTCTCCGGCATCTTCTGGGGGTGGTGTTTACTCGGTAATTTTTAAATTATTTTTACTTATAAAATTTTGTTAAGAATTATAATGACCAAAGTACTTTTTTGGGAAAAATAGGAATAGTTACACTTGAAGGAAACTGAAACACTGACTGTGCTAATAATTTAAAAAAATAATTTAAATTGACTGGTTCTGCTTGCCTTCAATGGTATATTACTTTATAAACTTAAAAATTTTTATTGATTGCACTAGTCTGGATGTTTGAAACAAACTGTAATAATTTTATGTGATACTAATTTTAATCATATGAATTCTGCTGTTTCTACTGAGATGTCAGAAAATAGTGAAATGACATCTTTTTACTATCATTGTTGGTTTACAAGCTTACTGTAAAAACACTGCTAATTTTACTAATGTCATGATAAAAATAACAACAATGAAGTGTCAAATAGCATAAGTAATATCTTTGTAAAAAGTTCAAACTTCCTAAACATTTCTTATAAACCTAAAAAGCAGAAAAATTTCTTTGGAATGAGCAGTGGCGTAATGAAGAATTCTTGAGGCCCCTGTGCAGAGTCAGGTTTGGGGCCCCAAGCCCGAATACGTACTTGCCAAATATACGTACAAGCCTGAATACGTACGCGTCAGTCAGGCTTTGAGTGCCCTGGAACACCTCCCCCCGCATTGCAGGGGTGTATGTTACTCCACTGGGAATGATTGCTGCAGAAATAAGGAAAGAGGATTATCTAAGAAATGCCAAATTTAGTGTTAAACTATACCCCTTTCTTACAAGTAAATTTATGAAGAGTGCATTGACAAAGCAAAGAACTTTGGGTGAACTTATGTTTGAAAAATTAACTGTTTATAAATGAATAATAAATGAAAAAAAAACATTGTCTTTTTTTCTAACATATATACTTTATTGATGGTGTTCAAATTTACAAATATTTCAAATGTTCTTTCTCAATTATTACGATTGGAAAAGTAAAAGCTCTTACCTGTCAGAATGAATTGGGCAAAGTGGTCAGAAAGACACTGATGGATGATCACTACATTTATTCTTAAAAACAAACCAGAGACTAACACTAAAGCACTTATTCATATGTGGATATAAACAAGTGATTACAGCATTGCTGCATTTAAAGTTTCAACAGATGGTATCTGTGATTATGTTTATAAATTAGATGTTCCATTACATTTAAGTAATAAAATATTTTAGATCAAGCAATAGGAAACCTATGTTTTATTTTCGTTTTGCATTTCTGCATAATTTTATTTTTGTATTCAATTCTTGTGACATATATTTATCCGTTTTGTTTTCAAATTGTTTTTCCAATATTTTATATTGTAATAGTAAATTAGTATTTGTAAAAATTATAACATTAAAACCAACATTGGTGGTTTAAAATTTTTTATTTCTTTTTCTTAGAATGAACTTCTGGATATGTTTTCTCTTAACCTCCATCGTATTGATAAAGATGTTCAGAGGTGTGATCGTAATTATTGGTATTTCACTTTAGAAAATCTGGAAAAACTCAGAAATGTCATGTGCACGTAAGTGACAATTTTTTTGTTTATTTCTCTTTTATAAATTTATTTTTCAAGATTTTAGTATTTAGCTCCTTTTTTTTTTGCATCTTTAAGAAACTCTTCTTTTAAAAACATTTAATCCTGAAATAATTTTGAATGCAGTTTTTAAATCCATTTTTTTCTTTAAAGATTAAAAATTGAATTTAATCTTAAAATTATCACAAAACCCATATATATGTAGCTAATTAATTCAGAAGAAAAATGTTTTGTTCTTTATTTGTTTTAAAGTAAAATTGTCCATGATCGATTTTTTGATAGGTATGTTTGGGAACATTTAGATATGGGATATGTCCAAGGAATGTGTGACCTTGTAGCTCCTCTCCTGGTGATATTTGATGATGGTAAGCTTTGCTGTCATTTTTTGTGTTAGGTTGAAATGCTTTCAATTTCAAAAACAATAAGATATCTGTTTAAAAAAAAAGGCTTGGTACTAATTTGATATCATGGGGCTTCGCGCCAAGTTGTTGTTTAGGCTTACCAAGATGGGTGATAACATTATAATATGGTTACGTTCATATTTTTATTGTCTGGCAATGTGGTTGCCCTGGGGGATAACATATATTAGAGTTAATTTTAATTGTTTTTTCCTGTGGTAACCTATTAATTTCAGACGATTATAACTCGATTTCTTTAAAAATTTAACCATTTTCATTTCATTTGTTCTTAAAACCAGCTGCTTCAGTCTTCTGTTGTATTTTGTGCTATTTTCGAATATGGATATTTCTAATATCATGGGTGAGTACCAAGATATTTTTTTCAAAATCTGAGGGCTGTGCTTTCAATTTTTGTGCTTTTCCACTTTATATTATTTTTAAGAATGGATTTTTAAACATTCATAGTTTGATGAAATTCATTAAAGGAACTCGCAGTTTTTGGAATGTTGCAAGTTATCAGCACTTATTGACAATCATTATTATTCTAATATAATTTATATAATTATTTTATTTATAATGTAATATAAAATTACATAAAAATTATTATATATAATAATCGTATAATATTTTTTATTTATAATAATTATTTTTTATTATATTTATTTATAAATATTATTACATATTATGCTATATGAGTATTCTTATATATAATTTTTATTATATTACAATATGATTATTATTCTTTTTTATAATTACTTTTAAATTATATTATATGATTATTATTATTGTATATTATTATTACTAAATCATATTATATGAATATTATATATAATTAATATTCAATTATATTATAAGATCATTATTATACATTGCATAATATTATTAGTAGTAAATATAACTTTTTATTATAATATTTTGATATTCATTATTGTCTGATCTTGGTTATTCTTAATCTATTCTTATATTCTTCATTTGAAATATATTTCAATGTATTTCAAAACAGTTCTTTACAATTATTCTCCCGACGATTTGTTACCACTTAGACCGCCATCTTGGATTCCATTCCAGCGACAAAAAGCGTTGCTTGGTACCAGTGTCGGATTAAAAGACATGGAGGGCCCTAGGCATTCGAATTTTTGGGGCCCTGTAGCCTGTTTTTGAAGCACTAACGGAAAACAGAGCATACTCTTGTGAGCCCCTAAAAAGCACGGGGCCCATAGGCAATTGCCTACTCTGCCTGATGAGTAATCTGGCACTGCTTGGAGTGTAGCCCCATGATATCAAATTAGTTCCAATTACAATATTTGCGAGTAATTTTCATGCTTTAAATTTAAGGATTAATTTTTTTTAAAAAAGAAACTTTCAACCAAGGGCTTATACTTTAGGTTTAAAGGAGAACAAAATTCTTTTATTGAGAAAGTTATTAATGTGTATCGAAATGGTTTTTTCTCCCTATAGTGATAGAGACCTATTAGAAACCTTCAGTATATGAATGCTAAAGAAGTTTTTACATTTAATTCATAAATATTGTTAGGAATTTTGTCTGATGAATATTAAAAATTATGTAAATAATTTATATCTTGATGTGTAATATGTTAATATTATTTTCTACTGTAATTAAACTAAACTCAGTGGCGCAACAGCCCATGAGAGTCTGGACCCACTGTGCATATCTCAATTTTCATGATTTTGGCGCTGAGGTACAGTGTAAATGTTCCAGTCAGGTGATCAGTCTGACCTGAAACCCCCAGTGTTTAACTCCTAAGCAAGCTTGGTACTCATTTATCGACCCACTGAAGGGATGAAAGGGTGAGGCGACCTCGCCCATCCCGGGCGTTGATCCCGGATTTGTGGCGTGGAAGCACGATACACTACCGCTCATCCACTGGGCTACTTCTGTTGTATTTATTTTATGTTAAAATTGTAATATTCGTAAGCAACGCCGTCCCTTACATTATAATTACGATTCAATGGAAACTTGGTAAAATGTTGTCAATAGTCAAGTTAGCATCATTTCTTGTGACCATTTGGAGGCTTCTGAAAATTACTGGAGAAATCTTCTAAAATCACGAACTATGATGAAAGCGGATTTTTCGAGTAAAATCTGTGCTGACTATAAATGGGGAGTGAAACTGAAACTCACTAAAACTGAATTAATATTGTCTTGATCGCTGAAGAATCGGCCATCGATTAGGGATTTTTTCGGCTGTTGAGCAGGACGAGCGATTGCGTGCAAATACATCACATATTTGTATTTCTAGACACACTGATAGCTGTATCTGAGTGCTGTAGAAGGTGTGAATACCTTCTGAGGTTTATTTTGTGGGTTTTTCTACTGTATCCTGTATTTCTAAAGATTTTTTCTACAATAAATTTTCATCGCTTCTAAAGAACTGTTTTGCTCTTTGAAATTGATAGCATAAATTCTTCAAACCTCAATCTACATTACAATATGAAATAAAATTTTAAAAAATAATTTTTTACTCTTTTCCCCCTCTTGAATAGTGGCAAATATGGTATGAAAACCATGGCTGTATAACAAAATACAGATTTTGTTTGCATATGTGTTATGTCAATAGTGTCTATATTTCTTTAACCTTTACAATTCTTGCATTTAGTCAAAATTGATAAAACTGTAAATCGAAGTAACTAATTTATACTATTTGCTAATTTATAATGTGACTGGATTAGTTATTACATTTAATTATTGTATAAAAATTTTCTTAATATAGATGCTGTTTTTGCATAAATGAAAAAGCAACTCCTTTAATATGAAATTAGCTTTTTGAGTATTATAGGATAAAACATTTTTATATTGAATGTGTCTCACAATTTTTAAAAAAATATTTAAGTATTATTTTTTATTCTGAAAATGCAAAAGAAATAATGAATATTTGTATGGAAAATATGAAATATTAATATGGCCGAATGTTAATGAATAATCGTTAATCAATCTTGGGAACTCGACATCATAAATGTCATTGCTTTAAAGTGGATGTGGAGGAAAATACCTAAGAACATTCAAGAAAAAACCATGTCACATTAGTGCCATTAAGTTTTAATTCAAAACAATAATCTCTAATTTTATTTATATGTATGTGTATTGCTAATAATAATTTATTTTTTGACCCCACACATTACATGTGGTACAATTTATAATTGTTTCCTTTTCAGGGGTATGCAACTAAATAAGTTTGAAGATTGCTTACCTCTGAAAACAAATAGCCTTATGTAATGATGTTTTTAGTATTTATTTAACTGTGCTAAATAATTACTAAATGATTTAGTAAATTTCTTATATAACAATATAACTAAGTTTCCATTAAGATGGACACCAATCTTTTACTATACAAAGACAAGTCTTTTCTGAATTTAATATTTCGTGAACTTTTATAAGGTAATTATATATAAGTTTCAAATAAGTTTCAGTAACCATTTTTATTTAATTGTTATATGTATTATATTTGTATTTGTACAAAATTTTATCTAAGTTAAGTAATGAATTATTTAATTTTTGATTAAAAACAGCACGTATTATAAGATCAATTCGGATGTCATTTGTTTTCAATTAGAGATACTGACCATAAATGTAAGTCATATTTCAATTCATTGCTTAAAAATTTGTTTTCTCCCCCCTCCTCAGAAATGTTGTCCTACAGTTGTTTTTGTGAAATAATGAAGCGAATGGTGGCCAACTTTCCTCATGGTGGAGCAATGGATGCACATTTTGCAAACATGAGATCATTAATTCAGGTATATTATTTCCCATCTATATACTTTTCAAGATTCTGATATGCTTTACAAATTAATTCATGTAAAATTTAAAGTTTGAATTTATAATTGTTTAAGGATACTAACTTTCTAATTTAAGTTTAATGTGTTTTATTATTTGCATTACAAATGTACTCATTTGTTGAAGCTTGTTGTGGATTGAAAAATGCTTTGTGCGTTGATTTGGTGTTGAGCAAAAAGTAATGAAAGAAAGACTGTGTTACTCAGTTATTTCTTTTGAAATACACTGATTTTTTGTTTGGAATAATTAGAATCTAATGAACAAGAAATAAGATTTCTATAAGTGTTTGGTTTGATTTGTATAAAATTTTAAATATGAAAAATTTTGGAGAATTTTCATTACAAATAGTAAAATGTGATAAACTATCCCAATTTTCATAGATTCTAGATTCTGAGATGTTTGATCTAATGCACCAGAATGGGGACTATACACATTTTTACTTCTGCTACAGGTGGTTCTTGTTGGATTTTAAAAGAGGTGAGTATTAATAAAAGTTTGACCTTGTTTAGTGTAATATTTCTTTTTAATTTTATATTATTCAATTATTTTTTAAATTCTTTCTATTCTTATTTTAAACTTATATGTGCAATTAGATTAAATGTTAACATTTTGGGGTCTCTTAATACAATGAGACCCCGCTTAACATGGGGTATACATTCCATCAAAGTAGAGCGTAATATGAAACAGTGTTAAATGAGGTAATCTCATAATGTAAATAAATGGGGTTATTATGAGAAGATGGGTAGAAAATTGGTCAAGTATTATACCATTAAATTTATTAATTATGGGTTTTATAACAATAAAACAAAAATTTGTTTCTTACAATGTACTATAAATAAAGTAAACAAAGTTGAATGGACGGAACTTAGCTTTTAATGACTTAGAAGTGAGGTTACATGATTGTTGTTTACACAATGACTGTACAGGGTGTTGCCAATCTAGAAAACAAAATTAAGTGATGCCAGATTACATAAGAATAATATTACATTTACCCCCCTTTAATTTTATTCTAGTTATTTCAGTCCCTGATGTAGTCCTTCAAGTATGCAGGAGGTTGCCTGTGACGAGATGTAGTATGCAATGCTACTGTGTTCATGTTCTGTTCAGTCGAGTCTTCTAAAGTAATGGCTGAGTCTGAGTTTATTGGCTGCAGATCTGGATAAGCTTGAACATTTTCCTCTGCACCCTTGTTGTCTTCAGATCTGGTAGTTTCCCCTCTTGGAGCCAAGTGTCTTATAGACAGTTGTTTCCCTTCCATCACCAAGTTTTACATGCGCATAGTCAGGATTAGCTTCAATTAATTCCACTTCTTGAACAATTGGCTCATATTTGTTAGCACGCATCTGATTTTTTATAAGAACTGGACCAGGCTTTGTAAGCCAAGTAGGTATGGAACAGCCGTTATGGGATCTTCGAGGATGAGAAAACATTCGTTCATGAGGAGTGGCATTTGTTGCTGTACACAACAAGGAGCTGATGGAATGCAAAGCTGTTTGGATAACTCCTTCCCATTGTTCAGTTTTCATACTATTAGATCTTAAAGCAAGTTGTATAGTTTTCCAGATTATTCCATTATAACGTTCAACCTGTCCATTTCCTGCTGAATTATAGGGAGTAGTATGACTTGTTGCAATTCCTTGAGAAGTTAAAAATGATTTTAATTCATGAGACATGAAAGATGATCCTCTGTCAGAATGAATAAATGATGGCATTCCAAAAATAGAGAAAATGTTCTTCAAATGCAATATTACGGTTTTTGCAGAAATGTCACTACAAGGGATCACGAATGGAAATCTAGAGAATTCATCAACTATTGTTAAAATATAGTGATTTCTTGAGACACTAGGTAAAGGTCCTTTAAAGTCAAGATTCAACCTTTCAAATGGAGCAGTAGCTTTCACAAGTGTTCCAACATTTTTAACAAACCTTGGCTTTAATTCATTACATATTAAACAGGAGTTTGTGACTTTCTTTATATCCTCTAAAGAAAAAGGGAGATTTTTGCAACGAACCCAATGGTGCATTTGTGTCACTCCAGGATGACCAAGCGAGTTGTGAAGATTGTATAAGTCGACTCTGGGAGTTATAGCACCAGTTATGTATCAGCAATCACGTTTTGCTTTCCTGGACGATAAATAATGTCAAATTTAAAACTAGCAAGTTCAAGTCTCCAACGGATTAACTTTTCATTTTTAATTTTACTACCATGTCGCTGATTGAATACAAATGCGACTGCTTGTTGATCAGTGAATACTTCAAAATGCTTTCCCATCAAGAAGTGTCTCCAATGACGAAGTGATTCCACAATGGCATATGCTTCTTTTTCTGGGGATGAATGTCTCAATTCAGATGCATGTAGAGTTCTTGAGAAAAAGGCAACAGGACGTCCAGCTTGGCTCAAGGTAGCTGCAATCGCAAAATCAGATGAATCAGTTTCCACTCTAAATGGTATGTCATCTTCAATTGTTGCCAAGGCAGCATTTGCCACATCATCTTTTAGTGAATTAAAAGTCAATACAGCATCTCTAGAAAGTGGAAACTGTTTCTTTCCTAGAAGAGGACGTATTTTCTTAGAAAACCCCGGGATCCATTGGCAATAATGGGCAAACATTCCTAAAGCACGTTGCAATGCAGATGAGTCTTTCGGAAGAGGCATATCTCGCAAAGGTTTTAGTCTTTCAGGATCCGGTTTAATTATACCTTCCTGCATAATGTAGCCTAGTAAATGGACAGTATTACTTGAGTAGGTACACTTATCTTCATTTAGAGTCAAATTATACTTCTTTGCCACAGTCATGAACTTCTCTAAGTTGTCATCATGTTCTTTCTGATCTTTTCCGCACACAGTAACATCATCAATGAATGGATATGTAAGGGTGAGTCTTTCATCCTCAATAATTTTGTCAATGACTCTTTGAAAACAAGCTACTCCATTAGTAACCCCAAAAGGAACACGCAAAAACTGGTAGAGCTTTCCACAAGCTTCAAAAGCTGTATAATGTCTCTCGCTATCCTGGATAAGAATTTGATGGTAGACGCTTTGGAGATCAATTTTGCTAAAAACTTTATTTTTTGAAATTTTCAAAATTACCTCTTCTATTTTAGGCAAAGGGTTGCATCCAGCAAAGTGTATTTATTAATTGTTTGAGAGTAGTCAACCACCATTCTGGGCTTATGATTTTCTCCTCTAATGACAAAGGCTTGAGTCCTCCATGGTGAGTTACTTGGTTCGATGACTCCTTCCTGGAGAAGTTTCTGAACTTCCAATGCCATAAAAATATTGTCTTCAACAGTCTGACGTCTCGATTTTGTAACCAAAGGTCTACAGTCTGGATTCAAGTTAGAAAATAACGAAACAGGAGGTACTTGTGCTACAGCCAGAGAACAAATTGTTAGTGGAGGTCTATTACCATCAAATCCAATTTCTGCTGATGAATGTCTGTTTAGAATATCATGGCCAATCAAAACATCACTACAAAGATCTTTCATAACTAAAAGTTCCACATTCTGATAAGTGAAGTTTTCAATTTTCAAATAAACTTTACAAACACCCTCTGTTTCAGTCACCATAGAGGAGTTTGCCATGGATATTTTTCCCAAATATGGTTCAACTTTCAATTTACATTTCGCCACATGTTTTTCATTAAGAAAACTAATAGAGCTTCCTGTATCAATTAACGCACTGAGCTGAATATTATTAACCAATGCCTTAATTATTGATTTCTGGAAACAGTGAGTAGATCCCGAAATAGCTACCAGTGTGTTTGAAGAAGCCACCACATTTGAAGAGTTTCTCCCAGGTCTAGATTTGCACACTCACTGGTAATGTCCCTTTTTTCCACAGTAACATCTCTAGCTGGACAAAGGGTTCGTGAGTGTAAGTCATTTCCACAAAAGAAGCATTTTTGAGACCTTGAGGAGGAGGAGGAAGCCGCTGATGTTGCTACTGTTTCTTCTGAAAAATCTTCTTTTTTCACAGCTGCAGATTGTACAGGGAATGAACTTCCCATATAAGAAGCTGCATGGACTTCAGCTGATTCAAGTGTTCTAGCTTGCTCAAGAGTCATCGACGTATTTTCAAGGAGTCGTTGACGAATACGAGGACATTTTAATCCTCGTATGAAAGCATCTCTAATATACTCTTTTCGGTACTCTTCAGCCTTCATATCAGTAAAGTCACAGTCTTTGCTCAATTGATTTAAAATTTGTAAATATTCACTGACCGTTTCTTCAGTTTGTTGATTTCGCGTTGACAAGCAATGTCTAGCGAATATAACGTTACATTTCTTTATAAAAAAGAGAATTAAGTATCGCAATAGCTTGAGCATAAGTTGTGCAATCATTAATGAACTGATAAAGATTTGAGGTTACGTAATTACATAGCAAAGGAAGTTTATTTTCTTCTGTAATGGTTTTTATGCCTCCTAAAAAGTTTTCAAAAGTTTTTTTCCAATGGCGCCATTTTGTTTCCGAATTAGAACACGTAGGATCTATATCAAATCTTTCAGGTTTCAGCAATTGTTCCATTATCAAATTTAAAAACAGAAACGATTCAAGAAGATTTCTAAGTCATTAAAATTGTACTATAAATAAAGTAAACGAAGTTGAAATGGACGGAACTTAGCTTTTAATGACTTAGAAGTGAGGTTACATGATTGTTGTTTACACAATGACTGTACAGGGTGTTGCCAATCTAGAAAACAAAATTAAGTGATGCCAGATTACATAAGAATAATATTACATACAAATATAGAAACATTATAAATGACTATACATATAAAAATAAATAAAATTCTAAGTCAGTATGTTTACATTTCAGATTATTCAGTCTCTTCTGTTAATTTTCTGCCTTTTTATCTAGAAGATAGATTGGCGTAATGGCATATTGCATTCAATTTTGTTGTCAATCCATATAGAAAGTCGTTTTTCTATTTCCTCTATTGTATTATTTCTAGAACGGATAATTCTAGTTGCTGAACTTGTCCGAGTTGCAGTTGCCTATGACAGTATTTTTTTTCTTTATTCTTAAGAATGGTCCTTATTGTTGAAGTTGCCAAATTTTTTCAATGCAGCACCAATTTGAGATTGACGTTCTTCAGTATCTAATCACTTGCATTTTAGTTTCTAGCGAAATACTTTTTCTTGTTGCTTTATTTTCGTGTTTTTTATCATCACCATTGATAAAAACTAAAAATCATAATATTTGTCACTATAGCAATCGTTATATTATATAAATTTATAGTTACAAAAACGTCAACAAATATTTGAAACGATAAAAATACGTTCGTATAATACCACAGGAAAGAAGAAACACTGATAAACTTCTTCGGATATTGGGAAGCCTAACGCTATGTATAATTTCAGGGAATCTTACTATTCAAATAAAAGAGCGTTAAACCAAAACAGTTCTAAACGAAACAGCGTTAAGCGGGGTCTTACTGTACTTTAATATTTTTCTCACAAAGAATTTCAATTATGTATTTCTTTTTTTAATTATTAAATTAGTAGGAAGCCTTTTAATTTATTTCTTTGTAGCTTATATTTGATATATAATACTTTCCGTTTAATATATTCCCTCCTAATGGAAAAATTTTGAAAGTTTTAAAAAGCATGGATGTGTACTTATAGGGAATGGACAATAATAAATATGGAGAAAAGGACAATTTTAGGATTTTAAATATTTATTTAGAGAGTCTTTCCTTTTCATTTCCAGTCTTCTCTTATTTTAAAAAAAACATATTTTTGAAGCACTATTTAGTTTTTTATTCTTCCTCCTTTTTTATATTTAAAAATTCTTGACCTGTTTCAAAAAAGTAAACACACATATTCATTATGAAAATATCTTTAAATTTATTTTTGTTATGTTTGCAAAGTAACTCTTTTGACTCTGCATGCCTCCAATTCCAGAGCTTGTCTATGATGATGTGTTCATTGTTTGGGAAAGCATCTGGGCTGCAAAACATGTCGCCTCCAGCCACTTCGTCCTCTTCATTGCACTGGCTCTTGTGGAGTATTACAGAGACATCATTCTGGAGAATAATATGGACTTTACAGACATCATCAAGTTTTTCAATGGTATGGAATAGTTAAATAAATGAAAAATGTCTTGGAGGAGAGAATCAGTCTCAGACCGTATCTTCAAAATTTCATAAAAATATTGGGATATTGAGGTCCATGCATATTTTAACTAACATCTTTCAATTCATTTATTTGGCTGGCGAGTTGATTGGAGATGTTGGCAATGAGGGCTGCTCTTGGTCATCTAGATCAGTGCTCCCCAACCTTTTTATTGCAGCAGACCGGTCAAGGTTGGATAATTTTAATGTGGCCCACTGAGGGGGAGGACGTTGATTGTTTATATTTTAGATTGTTTTGATTTAATAATTTTATTTTAGTAGTATTTAAACGTGTCTTCAGAATAACATAGCTACACCAAAAATGAATATAAAGGGATTTAACAAGGAATATAAAGTGATTTTCACAAGAAAAGCAGCCCAAACGCAAGAAAAATATATCACAGTAAATAAAATTGAAATAATTTAATGTTTCTTGTGTGGACCAGTAGTATTTGATCCATGGACCGGGGGTTGGAGACCACTGACCTAAAGGAGTACTTCCCAACTGTTTAATCGCTGTGGACTGGTCAAACTTTGGTAATTTTACTGTGGCCCTCCAAGGAAGGGGGAAGAGGGAGGACATTGATTGTTTTTCTGTTATTTTTCATAATATCGCAATGTATTGCGTATGCGTGGTATTGGTGGCTTTAGACAACGTCTCACAGTTCTTGGTTAACCCCTCTCGTCCATGGAAAGTCGCACAAACGCGAGAAAAATACACCACAGTAAATGAAATGAAAATAATTTAACTTTCCTTTGATCCACTGAGTGGTACCGGTGTGCAGCATAGGGGTTGGAGACCACTGATCCAGATAAGTGTTCCTCAACCTTTTTATCACCGCAGACTGGTCCACGTTTGGTAATTTTACTGCGACTCAATGGGAGGGGGATGTTGATTGTTTATACCCATTGAAAGTCGCACGAAACCGAGAGAAATATATCATAGTAAATTAAATTATTTCCAATTTGTGTTCCTTCAGCGTCTCGGTACCATTTGATCCTCGAACTAGTCCGCAGCTTGGGGGTTGGAGACCACTGACCTAGATCTTCAAATTTGACGCCTTTTCTTTTTGTGGAGTTAAGTGTTTCTTTTGTTGAAAACAATTTCAGAACTCAAAATGCGCTGAATATATGATGGGAAATGGATTACCACTTAGATGTTGTCCATGTTACCAAGAGGAGGTTACATAGAACATTTATAAAATATTTAAACAAAGTTTTGAACTTTTTATTATTTATAATTTTTATTGTTTAATTCTTTCCATTATATATATATACATAAAATAGTTATAAATTCTAAATTAATTTTTAATTACCCTATATATGGTATTTTCAGAAAAATATCGTCCTTACATACACTAGTTTGTGGTTGTCAGAAAACTGCTTAGTAGTGATTCTTGAAATTTACAATTTTTTTCTCCATTTAATGGATTTTTTCACTTCACAAACCTATTAGTCTGTATGCACTCATAATTTATTTACAAAAAAGGTAGGGGAAATGATAGACATAATTGCAAATTGGGTGTTTTTGTGTCCAAATTTTATTTGATTCCTCACATGCTGTTTCTTATGCAGAGATGGCTGAGAGGCATGATGCGAAGGCTGTCCTCAAGATCGCCAGAGACTTGGTGTGCCAGATACAGACTCTAATTGACAACAAGTGAAATCTTTATGTGTGTGCTTCCCTCCCACCTCCTCTAGCGCAGGGTCTTCTTGCTCCAGGGACGGGTGCCAAATGTGCACTCTCCATTGCTGTGGCTGTCAAGTGTGTGCAAAAAATTTAACTTTCGTCATTCTGGTGCAGTAATATTACAATACATAAACTGATGTATATGTTTTTTGTGCATATATCACACTCTCACAAGAAAAATGGCATTTCTGTATTTCATAAATTTTATTAAGAATTTTTTTTTATGCAAAAAAAAAGTTTATACAAATCATACCATCTAAGTTTTAGTTTAAAAAGAAACTTCTTTAGATTTGTTCCCTTTCGTCTGCCTGATTCAAAAAAGTGAATTTTGTGTAGCTCAACTTGATCCATGAAAAGGCACAAAACATTCAATACTCAGTTGTAAGAAAATTATAATAATGAAGTAACATAAAGTGTATAAGAACCAAAATTAATATCTTTTGATCAACAAAAAGAACAAGACTGACAACTGAGAAACATGCTTTAAGGCTGCTTTCACCATATTCACAAGAGCGTGAACTTAACGCAGAGCATATTCTCAGGAAAAAAAATGTCTCAATTTTAATATTAAGGTATGGGAGAAAAAATGCAAAACATAAAAAAAAATGTGTCAACTCGGATAAAAATGAATAATATGATAAAATAAGTGATTCTCTACAGGGCAGTGAAGCCAGAATATAATATTAATGTTTGAGTACTTTTATATCTGGAAAAAGTATTCCGAATTTGGGTCCCATTCTTTAACATTAGCTGAAAACAGCCTTAAGGTGGAATTTTTTGGGGGTTATTCTTGTTTAATGGAGCATAATGTGTACAGTAATTTGTAAGGGAGGAACACAATTCATTTTAAGTTTTTATTGCAGTTCACACTGTTTCAGTTATTTTTGAGTCTCAAAGTGTTATGTTTTTGAATAATGTTGATTTCCTTGCAAGAGTGTGATATTAAGTTTCTATAAAATGGGGAGAAAAATATTATATAAATCTGTCAAGATTTATTTTCACTTCTGATATGTGCAATATTAATAAATGTAATAATCTACTTATGTCAGTTAGTTCATAAGGTAATTGAGTGTGTGATTACATTAAAAACGTTTGTATCAAATTATTTTTATATATTTTTAATAACTTTTAATCTTTTTCTCTTGGTATTTTTAAATTCCTTAAGAGATAAAAAAAAGAATTTTTTTGCCTGTTCTCTATTGTTAAAAAGCATTATGCATTTAATAGAACCATGCAAACTTGACTTATTGCAAGGTAATTTGAGGACAAGTTTTGCAAACAACAAAACAAGTGTTTTCTCTGAACTTGGAACATATAAAGAGTTAATAATTATAATGTATATTATTATAATGTATACTCTTATAATGTATATTCTAACAAATTTCTCTCTCTCATTTATTTTAATTTTTATTAAAATGCTATTTTTTCAAACTTTTAAAGAAAAATAAATTTAGAATATACATTCAAAATGGTTTCAAATGTAATAAGAGTAAGTAAAACTTGCAGAGTTCTATTATATAATATGTATGTCTAGAGATGAAAATATTATCAGAGTATTATATAACATATATTTATTATAGCCATATACTTCGATATACATTGTTATTATATGATATATAATACTTTTTAAAAATTTCTTAAGTTGATGTTCACTTCAAATTTAAATAGAATTATTTCTCCTCTACAATCACAAATAATTTATGGAAATTGCCAAAAATTTGGCAAATTAAATATCAAAATGAATAGAGTATATGCATACAAAATATTTTTTTAACATTTTATAAGTAGTAAATCTATACTTAAATATAAAGAACAAATGTTTGATCTAAATTTATAAGCATAAATGCCAATGAGAGATGAAGTCTTTTCCAACCCTTATAGGTTGGTAATTTTGTCTGTGTTCCTGTTTTCATAAATGCTAAAGAAAATTTTTTAAATTATTAAAACTAGAAGAAATTTTTAATGGCAATATTTTTTAAAATTATTATTTAGAGTTTAAAAAAAGAAAATTTTTATATATTGATTGCAGTTAAAGATGGCTTTATCCAAAAGTGATGTAAAATAAACAGAAAAATAACTGTTGATTATTTTTTTGGTTTACAACTTTGTTAAATGATGCCGCAAAGATGAAATGAAATGTTTGTCACTATCATTCCAACTTTTGTGTGAAAGTCAACTTGATGTCTAGTTAAAAAGATATCTTCTAGTCACAGTCTGTCCCTACTAAAGTGTATATTGTAAGGATGCATAATATATATGTAAATGTATATATTATTTTTAAAAGTTCTTATTAGCTTATTGTATATTTTATTATAGTATTTTTAGTACAAATTATATATTATAAGCATGCAAATTAAAAAATAAAATATTCCAATATATCTTTGATGATGTTTAGAAATTAAATAAGTGAATGTAGCATTTGGAAGATGGTCATATCAAGGGACGGAGAAAAATTTTTCCTCTTTCAGGGATGTATCACTTGAGACTATTTTGTGGAGATTGTCTTGCATTTTTATATGTACATTTATATTTTGAAATTGTCTAGTCATATAAGCATGTTCTTGTATTAGAATGGAAATATTTTTGTTGTGAATGGACACTTTTCTCAATTTTTACAGTCAAATCTCATTGACACTACTAAGTAAAGGAAAACAGAATTAAAAATTACAAATATTTGTAATGCATTTTTTTAAAATGCATTTATTATTATGTATAAGAGGTTTTTAATTTCTTTGAGGTGACAGATTAGGATTTTCTATATATTTTTAAAATGACCTGACATAAAATATGAAAAGTTAATCATTGTATTAAACAATGAAATAAAATTGTCAGCAGTGCATAAATGAAATAATGATATTCTTATTTAATTTTTGTTTTTGTCAAAAGAATAAAGGAATGTAAATTATAGTTTATGTTCTTCATTTAAGAGTATATATTGAAATATTATCTTACAATTTTTGTGTTTTTTAAAATAAAAGTTTTTCTGAATTTTTAAAAAACATTATCACAGGCTCACACATGTATATTATTTGCAGTCTTATTTTTAAATAGATAACAATAAGGGAATCGAATAGAAATTCCATTTTATGATTGATTTATAATAGTTAATGATTTACAGTTTTTTGGAAATTCTTTGCATTAAGTTTTAGAGGAAAGTTCAAATTATAATTTTTCATCATATAGTACAAAATTATTTGTTTGAACTACAAATCAAATAGTTTAAATGCATTTACAACTTGATACATAAACTTTTTTTAAAAAAATAATCACTTTATTACATATTTTGCATGTAATTGTTATTTGATTATTTGTCAAACTTGTGATATTAACATTTGCTTTTTAATGTGACATGCTATTCATTTTTAATGTGACAGACTATTTATTCAATTTTGTATTGTAACTGAACATTCATAGCACTTCATTTCTTTAAGGCTGTCTTCGGCAAAAGTATGAGAGCCTGAACTAAATGCAGAGCACATTTTCAGTCAGAAAAACGCCTCCATTTTCATGAAAATTTGCAACATTATAACTTACACATCTGTTAACAGTATAACGTTTCTAAAATTTCAAAATATTCTGTGAATACTATTTTTTAACATGTGAAGGAATAGCTCATTTAACATTATGGCATAGGGGAAAAAAAGGCAACACATTTTATGCCAGAAAAAATGGCTCAACTCAGTTAAAAATGTGAAGTATGATAACATATGTTGCTCTCTAAGGGATAGTGAAGCCAGAATATATTAATTTTTCATTTTTATTTATATCTGAAAAAATGTACCTAATTCTAGTTCTATTCTTTTACAGTAACCGAAGACAGCCATAACATTTTATTTTAGCTAATTATTTTGTCAGTTTTGTTATAGTTATTATGTACATATATTTTTATGTCTTTTAACTTTATGAGTTCTGGAGTAATGCGTGCAATATATAGGTATAATATATATATATACTGCATGTGATTTTAATTTCATATTTATAAATCTAATATTATAAGTTTTCTTTAGTTGCATTTTTTAAAATTTCAATGTTAATTCACTTATATGTATGTTAGTTTGTGTCTAGCTGACCAAAGTTTGCATTTTTATCACTCACTAGTCATTGTGCAAGCTGTTGCCACCCCCTCTCTGTGATAGAAGTATTTACATTTGAATCTGGTTTTCTCCTTATCTAGATATGATATTTGCAGATTTTATCTTTTCATGCTAGAATGTTCAGTTTGTTTTGACATGCTATTTATTCCCCATGTCACTCTTTTGTTTTATCTTGTCATTTTAATGCAAAATTATGTTTTTTTAAAAATTAAAGTAACTACTTTTATTTTTGGAAATTGTGCCATTGATATCTTTCACAGAAAACTTTTGCATTAATGAGATTTGACTGGTACTCTTTGAAAACATGAGGACAGAACGAAAATTATATAATAGTAGGAATTTAAGAGAAATTGCAAAATCAATATTCTAGTTGATTCACTTTCTCACCAGGATGTACTGTCTCTCTGCAGGTTGTATTCATTCATTGTGAGATTACTAATCTGATCGGGTAATTTGGATTAAATGTGCAAAATGGTAATGCATATGATGTATGCACAAATCAGTCTTGATGAATTAATCCATCAGGCTTTTAAGGAAATGAGCTTTCGGGGGAGGGTAATCAGTTCTGTCTGCTTTGCTTGATCTGCAAGTGGACGTGAATAATGGTAATTGGATGAAGCAAAACATTCACACATCATAGTTATTTAGATATTCATTGGATGTTTCATTTTGTTTTTACAGCTGATTCATGAGGGATATTTTTTGATTTTCCCCTAAAAACATCTGTTGGGAGACACTGTCAGTACATGTCATGTTAGATGGGAGGAAATGTGGGAGATTACAAAATGCAAAATTTTGTTCATAAGAAACTACTTTTCGTTTTGTCCTCAAGCATTGCATGTCAGAAAGATCTTTTTTTCTCTGTGGATGCACTGCTTACAAGCCATTCCTCTTAGAGTAATTAATGTGTTGAATGTATGATTGCTTTTAAAGCATGTAATGTTATGGTGCAAAAATAAAAGAGAAATATTTTAATGTGTTGTGTAATTTATGACCCTTTTTTTTAAATGAAGAATAAAGTGTGAAATAGTTTGGTTTATTATATATTATTTTTTATCGACTTTTTTTAAACTAAAAATTGTACAGGGTAATTTCTGTGGGGTGAAATGTGTGATTTTGGATACTGTATTTGCTTAACATCGGGAAAATACATTTTTGCTCTGTTAAAATGTATGTATCTTTTAATTTAAAAGTGCTCTTTACTTTTTAAACATTTTATTATGAATTAATTATCACACACAATATAGAATGTTTTAAAAACAAACGATTTTTATGTTAACAACAAACTGTACAAGAGATATTTTTTGCTCAATTTTTGCATGTAAAACAATCCACTCAATGTTGGAACATCATGAAAGGGTTCCCACTTTTACTATACTCACATCTTTCATGGGGTTTTAAATTTATAGCTGTTGTTTCTGGAGAGTTGATATCATTACCTTTATATTTTTGATTCCGAACATCAGATAAATTATTTTGCAGTATCGGTGGAGGTATCGTTTTTGATGACATATTGAATGCAATCAATTTTCCTTAATCAAAGCATTTTCATTAAATGGTGTGTAAAAACTAAATTGTTTTTGAAGAAGTATAAAATACTTTTAAGTAACATATTGAAAGTATATTTAAAGCATTCAGGAACTTTTATGTAAAATGTTTAACGTGATGTATTGTTACTAATAGTAAAACTAAGCATTGGGAAATAGTTGTGTTTCAATACTCAGTTCCTTGGCACTAATCATTTATTTGAATTATCTTTAAAAAGGCTTATATAGAGAAGACAAAAAGTTTGATAATTTTTCTTTACTTTAATCTAATTATAAAACTTGAAATCTAAACTGTATATCAAATGTAACTGTAAAACTAACTGAACAAAAACTGCAAATTTAAATCTTAAACTGTAAATCAAATGTGTGTCCGAGGAATTAATGATAATAATTGGCCTTTCAATGATGCACATTTTTGAAAGGGAGCTAATTCTGTGAGGTTATTAATATGTAATTTTAATGGCCTAATGCACAAATATCTCGTTGTTTTTAAAACATGCAAAAAACAACACTGTCTTCATATATATCTTCATCTAAGGTCTGTGGAAGACCACATGGAATAGCAAGAGTATTGGTTAATAAAGGACAATAGTTTATCAGTTCTTTTGAAATAACTTATCTCATGTAAATTTGGAAGGTAGAACACTGTTCTTTTGTAATTTATTGCTTCAGCTCATGTTTTCTTCTTCTTGCATTTGCAATTATGCAAAAAGAGGATTCACTTTTAAAATCGCATTCATTATTTAAGACCATGATTTGTGAATGGTGTCAAGAAGGAAGTGGGATCTATCGTTTGCAAAACAAACGGGTATGCAAAAATCTCAATAAATGTTCTCCATCAATGTATGTGTAAGATTGAATATTCTTCATGACATGATTAATTTCGCCAAGAGAGGAATGAGCAAGGCGATGAGGGGTAGTCCAGAGAAGATGAGTAGGACTTGTGCCGAGGAGCATTCTGCCTCTGTGTGATCTTCGCAGCTGTGGTAAGGAAAGCGATCCTTCATGTCGGCTACCAAGTTCCTGGCTTCCGTCCTTCCTCCATCACCTCCGCACCAGCTCCGTAGGGTGCGTCCAACACAGTCTTCGTATCGCACCAGGGCACTGACAAAAAGCAAAGATTAATGGATTAACCCTATTAGTAATAAGGAAAATTCAATTAAAAGTAAAAATTCGAGGAGAAATTTTGGGAGTGGCGCAGTTATTTCATAATAGAAATCGATGTACTGAGTTAGAAGGTGATTAAACAGGAAAAAATGAGATTGTTTAAGCCAGTTGCGTCGAAATTCATTTCGTTATAGAGGTGTGGGAATTGTCCCCCACAGAATGGTGACCCGGAATCCAAGCTAAGCTAATTATTCTACGGAAATTTCTGCGGGAATCTGGGTTTCTAGGAATCCTTAATCCCGTATCTGGCAAATCTGTTAGAAGAAACGACAATGTTTGATTATCATGCTGAAGGTGAATTGCATGACTATTGGACGAGCGGCGGCGGGGCTTCAAGGCTTGGAACTTGGCTTCTGAGATGTTTTTCTGGAGCATGGAATCCAGCAGAGAGTCTTTCTATTGGCTGAGGAAAAGTGAGAATAATGGCTTAAATTGGCTGCCCAAGGGGAAGGGGCGAGAGTGGTATGTTGTGACGCAATGTCCAGCAGGGGTGAAAAATTAAAGAGGTCGAAAAAGGCAGTTAATTTATTTGAACTCGTATCAACATATATACAATGTACCGAGATAAAAATAGAGTGGTAATTACTTTCAGTGTGTGAAACTATTTAGAGCGAAGATAGCGAATGCAGCGCCGCCTATATGTCATGAATGAGTGGTGGCGCCGCAGAGGTAAACAAAATTGTTTTAATGTTGAAATATAAGTTCACTTCATAACGCATATCCGCTTATCATACAGCAGCCTAAACATTCTTACTAATACTTCGAACTTCACTTTACTTGTTAAAGCGAAACATCAGCTTAGCATTACAGTTCGTGGCCGCGGTAGCCGAGTGGTATAGATATCAGATCGTGGCTTGCCTTGTCACGAGTTCGAGCCCAGTACCACTAAAGACCCGCCGTGTAGGGCAGCGATGCACGTTAAATCTGTCGAGAGCTGAAACGTCCTCCCGCTGGTGTGGTGTGGTAGTTAGGAGAGGGGGTTGCCAGCTCAGGTGTCGTCCACGTCACTTGACCATGGTTCAAAATTACGTAGTCCGTCGCCAAAAGCCCTCGTGCAGCTGAACAGTGTGACGTTAATATTCAATCAATCAATAGCATTACAGTTCAAGAGATTAAGTATGGAACATAATTTATACATGTGAAAAAGTGGATTGATTTAAACAGATGTTAGAAAAAAAGCTGCTTCTGCATGAGGGTAAAGCAGTCGGAATACAGTATAAATATCAGCATTTTTCAATCCGAATCTGCCAAGTTTATGTCCCGAATTTTAAAGGCTGTGTTTCTTAGGTTCTGTCATGAAACAGTCTGCCGCTTGTGTGCGTGCTGTAAACACCAGTTTCCGACCTATCATTGAGGGGGACCATCTGGAAACACGCCGATTCGATTGCATGGAAATAAACAACTACGGCGGAATATTACGAGGTTCCTAGTGAACAAATTACTTTACCCTTTCGATTAAGGAAGTAAAGAGAATAATTAGTTATTGTTTCATAAAACGTAAACTGTAATAAAAAAAAATTAAAAATAGCGAAAACGCCATAGAGTTTTCACAGGGGCGAGGGAAATTGTTTCATACTCTTAAGCGCAAAAATTGCCTTTAGATTGAAATTTTATGAATACATATATTATTAACACTATGCGAATACAGCCATAACTCGATTGGACTGAGATGGTGGTGAGTAGACACCTTTTTCTTCAGAAAATCTTTTTGTTACAGATCGATCATCAACAACAACAAAAAAAAAAAGCTTTGTTCGCGAATACAGAAGTAGTAAAAGCAATTAATGAAAGGGTCATTCGAAAAGGGCGAAAATTCGTTTTAGGCTGTTGTCTAACGTGCAGTATGGCGTCTGTCTGTAGCCCAGTAAATAAATTAAACATCAAAGGCAACACCTCATTGCCACAAGTGTTTCTTCGTGTTGCCTTTTTACGATTTTGAGTTGGTTCCTTAGATTATGCAAGAAGTCTATTGAGTTTGAGATATAAATTTATTACAAATGTTTCTCCAAATAAATTAAAATAAAGCAATCTATGTTATTAATTAGAGTGAAATTATACTGTCAGCTTGGATGTCATGTGATTTTTATTAAAAATGACAGAATTCGTTGTTTGTAACTCTTCGAATTGAACTCAGTCAAAATTTTTCTAAATATCATCGACGAGTTTTCATTGCCTCGAAATTCGTTGCTGAAGTTATTTCATGCAAGTGTTCAAGTTCGTAAAAACCCGTAGTGTAGAGAAGCTGATGCGTCCTCATATTTGTGTGCACAGCTTGATCTAATTTTTAATAGCGATATACTACGAACCATCTTATTTTAAACCTCTGTCAAATGAAGAAGACAACTTAGTCGTCCTCCACTCTCCCTAGCTCCACACAACGTGAGAACTTAACAGATTTAACGTTTATAGCCTTCTTATATGGCGAGTCTTTAGTGATGCCTGGACTCGAGAAACTAGGAATAAGGCTGATCATGAGTTCGTGACCATGAGCACTTGGTGTGACGTCAGTCATTTATTATTTCCTTAATAATTAGATACGTGGATTATTTATTTAACCAAAGAAACTGATTTTACCCAGGAAGAGCTTAGAACCCCTTTAAGCTGGGAAGGCTACCACTTCAGCAAGCTAAAGAGAAAGAGCCGTCCCCCCAAAATTTAAAAAGCATTTACTGCTACGATATTTAAAAGTTTTTTTAAAAAATTATCCGAAGAATGACTCACCAACAGGTCTTGTGATGTTTCATGTCACTGTCGTTCCTGTTTCGCGCGTCTCGCTGGTCCGTGTAGAATTGGGATCGACACTCCTCTAAATCAGAGCGGGCGTCTTCGGAGCATCGAGATCCATCTACAAATGTAAAAGACGGCGTGAGATACGAACGAAATGAAATTCGTACGTAAACACTATTCGTGGTCTAACAGCTATATAAAAAAATAGAACCCGTATAATGAACGATTGATTGTTCTTAAAGTGTGAGCCAAATTCCTTCGCCAAGCGCAAAACCTGCAATATATTTCGATATATCTGCGAATATGTTCTCACTTGAATATGTAGCGCAGCTTTCCACAGAAAGATGAAAGTATCCTTTGAAATTTTTGGACAGCTAGGCGAACAAAAATTAGACAACGTATGGGTGTCAGATGTTAACATAAGGTGGCAACAGAACGTGTACGCTTTCCGTCTCTATCAAGCGTCCGAAATACAACCTGCTCAGAATTGAGCTATCAAGGACTTTGAAAGGCAGTTTGCAAATAGTAACCTTGAAGTTGAAATTAGAGACCCATAATGGCATTGATTTTTTATTAACGCCGTACTCGTTCACTAATAGCCTTTGCTTAGCTTTAGACCTCGTCATTTTGAGCCTCACGAGGATGACAAATGAGCTTGCACTTATGGCGTATTTCGTGGATTCAAATGCCTTCCATAAACCAATCAGTTTTAGATTTTTAGCATAAGGATTCCTCTTCAATGCTTACATCTATGTGTTTTTTTTTAAAAAGCACTGCACCTTCTATGACAGAAGTCTGTGTATGCCATTTGCTAGTAACCCACTCTCCAAACTTCCACGCCAAAGTGAAGACTTTAAACCACAACCTATTTAATATGGATCAGTCCCTCTACAGTGTGAATCTTCAGTGGCACCTGAATTCTAACTTAAGACGCAGACAACGCTGGCCACGAGTTCACGACATCGCGGCTATTTTAGATGTCATCAATGAAATCTCTTGTTGCGAAGATTTGAATCGTGCCAGACTCAAGTGATCGAAAATGATTGAATGGATATGAATATGATTGTGTGAATGAATATTGATAACAATTTCGTGAGAGATTGACCCAGATGTGCTTGGGTTCTATAAATATTTTTACTTCGTTTACAGACTGGCATTTGAGGCATTTGTGACTTATGATTCCTGTAGTGGTACAGTTATAGAACTTCAGTAAGTATTAACTTAACTTTAAAAATATACACTGCTGATCATTAAAATTGCAACACGGGAAGGAATTATCTGACGAAGGTCAAAATCACATGAAAGGAAGAAGAGTTTGGGATATACAAATGATTAGAATTTCAATGCATTTGGATGACACAGTAGGGAGAAACGACATGTGAAGCACAGCATAAAAGAAAAGTTGTGCAGTGTATTTCTTATTCGTAAAGCTCTTTGTAAGTGTTACAAGCAAGCAAATATTCCAGTTTAATGATTTTAGCTTCATAAATTAGTTTGAGAGGCAGCACCCAATTTAATGCTGTATTCTACTTGACTCGTAACGGTTAACTTTACGCAGCGCTGAGAAAATAAAATATATTCTACTAACGTCTTTCATAGTAAGGTCGGAATTTGCTCAGAATATCGTGCTATGCCTCGAATAAGAAGAAAAGCTTACCAGCAAGTGTTGGAATCCGATAAAGGCAGGATGGTTGCCTATCGAGAGTGTGGATTATCATTCCGTGTTATCGCTCATTGCACTGATCAAAATCCAACCATTGTCATGCAAATATAGAATCAATGGTTTATTGAGGGTCATAATGAACAGCATGCAAGATCTCTACATCCGCCCATGACTAACGCCTGAGACGAAAGACATATTGGGAGGTTGGCTCTGCAAAACCAAACAACCATATCACGGACCATTAGTCAGAAAATGGGCATATTTGGAGTACGCTCAGTATTCGCTTCTATGGTACGACGACCTTTGCAGCAGCATGGACTGTCAACACGGTGATCATTACTTCGGCTTCCCTTGGAAATTCAGCATAGAGAGAGATGGCGACTGGTTCACCGAACGACAGAGCTGGATTCAGGAGTGACAGAAGGTCGTCCTTTCAGACAAGTGCCGGTTCTGCGTGCAGTAATCTGATTGCCGAATACGTGTCTGGAAGATCCGAGAAGACCGCTAGCACCTGCTTACATTTGGTATCGGCCTAAAAGTCCTGCATGTGATGTGATGGTTTGGGCAGCCATTGGTGCGCAACACTCGCTTCTATATTTCGGATCGACGGTAATTTGAGCGCAGATTGGTGCATTTCTGAAATCTTACGTCCAGTGGTTGCGTTCTATCTTTGAGGCCTTCCGCACGCCATCTTCCAAAGTGATACCATATATCGCTCGTAGGAATCTTACTTTCCTCGATAAACATGTTATTTGATTGTTACACTGCCCTACACGATTCCCATATCTTTCACCCTTTGAAAACAACTGGTCATGGGTTGCTAAGAGACTGGTCCACCACTCCTCTTGTGCTAATACATTTTTTTTGATTAAGTATGGCATAAGCATGGCGCAGTCGCCCAGCCAGTATGGTGGTTATGACCCTCGGCTTGTAACCGAGTGGGTTCGGGTTCGAATCCCGAGTAGGAAAGAAGTCGGTCTTTCGCCTGAAATGGATTTCCGTCTCGAAAGGAAAGCAGCGCACCCCTTCATGTTATATGCTGGGATCATCATGTGTAATAAATGTGTGTATTCTTCTGTTTGTATTGTATGCTTTCTGTTCTTCTCTTGTATTTCATATGTTCCCAGGATAGTAAACACACGACAACAACTACAAGCATGACGCAGCATGGAATTAATTGCCTGTTTCTGTCATCCAAGCTCAGTTCAACTCCATTCCTAACTTGGTAAGGGCCATTTTAGCTGCAAGGGGTGGCAGCTGTTTCTGCTAATTTCGCATCTCTGTAATCCCCCAAACTGTTTGCAAGTTTAATTATTTTGTCTTCGTGCAAATATCTTTACGTATTCTGTTTGCGTACAGTAAATATATTTTTTTTTGTATTTGCTCTCATTCATAATGTTGCAATTTTAATGGCCAGCAGGATATTTTGGATTATTTAACATTCTGAACACACATTTTGAGAGAAATCTTATTTCAATTTATCTTTAATATCATATTTTACTATTATAGTGTTTTTACGGCTTATATCTTTCTCTATATAAAAAAACTGTTTCGTGATGCTGCAATACATTTTTTTATAGATAAGGTATAGTTGGTAAAATTGGGCGGTAAAAGGTTGAATTTAACTGTAGAAGAGCGTCAACAACACGATTTGCCTAATATTTAGATCTCTCCTACCTTGAAGCGCTTTCTCGAAAAACTCACTTACGTCGTAGATCGTGATATTATATAATTCTCCAGTTATTTCTAGAAATATCCATGGGATTGTCAAGTCGCCAGAATTGATGTTAATTTTGCAGTTTTACAATTTGAGCAATGAGTAAGAACTGTGATATAATTTGGTCCACTGTTAGGCGGACAGGGAGTACCCCTCAGTTTGCTTAATAATTATTTACTTGTAACATTTACTATAACATTTGTGTTACTTTTATATTGTGCTATAACATTTTTAACTATATCGTTAGTGATTTCATATTATTCGAACGATATTTTGAATTCAGATTGAAAAAAAACATAATCAAAATAGCTTTGGCTCCATTTTATTAAGTAGGAATTTTGTAGACATTTTTTTATAAAAACAAAAAAAAAAAAAAAATGAGATCTTGAAACTTTTTTTATTAATTAAAAAAATATTTTTTAGTGTCGCTTCTCCAGGTTAAAAATGAAGGAGTTGTGTGTATCGTACCGTTTCTGTCGATACTCATAGATATACAGCTTAACAGTTATCCACAAAATCCTCATGCATGAAGAAGCACTAACAATTAATACACCATATAGGGCAACGTGCGAGCATCTAGACATACTTATTAATTAAAATCGGAGAGAGAGAGAGAACGAAAGACCAAATGCTTAAAAATTACTGACTTACCATGTTTGCCTGTCCCGGAACGGGATACTCATCAGAATTTTATAAGAGCCGAATTAATGGGATGACTTAAAATTAAATTTAAAAATATAATTAAAATGGGCAGAACAATTCTGCTGGAACGGCGACAAAATCTGTCGGCCGAAGGAACAGTCCGCACCACTTTCCTGCGATCTGATTGGCCGAGGCCGTTCGCTCGCAGAGAAGTGGGCGTGGAAAATGGATTGGGTCGATCAAAAATAAACGACCCGAGACAATGGCGAGATCTTGAATTAAAATTCAAAAGATCTCATGCAAAAATAGGGGAGAATACAAATTTTGAATAAAAATTTAAAATACACTTTGCCGGAGATAAATATAAGGCGAAACATCGGTTTTAGGAAAAATAGACGCAATGAAGTCATATATGTGATACAATCATGAATAATAATTGATAGATGTAGATATGGAATGTCCAGTTCTCAAAAATATAGCGGTCGTTATTAATTAATTAAATTGCTGGACGTGAAACGAATTTTAAGAGAGCTCTAGATAGTACAGAATCGTGCCTCCACCAGCTGAAGCGTGAACACCGCACAATTGAATTCAAAAATTACTGACTTCTCAAGAATCATTTAAAATGCATAAAGCATGTGCTGCCATCTATTGAGTACAGTAACAGTTAATATATAACAAACAAGATTATGTTTTTCTTTGAATTCCTGTTCAACTGGGTGGGAAAGTTGGTTTGGCGCTGACCTTATGCGCTCAAGTTTAAGGGTTCGACCCCGTTTCGGGATGCAGAAAAATCGACAGCATCCATGCCGTATGATTATGTGGCATGTAAGTGATCCTTTGAGTGCCTGTTTGGCTTGGGTACTCTCGGCAAAATTAAATTCCTTGTACAATTTCGCATCGTTAGATCATAGAAGCCTCTCTCTGGGCAGGAAACTGGGCATCAAAATTACATTGCGGCAATTGGTATCCACCCATATGGTCCCGGGGCTATATTATGCCAGTTCCCGGAGTATGTACGAGGTCTGCAATGGTAAAAATACCAATCCACAACCCCGACTGAAGTAAAAAAAAAATCCTGCTTATTTCGCACCGCTACAAGGTTACTTTTGAAGAAGGTGAGATGCAACTTAATTGTTGATTTTCTCGACAAATTTCTTCTTTGATTTCATTGCAAAAATACTCATTAAATATCATAAATTGCCAGAGATTCAGTCCGAATAGTGAAAATATCTCAGCAAGAAAAGTTAGTAGAATATTTTTTTGCCAGTTTAGTATGCTAATGACATGACGGATTGACGTGCTTTATATTCATTTGGTCACTTTGTGGTGTTAATATTTTGCTTGACCCCGGAATTTTTTGTGAAATTAATAAAATTTTCATTTTGTATGATAATATCACATCTACAAAATTGTGTCTGAAAGTTTCTTAAGGAATAGATTTTTATGTCTTGAGGTTTACGAAGATATAAAAATAACCAATTAAAATATTATTTCAGCTCAAAGAGGAAGCTAAGTAAAAAGGAGTTAAGCTGCTCTTACAAGGCATTCTTTCGCCTTGAGCTGCCAGAAGGGCACTGTTGGGAGAGCGTGAGTTCCGAGGGCAGTTCCAGGCCCTCTGCTGACCCTTCTCCATGAGGTAGGTTCCGAAGAGCTGCTGGTCAGTAGAAGAACAGTCCACAAGCACAACCGAAGATGCGCAGTCGCGGAAGCTGGAAAAGGCCCTGGGGGGAAAAAAGGTATGGTCAGTTGGATTAGATCTTTTTGAAACCAGATCCATTCTTGCCTGGTAGATATCTAAAGGAGATTCCAGTGCTTTTCTGCCATTTTGTGATGTTTAATATAAACGTAAACTCAGAACGTATCATTGCGTGTTAAGTATTCCATCAAATCGTGTTGAATATGTGAGCATTTGTAAAGGATAATTTTTTCTAGAAGAGGATAGGAATATAGCATTTTTTTTTTTGTTATCAGGAAAATTTAAGAGGAAAAATAAAGAAAAAAAAAAGTGTTCTCTTTGAAATAATATTTTTGTGTGATACATTTTAAAAAGTAAAGACAATTTATTTCTATACAATATTTATGAATTTTTTTCTCAAAAATCATTAGTCAACTATAGATGTTAATTCATTTGATAATTATGAATAAGGAAAGTCTTTCAGAAATTGCTTTTGGTAAAATAGGCTGTATCCATTTTAAAGATAATGTGAGAAAAATACAAAGCAACGTAGATTGCTTCAAGTATTTATATTATTTATTGGCGTAGCTAGTTCTGAGTGGGCCTTGTACAGAGTGTTTTTTTTTCCAGGTATAGAAGTTTAAGTTGGCATTACTTTCCAAGATGGCGACCGATTTAACAGCTGTCAAGTGATTTATTCTCAGTTTGGTTTGGCAATTCATCATGAATAGACTCACGCCTGAACAACGCTTTCAAATTGTGCAATTTTATTTCGAAAATAATGGTCGATTTTCATAAGCGAATTTTGTTTAGCGATGAAGCACACTTCTGGTTGAATGGCTACGTCAACAAACAAAACTGCCGCATTTGGAGTGAAGCTAATCCACAAGTGTATGTCGAAACACATGTGGGGCTATGTAAAGTCATTGGTCTATGCGGATAAGCCACAAACGCTTGACCATTTGGAAGACAACATTCGCCGTGTTATTGCCGATATACGGCCACAAATGTTGGAAAAAGTCATCGAAAATTGGACGTCCAAATTGGACTACATCCGAGCCAGCCGTGGCAGTCCTATGCCAGAAATAATATTTAAAATGTAATGCCACAAGATTATCTTTCGAATACAAAAAATTCATGTCAATCGAATAATACATCGTTGTTTTATTGCAATTTAAAGTTCTATACCTCTAAAAACACCCCTTTATCAACATTTCCTTCGGGCACCCATTTCACATATGAGAACCGTAGTTAGTGGGACCGTAGTTACACGCGTTGGGGCCCCTGTAGCTTAGGGGCTCCGTATCATTGATACGGCGGTAGCTACGCCCCTGATATTATTGCATTCTTAAGAAATTTGGGTTTCGAAATGTGAAGTTACATGGGCGAATAATGTTTGATTTATTTATTTCTTTCATAATTTCAGGATTTTGTGAATGAAAAATATAATTCATTATGTTTATGATCCCTTAAGAGCTTCACTGACTCTAGAATGGCTGTCAAGGTCTGAATCGCTGGACAGAACTCACCTGCAGGATGTAGTGTCTGTTGAATATCCTCTGGCAGGCAACAGTCCTTCGCATCTCTTGACGTCCTCCCTTTGAAAACACGATTTTGTGTACCAATCTGTGAACGAAAGTGGACCTAGGGATTAGTGACATCCAAATGTGTTCATTCAAAAATTATGCATATTAATCAATTAACAAATAAAATGGCAAATCAATTCGAATTTTAAGTCTGCCCGAAACATCCATTTTTTTACCGCTCTTAGAAACATCCGTCTGATAGACAGTTACGCAAATTTTTTTGAATTTTATTCCCTTAAGGACTGTTTTAAATGTCCTTATCGCACATGAAATTGAGTAGAATTTTTATTATTTAAGTCTTTATGAGGCACACTGTATTAATATATTTTTATCACAAGAATTGTGACTAGTATTTTTTTTTATAAAAACTGATTAGAAATTATTTATATCCATGTAAAAATAATTAAAAATAATAATACCAAGGACAAAAAAACTACAGGAATATCGGTATGATAGGCGGTGATAGATAAGAAAAATCACACATATCATAAAACATATAAACAGGTATTTCACACGGACCGCAACATGAGGATTAAGGGGAAAACATTATAAGACCAAGGCAATATTTGACGCAAAATGTGGAAAATTGATCAAAATATTAAAACTCCTTTTTTGGCTTTTAATATTATATGAATCTCTATCAAACATATATAATTTTTTTCGGTTTTATGCATTTTTTGCTGAGTTGGGAAGTAGTTTCGGTTTCTTTCCACCCATTGTTGTACAAAGTTATCATACAGTTTGATAATGCGATTTTTTTCCTTTTTATATAAAGCCTCTCTTATTTTTATTTCAAATATTAATTTATCAAGCGCAGAATCGCAGCAAACAAATTTTTGACGGAATTCCATACTAAAATCGGTATATTATTTGTTTTATTTGTTTATAATTTAAACTCAATTTCACCCATAAAAAATCATTACTCCAATTCTTCACTACTTCACTGTTATCATTTATTGTTACCTATTACAGTTACAAATAGACATATATATATATATATATATATATATATATATAATCCAAAACATAAAAATACACAGATAGTTAGAACCTAAGATAACTCTACTAAATAAGAAAATCGGCACAATAGCACAATAACAAACACCTGGCCTTAGGAACCAAGATTGCAGGTTTAAACGAGTTTTAGGGCTAGCCAAACTTCACCTGTAGTTTGTCATACTATGTACCAAGAGGAAAGGAAAGAATAACATTTGGAGGAATTTAAACATTATAATAAAATCACTAAACTAATAAAATATAATTATAAAATTGTAGCCTACTAGTATTCACATTATACATTTAAATTCGATGCAAAACGTAGATAGTAAGACTTACTTCGGGAGTATATATATATATATATATATATAAATGTATGTACATATATATACATATGTACATATATATATGTACATATATATATGTATATATATATATATATGTAGATAGATAGATAGATAGATATATAAATATATATAATATACATACACAGTCGGACTTCTGCATAACGAAGCCGCTAAATTCGGAAAAATAGTTCGTTATATAGAGGTTCATCTTTCAATTTTCTTTCTAAACCATATAAAGCATATTTTAAATTCATAAACACTGTTGAAAAAGTAATTATTCACACCTTTTTGTAAACTCTCTCTAATACATATTTATTTTACATAGCTTACTCATCAAAAAAAGAAAGAACGAAAAACTGCAAGGTAAGTTTCTTAACACCTTTATCGATTTTCTGAAGAATCAAACTTTTTTCTTTGATACTCAAGAACTTACGTTTTTGACATTTTTGTGCTCCAAGAAATGGAACTACCAGTACGACTGATCAACACTACACATGAACTGAGATTAACTTAAGGACACGGGATAACTCCACTAAGGATGAAAGGTAATATCGAATATGTTTCTAGTGAACTGGATAATGGGGGTTAAAGGTTGCATTTCTTGGATGAAACGCCCAGAATCATATTGTTCTCGGAGAGGCAACCTAATAAAAGATTTACGATCACCACAAAATGCGTTAAAAGAGAGAATAACGTGCAATATCCAGAAATATTTTAAAAATAGGGTGAAAAAAATTGAATCACAAGAAAAAAATTCGTTATATACGTAGAAAATGTAATTCGCTATAGGGAGGTTATTTTACGAAGAAAATCTTGAAATGTTCTTGGTTCGAGGAAAAAGTTCGTTATATAGAAAAATTCGCAATATAAAGGCTCGTAATATGGAGGTTCGACTGTATATATTGCAATCTGTATCCGTACGACGCCGACAGCAAAATTGGTAGATGGGATTGCTTGATTGATAGAATTTGCCTCTAAATTTTTAATACGCTGTTCTTCGATAATTGAATTTTTTAGTACAATAGGCTATGAGCGGGACACTCAGAAATTCTCACCAAAACCAATTACGTCGACAAACAAATGCAAATTAAATTTTTAAGACATTTTAGAAAGGTTTCGTTATTTCTTGTTCTTAAATTGTTTCATAAGCTTTAATTCAAAAAAGAAATCTTTTTATCAGAAAAAAATAACTTTATATCCAATTGCTGCACCGTAAAAGCTTATTGTTTCTAATTTATAAATACCCATTTTTATAACTTTTTAAAGTTCATAGGTAAATCTGCTTTTTTTTAAATGGGATGCTCAAACTTGAAAAGCTTGTAGTAATATAACCCTATAAATATATTTTTGTTTTGTTTTAATATTATGTTTGAAGGGTTAAGTAAAAACGCTAACAAAAGAATAACTGGAAAATGTCATCAGTGAGGTTTTCCTTTAAGATTACTTCGAGAGCTTTCAAGGGTGTCGTCTTAAGCGACTTAAGAATGGAGAAATGTTACTTAGACGTCAAGACCAAAACATTTAGAGTTCGGATTGATTTATTGGTTGTTTTTAATATAGAAGAAGCCACGTGCGCGCCCAGCTAGTATGGTGATTATGGCACTCGGTTCCTAATCGAGTGGGTTCGGGTTCGAATCCCGAATAAGGCATGGATTTATCTTTGGAAAAAGAAGTCGGACTTTCGCCTGAAATTCATTCCGTCTCGAATGGAAAGCAGCGCACTCCTTCTGTTCTATGTTGGGATCATCGTTTGTAATAAAGTCTATATTCTTCAGTGATTGTATTGTATGTTTCTGTTCATCTATCCCTCGTCTTTCGTATGTATCCTAGGTTGAAACGCATAACAACAATAATATATAGGGTGTCCTCGAATGCCGTCTACAAACTTGGAGGGAAGGTAGAGAATATCGTGCGCAACCATAATTACATAGGAAACCATGGGGGAAATGATAGGTGGCGCTGTACGTGAGCTTATAGGTTCGGAACATGTAGTTTCCTCATTTTAGACATGGACAGCGTGCGATGAACATTAATCGTCATACGAACTCCGAGTTGGCGGATATCCATTTCATCTACGACCTAGCCAACGGAAATAGACGTGTTGATGTTCGGTTATATGGCAAAAGATATCCAATGAGGCGGCAACTGAATCATCAAGCGTTCACTGGGGTGCGTCAGAACCTGGCGGAACATGGACTTTCAGAGCCACGATTGACAATACGCCCGTTAATTCTGATATGGACCTTATGGCATGAATATCCGTCTTCGCTGCTACGATCCGTGAAACACCCGGTATTTTCGAACATGTCCGCCAATCTATATCGCGTCGGTGTCGTGCGTGCATACATGCCAATGGCAGCAATTTGAAACACCTTTTGGGAAGCTTTAATGTCATACTTTAATTTATTACTGTTCTTTGTTTTTATAATAAAGCGTTTTACACTACATTCTGCATTGTGGCCTTAAAATCTATGTGTCTCTTTATCTCGTTGGGGTTATCGCCAATTATGGCTCCTTATGATGTTCTTTTCCTCCCACTCCAAGTTTGTACACGGCATTCGGAGACACCCTGTACACAAGAAATATTGACGACGGACCCAGCCGTTTTGAGGCACGTTCAACGACATCTGAGCTCGCTTGCCTCTCTGATAACTTCTATGCCACCCCAACAATTTGAGCCTCAAAAGATCTAACATGTACACAAACCACTCTATACAGCTGATGTTTAGAGACCAAACGCCTAAAGATCCCTTAAAATACTTGATCAAAGCGAGACAACTTCATTGGTTTATAAATAGGGTAAAATGAAAAAAAAACCTCATCTCAAAGGTGATATAAAAAGAGAAAAACATGACTAAACGTTGGAGATCACATCATTACCACTTGCTGTGGTGCTACTTTATGTCACCAGACACAACTTCCAACAAAGCGAGAAAAATGAAGAATTCGATACTCCGACTAACTGACTGCAATGCCAAGCGTTGAGTTCCTTTTAAAGGTTATTTCAAGCTTGGTTGTTTGTTTGGAAAAATAATAATAATGTTTAAAATACCCTTTTACCCAGTATGCGAAAAGTCAATTGAAGTCCCACCAAAATATATTTTCTTTCTCTTATAAAATAAATTCAGTTTTTATCAAATTTACTCGCTTTATTATCACGAACGATTTACACAGCAAAACGTTGTCTAACGTTTGGCAATTTGATTTAGTAGTTACATGCCCTGTTTGATCTCTTACAGCTTCTAGTACTCTGAATCTTCTTTTAAGAAGATTTTGAGATTCCGCATTGCGCAGGGTCACATTCTTTGTTATAGTAAGTAAATAAAAATAAGCAGTGACGTAACGGAGAACATTTGGGCTTCCTTGTAAAGTCATGTTTTGGGACCCCAAGTTGGATTTTACAAAGGGTAGGTACTTGGTGGCAGTCAGGCTTTGGGGCCCCCTAGAACCCTGCCCCCCTGCAATGCGGGGTGTACGTTACGCCTCTGAGAATAAGATCCCAGTTTGACACGGCACAACGTAATTGAACACTAAATTATATAATAAACTCATATTACATTAGAATTTAATGACTAAAGACAAACTAAAATTTAATCGATCTTAATTGCATATATATGAAAACAGATCAATTAACTCATACGCTGTTTTGAAAATTTTCATCGTGAAAATTTATCATTGCTTTCAAATTACTACTTTGCTTTTTAAAGGAAATTTTATTAAGAAACACATAGATACTGCTTGAAAAAATAAAAGGCTATTTACTTCCTTCCGATTCGCAAAAACTCTGAAGATATCTCCACATTTTTATGATGGGTTCTCTATTGTCGTCTTGTTCATCCTTGTCCAGGCACATGGATGTTTGCCACAGGAGACAGTCGAAGTTCTTTCGAATAGTTCTGAAAGGAAGAAATATTTCATTTAGGATTTTGGAAAAACAGAAGGGATTGCCATCTTTTTTTTTTTACTCATTAAAAATAAGCACGTGTTAGGTATGGCTTCGAAAAATTTAAATTTCACACAAAATGAATAAAATTAAGCACCTAAAAAGACAATTTTTTTAAGAAGTTATCACAATTTCTAGTACATTTCTAAACTGGAACTTTAGGAAATGCTGTTCGCGTTCTGAATAGTTCTTTTAGCTATGCTAGGGATGGAAGCTGTTAAAGCTCTTAAGGTATCCGACTACCCTAAAATTGTTAATTTTGACAAAAATTAACAAATTTTTTATGATTTTATTTTATAGGCCATCTTATTATCTTTATAAAAATACCAAGTTTGTTGTTTTCCTTTCACTAGAACAAAAACTACAAGTGTTTTGGTAAAAGCAGATGCCATTACTTTATATAGGCAAGATGTCATACTTTAAAATGTGTGTGTGTGTGTTTTTTTGAGAATGCTCAAACGGGGACAGCGATTGCTAAAAAAGTTTTGAAAATAATTAACTCAAATTTTTTGTGCATGTTCTGTATAATAGTAGAAGTGTTCCTACTTTCAGATTTATCAATCACTGTTTTATTAAAAAAATTTACAGTCTCTTACGCGGGAATATAATCACTGATTTTTTAAGAAATATCATATAATAACTAAGATAAAGTGCTCTATTTTTTGTAAAAATTAAAATATCTCTTATCCTGAAAGATATTTCAGGAACTTTTGATACAGAATGGGCCCCATTTATGCTATTTTTTGTAAATTTTTACCAATTTTTACTATTTTAGTAATAATAATTTCTTTTTCTCTTCTTAATTTTAGCATATTTTTTTAAAAATGTGTGTACTAAACAAATTTAAAAACCACATAAAAAATCCCCGTATCTCCATTTTTTAAAAAAAAGTTGTCGCAAGTAGTCGGATACCTTAATAAACCTCAAGAAATTTGAAGGAAATTTGTTGAAATTTTTTTTATATAGATTGTGTTTTTATTTAATTCTAATTTTGATTCTATTTTCAGATCCTTTTCAACAAACCAGAAAGGGTTACCAGCTTTTCATAGGCTAAGGTTTTGAAAGACCCCTGATGTAGGAAAGTCAACTTTAGGTCCAAAAGATCTTGTCACGCAAGGAGTTCGAAAATCCTCTCCTGCTCATCCATCAGATACCTCCAGGAGACACCCAAACAAGCAAGATGAGAAGGATAATTAGGAATAAAATGGAATGTTCGAGTTGTTACTGAAATTCGCTAAGCTAAATACGCACATTATAATTAAATTTGCATAAAAGATGGTTAGCAATTATTCATGTTTAAGAAACACCGTAATGCATAACATAAATTTTTTCGAGTGAATTCAAAAGCGCCGTGAGAACTGTGTGATGAAACACAGCTCTTTTCAGCTCAGTGGCGTAGAGTGGGCTTCGTCCGCTTGCCTGGTTCAAAATTACGGGTCCGTACCGAAATTTACCGCCTCTCTATTTTAATTATTAGTCAAGAAAATTAACAAAAAAAAAAAAAGCCACCTGGGGCCGACCTTAAAACTTTTTTTTTTATTGATTAAAAATAAAAAAAAAAAAGCAGCTTAAAATTTTATTGATTAAAAATGCACGTGTTTTTTTTTCATAGCAAAATCGTTTATACAATTGTCAATATCAGTATGTATGTCATGTTCAATAACCAGAATAGCTAAATTTGTTAGCTTTAACGTGGATGTAGCCGATCCGAGGAAATTTTTGACTAATTTTAGCCTAGGGAAGTTTCTCTCGCAACTGGCATTACTGATGGCAGATGTTAAAAAAATTCTCAACATTATGACAATGTTTGGTTAGCCATCTTCAGGTTTGGACTCAATAATATATTTTAATAAACCCAGAAAGAGTCGGACCTAATGAGTTCTTTTTTACAGCCTGGGTCTGTTGCAGCTACGAAAGCTTGTAGACGTACGCGCTCAAGTTGGAATTCTTCTTTATTAATGTCTTGAGAAGCTTGACCTAAGTTTCGTCTATGCTCAATATCACTTCAGGCCTTAAAAAAGCACATTTTTGTGCTAGATTCTGCAAGTGTTGGAATCTTTTTTCGAATTTCAGTAGTTACACTGTCTATTGAAGTAAACATTCCTCGCCTCAAGTCATCTTCGTGCGATAACTAAACATCTTTATTTCCGTCGCCAAATATATGCTTCCTCCTGATTCGCCTTGGGGGCTCAAAAGAAATTTCAAGCTCTTCATATAAACTTTTAACATACATTAAAGCTTCATCCACGAATTCCTCTCGTTTTGCTTCTAATTCAATCTGTAAAGCACGTATTTTTTGAGCACATTGATGGATATTTAGTCTCTGTTTGCAAATAATTTTGTGAGCATCATTGACTTCACACAGTACCGGTTGCCTGGAACCTAAGTAACATAAAAACGAATGCGATTGAATAACGACTAATATTATATATTTAATACGACCGTATTAAAGCTTTCACTCGTTTCCATCAGTTTCGTCGCGCTGGTACGATTTGGAGTTTGAAATATTTTATGAATTTAAATATCGCCTTTGCCTCCGCCTCTTTTCGTATGCCGCCCAGGGCCATGCCCCCCCCCGCGGCATCCCCCACACTACTCCACTGTTTCAGCCTTTTGAGTACTTGTGCAAAGCAGCTTTGAGAAATATATGATCACGGATTCGATAGAAGTAGAATCGATACAGCGAAATAAAATGACTTATACAACGTTAAACTAGCAAAAAAAAAAAAAAAAAAAATCTAGATTCACATAATTGAAAAAGATTATTAAATAAGTAAGTAAAGTAATTATGAAAATTTTTAAAAAAAAAATTTTTTTTTTTGCATAGAAGCAATTTTATACTTCTCCAATACCAATCTTCGAACATAGTTTTAAGGGGTTTTAATTTATTTTAAAACGAGATACTAGGTGTTGAAAATATATTTTTTTTATCTTTTAATTCTTTGGATAGCAACGTTGTGAGTGAATATTAACGTAGCACTGTGTTCAGCTACACTATGGCTTTCAGAGACGGACCTCGTAATTTTGAACCCTGTTCAATTGACGAAGACGACACCTAAGCTGGCACCCCCCTCTCCTCACTACCACACCAACGGGAGGACGTTTGAGCTCTCGACAGATTCAACGTGCATCGCCCCCTACACGGTATTTATTGGTACTAGGCTCGAACTAATGACCCTCCAGATACGATCCGATACCTTGACCGCTAGGTTATCACGGCACCAGGATGGCACATAACGTTAGCTATAAAATTATATAATTATTTCTTTTTTATATGAGTGGGGTAATAGTGAATATAAATATTTCACTACTTGTGAATGGCAGCACTCTGTTGTTCATAAGATAATTTGTTCGATTGTTATGAAAAAGAGAGGTTACAGTAGTTTCTCTTGGTGATCTTGAAATGATTATTTGTCTCTTTAAACACTGAAATTACTAGCCACCGTAGTTAGTACGAGTTTGAATTCAAACTACTTATCTCAGAAGTGCGTGGAAAGAGAATAATTTGGTTTCCGTACAATTATTATTTTGCAAAGCGAAGAAAATTAGTTTAGATTACCTTTTGGAAGCTTTTACACAAGGTAATAAAAATTCATTGAATGAAATAAATTACTCAAATTTTAATATGAATGAGAATTAACAATGAAAATACACTGTAAAACTCTTTGCAAGTATTTAATTAACAGCGCATAGTATCTCTCCTTCCATCTCTAAAAGAATATTTTTCCCACTTGTATCAGAAATTGTTTTACTATATTTCTAAAGTCATACATTTCAACATATTGGTTGCAATATCAACTTTAATGATGATTTCGTAAAATCTGCCACTTTAAATTCAAATAGGGTTTGAAGAACGATCGAAAAATTTTATAGTTGCAACATATCTTTGGGTAAAGGAAACTCTTCAGCTTTAATCATTCATTTTGTCGCGACCCTCGTAAAAAAAAGTTCTTTCACGGTTTTGAATATTCCACAAGATCGTGTCCAGCATCGATTCATTCCTAGCCGTTAATGAATGGGGAAGTTGAGGACCTGAATCACTGCGCAAGCAATGAAACGGAAAGAGGTAATGTTCATTTTTTCCCCCTCAGAGAAAAGCAGAGAATGTCTTTTGTGAAATACTTTTACGTCAGCCATTCATATTTGGTGTGTCTTTTACATCTCTCAAGACCGTTCTGCGCCAGTGAACACATTTCTGATGAAAACAAGGGAATCAAAACGGTGGGAGAGGTGTACTTGACGTCCAGCATATGTGAAGAAATATTCTGCTCAAAAGGTGGTATCTTTTGGTACATAAGGATCCGTGACAAAATGCAAAGCAATCGAAATTGCTTTGAAGGAAATCTCGATGATATTCATAAAAAGAAATGGTTGATTGCGCTGGTTTCCTGTTTTGTAATTCTCTTACAAAAGAAGCAAAAAAAAAAAAAAAAAAAAACATTAGCTTCTAAAATTGCCTATGTCATAGGAAAATGTTTTTGTAGCAATCAAAACAAAGCAATAAAGTTTACGAAAACACATTTGTATATCAAATAGTGCTCCACAACGCAAGAGGATATGATTAAATTAAATCCGCTTTATATTTAAATAAGTATCCAATAATAATCAATGATAATCCCACGCATCACTCCGAGGAAACCTAATCTATATACGAGGTTCTAACACTTCACGCAGCCATTTTCAACAAATAGCAATCACAGTTGTCCCCCAACTGAATATTAATTAATGAGTGAGTGATTATTAACGTCGTACTGTTCAGCTACACGAGAGCTTTTGGCGACGGACCTCATAATTTTGAGCATGGTCAAGTGATAAGGCCAACACCTGAGTTGGAACCCCCTGTCCTAACCAGCACACCAACGGGAGCACGTTTGAGTTCTCGACAGATTTAACGTACATCGCTCCCCTACATAGTGGGTCTTCAGTGGGGCTAGGCTTGAACTCATGACAAGCTAGCCACGGGTCCGTTACCTTGACCACTAGGCTAACGTGGCCCCGATTATTAATTAATATTGCGCTATAAAGCAATACAAGGTCTACTGGTGACAGAACACGTAATTTTCAGCCTAGGTCAAGTGACGGCACTTAATCTGGCACCTCTTTCTCCAAACTACCACAACGATGGAGGACATGAGCCTTGACAAATTTAACATGCATCAACTCCCTCTACACGGCAGGTCTTCAGTATCAAAGGGGTTTGAACCTGAGGCACTTTGTGCCATGAGCTTGTGACCATAATCACTAAGCTACCACAACCACCCGTTTTCCTCGGAGAATATATATTAGGGGATGTTAAATGTTTATAACACGTGATGCTATTTTTAAAACTAAATCATTCATTTTTAGAGTAGTATGTACCTTTAATTTCAAATTTTTATTACTCTTCATAGAGAGTAGAAAAAGGGTAAGAGAAATGTATCATATCAGAGAAAACAATGTCTGTTCCAAATACATGCAATGAAAAAATTAAAAAAACTTAATAAATGAAAAAGTAGAACTAGGGATTGTTACACTCTTAAATATGTTTAAATATGCATAATTCTGTAACTCAGCCGTTTTTATACTTTAGATCGCCTCTGTGCGCCTCTATGCATCAGCCTGACATCGCAGACCCCCAAGATTTTGAGCCCCCTTCCTTTCTCCTAATACATGGCTGAGTGATTTAAGTTATTCGACTACGTTCGGAACCGTGATTTAAAAAAAAAGCTCATAAAGGGATAATTTTCATGATATTTAGTGTCACTTAGATTATAATATACGTATAAAATTGTTTTAAGGACATTTTGACAAAAAATTATTTAAATACAATATTTTGGCAAAGAATAACTAAGAATAACCTTTTTTTCAAAATGTTATCCTTTTATAAAAAATGCTTCTAAAATAACAATATGTTTCAGTATGAACTAGTTATCTGTTTCAATATTTCGCACTATACTCGTATCTGCTATAAACTGATGTAATTTTGTCCCCCTCCTCTGCTCTTTTGCAGAGGTGTTTTTATAATAATAATAATATGTTGTATTTTCTAGTTCATGGATATTTTTTGTATCATTTCCTGTCTATCTCGGTGGACCATTTTGTAGATCTAAACCCTCTGGTGGATGAGTTCAAACCTCTCGAATAAATAAATAATATTAGTCAGAAATTCCCCAACGACACTTCTCCTTCCTTTTAAAGTCAGTAAGTACTCCAGCACATAAGAATTGTATTGAATTAATTAAGCTAAAATCATGGATTAAAAAAAAAAGAATACCGTAGGTGCGTTGAAGCGCAAACCACACCATGACGGGAAGATAGTAAACAAAAATTGCTCAAAATGGACAAATTTCTTAGCCAGCCTTCTACGAGTACTTCTGGCCCAAGTATTTATTTTAATAGTGACTTAAATAGTAAAGTCACTACAGAGTTGCTTGAGAAGCCTACTGAAGAAAATTTGACAGTTACGACAGTTAAAGATACAGCTATTGACAATGTCACCGATCATGTCTGCTTGACACATGTAAGCGGAGGGGAGCCATCGATCTCTACATTTTTCGAAAATATGAACGATAAATCTTCTTTTTATGACTTGGGTAAATTCAGTGATAGTGAAACATTACAAATTCTTGATATGAGGTTTTACCAACCGTCAGGGGCTTTTCCAAAAAACATCCACCAGAACAACACACAGGTGTTTTTCAAAGTTGTACTACTTTTCAACTTCTAAATATGGACTAGTTAATCATTTTTGGCTGTGTTATTCCACAATACCAAATACTGCCTACTGTCAACCTTACTGGTTGTTTGCTTCGCGAAGGTATACAGGCATTAGGAATTGGAGGCATTGATCAGAGAGGATTAAACACAGTTTCTCGAGTGGCCACGTGGAAGCCTGTGCTGTTTATGAAAGTTCGAAAAAAAGTGACACTATCGATAAGGAACATGAAAATGAAATTCGCAAGGAAGCGTCATTTTGGGGGAAATGTGTTGTTGTTCAACTGTTATTCAATATCATACTTTCAGGGTCATCGAGAGAACTTCAGTCAGGAAGGACACCATAGAGCAGGGAGGGCGAACCTTTTTGGATAAACGTGCCATTTTGGGATTATTGAGAAAATAACGAAAATAAATACTAACAACTCAAGAATCTTTATTTAAAATGAAAATACATTTTGCACTGTAGTAAATGTTTCATTTATACGCGTAATTCAAATTAAAGTAACATTAGTGTGAGTTCTGTTGTGGGAGATTAGATGACAAATAACTTGTATTAGGATTGTAAGATGTTACTTTTAGCGGAATGCTAGCTGAAGGGGAGTCACATCTGCCAAACGGTTTCTAAGTGAGCCTTTAACGTTATTCATCTCTGAAAATAATGACTCGCAGGCATATAGGTTGATGAAAATATGGTTAAAATAGCATGAGCCAATTTTTTCCGACTTTTAAATGTATCTGGAATTGAATTCCATGTTTTCAAAATTTCATTTCTAGCATTTTTACTTACATTGCTTATTAATCTTTCTGTTTTAATCAATTCTAACTTTCTCCTTTTTACAACAAATTTTTGAATCCATATCGAACTAGGCTGGAAATCAATCAGTTGCATTTCATATTCTTCAATTTACAACTAATCGAATTGGGACAAATTCAATTTTCTAAGTGAAGTTACATCACGATACATAAAAAACGTGAGCTTTTCCGATAATTCTTTGAACTAACAAAATCTCGCTGAAAACTGCGACCGAGAGAGATCACTCGCGTTTGTTCGTAATTCTTCATATAGAACTTTTTTTTATTTCTAATTAAAATGCAAACCTTTTGGATCGGTGGCGTGCCTAAAATATTGTGTCGTGTGCCTCCAATGGCACGCGTGCCACTGGTTCGCCATCCCTGCCGTAGAGCTTTACTATCCTTTGTACAGCTTGTCGCTCGATATGATCATATACTGCGGCAAGCTTTAAATATGCCCGAAGTTAATGATTTTTATTTCTAAGATTTGCTATCATTTTATTTATTTTTGCTGTTGTTTATTTCTATTAACTGTTTATATTCAATTTTTTTTAATCACACTTTTTAAATGTTTTTAAGATCTACAAGATATTTGAGTGCTTGGGGATCAAACTTGAAAATCATCTTATAGAACAAATTTAGAGCGTCACCGTTTTTCGCTACCATGCAACGCTACAACACTGGGCATATTAAAGGTAGCTCAGCCAAGCATTATTTTGAGCAGTAGCGCACACAGGAATTTTTCAAGATGGGGGGGGGTCCAGGGTCAAAAGTTCATCCTTCTTGTGTCCTACTCCTTTTGATTTTGTCAATTTTCGGGAAGAAACAGTAAAGAAAATAATTATTGAATAAAGAATTGTCATTAATTAATATAATTAATCATTAATAACAAATATTTAATTAGATTTTACGTACTATATACTTAGAATTATAACCAATCGAGGAAAAAATCAAGGGTTTTGGGGGCGGGTTCGGACCCCTAAGACTCTCCCCCCACCTTGTGTGTGCCACGGGTTGTGAGGTATGCTGTAATAACCAGATGGAAAAATGGACAGCCAGTTGGTATAGAAGTAAGAGAAGTATTTCTAGGCTTTTATGCAGCCATTAAACATGGAATAAAAGAATTAGTCAACCAGAAGACTACCTTTTTTGTCGACAAAAATATCGACTTAAAAAAATGTGTGGGTCAAGGTTATGACGGAGTCAGTGTGATGAGCGATGTGTATAATGTGCTGTACAAAAATAGATTAAGGATATTCTCAACCTAACGCGGAGTACGTACATTGCGCCACCCGTAATTTAAATTTGGCGATCAATGATGCAGTTAGCTCTTCTATAGAAATACAGTTTTTCACTACATTGCAAGATTTATATAATTTTTTTCTGAAATAGCATTAAGCGTTCGGATCTATTGTAAAAATTCACTGCCAAATCGGATATCTAACTAAATCTGATTAGATGGTCCAGAAGGGTCAGTACGATATTTGCAATTAAACTTCGTTTTTTTTATGTAATCAAAGTATAAGAAATAGTTCTCAAGAGCCCCAGTAAAGATGAGCGTGGTGAAGCAAAGATTATTAAAACAAAAATGTTAAACTTCGAGTTCGTGTTGCTTTCCTAATTCTTACACCTTATACTAAATGAAATTAATTATGCATCCAAAATTTTACAAATGTGCAATATCTATTTGAACGAGGCAAGTAGAGCTTCAGCAGAGACAAAAGCAAAGTTGTAAAATTATAAAAACGTCTTTGAATAATTCAAGTTCAAAACCAGTGGAACTACAAGAAAATTTGTTTTGGTTTCCCATTTTTTCAAGAAAAACGGCAAATGAATGTTCAGAAACATTTTGATGAATTAGCTTCTTATCAATGATTTCGAAACCGGGAAGAAATATTTAAAATTACTATTTTCAATAATTCTAGACAATTCTAGCTCAATTATATACACGTTTTACTGGCATGAGTGCAGTTTGTCAAGTATTCAGTTTTCTAAGACTAATATTTCTACTAGTAGATATAGGTGAAAAACACGTTCAAACTTTTCCCTTCAATTTCTTAATATTTACCACCTAGTTCTCCCTAAAATAACCCAGGTATGGACAGTTCATCGAGTGTGCATGGAAATAATGAGCAACTATGGAGTGATAGCATAGCGAAGTATTTATATAGTAACGTTATTAACTATAATACAATTCCTGTCACTTCTGCAGCAGCTGAAAGCTCATTTAGAATATTAAAAATAATTAAACTATTATATCAGTACAGTGTTGGCCAAACTCGACTCTGACGTTTATTGCTAATAACAATTGAAAAAAAATCCAATCCAACCGAAGTTATGGAAATTTTTTGCGAAAACTAAAACTAGGAATAAATTGTAAGCCAAGTTGTTAATTTGTTGTTAATAGGTAAGTCCGACCCCTCTTCATATAATAAACCTTTTATTCTTTATCTACATCGTTTTATTTCCTAATACCTATGTTGTTATTTGTAATCTTGTTCCTTATTGTTTATTTTTTGATTATATATTACGTTGCTTCTCGTCTTCCGGTTCCGACAGTTCTTAAAATCTTCACAGCTGCTCTGTGGATGATTACTAAAGCTCACACAAGAAACTTACATATACATATAGGTAGTATGTAGCTTCGCTTCCCTGTGTTCAGCAGTGCACGATAAAGAGATGGTAAGCTTTGTGTATTTAAAATATTCATGTATTTTTACGTGATGAAACCCAACCAATGAAACCTTTTGCAAAAGGATATGTGGGAGATGTTTGTGAACTATGAAAGAGCTTTCCTTACTTGCAGGGATCGTTGTTCTTGCGGGCTTCTAGAGTTTCAAGGCCCTCCCGCCGACATCGCCGCATGGAAGCAGTATCACATTCTTCTTCCTGGCTCCACACACCTGCGCAAAAAAGAAATTTAGAAACTAAATATGTCTATATACGCAAATACATGTATGTCCTGTTTGATTCGGTTTTTGTGCCCACGGTATCCTAGTGGTCAAGGTAACGGACTCGGGGCTTGAGTGTCATGAATTTGAGCCTAGTACCCCTAAGACCCGCCGTGCAGAGGAGCCGATGTAAGTTAAATATGTTGCGGCTCAGATGGCTTCCCGTTGGTGTGGTGTGGAAGTTAAGAGAGAGGGTGCAAGCTCAGGTGTCGTCCTCGTCACTTGAACATGGTTCAAAATTATGAGGTCCGTCACCAAAAGCCCTCGTATAGCTGAATAGTATGACTTTAATATTCCCTCACTCTTGATTGTATCCTTATTAATGTCACAATTTGAAGTTGCGCAAGGGCGATGGGTGACAGACCTTGTGATTTTTAACCTCCGATAAGTGACGAGAACGAGACCCGAGTTGGTATCCCTTCCGTAATTTTCCACACCACACCAACAGGAGAACTTTGAACCACGATGGATTTAACATGCATCAGCTCCTCATACGGTGGGCTTTTCAGTGGTGCTAGGACTCGAACCCATGACTCAATAACGCCAGTTACCAGTTCGTGACCAAGGTTACTCGGCTATATATATATATATATATATATATATATATATATATATATATATATATATATATATATATATGAAGAATTAAATAAGAACATTTGTGCCCTGTTTAACAAATATTTAACTAGGGAAATTATGGAAGCCCAGTGGCTAAGTGATAGCATATTCGTGCTTCCACGTCACATCCTGGGCTCTAACCCCGGGCTGGGTAAGGTCGAAAGCCTTTCATCTTTTCAGTGGGTCGATAAATGAGTACCATGTTTGATTGAACACTAACCACTAGGGGCTTCCGTCAGACTGACCACCGGACCAGAACATTTGCTCCTGCACCTCAGTTCCAAAGGTTAAGAAAACTGAGATGGCACAGTAGGCCTTGGTCTTCTATGTGCTGTTGCACCACTGAGTTTAGCTTAGTTTGGGAAATTATATAAATATATTTTTTTGTCGGTCCCCTCACAATTCTCGGTATTTGTTATTGTTTTGAGAGGAATTCACGCGAAACAAAAATGTAAACTGTTAAAAATGTGTGCGTGTTGCGGGTTATTTTACAAAATAAATTCATAAATTTAAGCTACAAAGTTAAAAAAATAACTAAACATTCATCATGAATGGTTAAATAGACATTTTTTCATTGTTGTTATCATTGTTATTTAGAAGTTAAGGAATGAAAAATGTCTTTCTTATTTATTTATGTTTTTAGAGGAAATGGGGAATTGCAACTCTAAACTAAAGGGTGTTTTTTTAGAGGCATAGAACTTTAAATTGCAATAAAACAACGATGTATTATTCGATTGACATGAATTTTTTTATTCGAAAGATAATCTTGTGGCATTACATTTTAAAATGATTTCTGGCATAGGACTGCCATGGCTGGCTCGGATGTAGTCCAATCTGGACGTCCAATTTTCGATGACTTTTTCCAACATTTGTGGCCGTATACCGGCAATAACACGACGAATGTTGTCTTCCAAATGGTCAAGCGTTTGTGGCTTATCCGCATAGACCAATGACTTTACATAGCCCCACAGAAAATAGTCTAGCGGTGTTAAATCACAAGACCTTGGAGGCCAATTCACTGGTCCAAAACGTGAAATTAGGCGGTCACCAAACGTGTCTTTCAATAAATCGATTGTGGCACGAGCTGTGTGACATGTTGCGCCGTCTTGTTGGAACCACAGCTCCTGGACATCATGATTGTTCAATTCAGGAATGAAAAAGTTAGTAATCATGGCTCTATACCGATCACCATCGACTGTAACGTTGTGGCCTTCATCGTTTTTGAAGAAGGATTCCACCAGCCCATAAAGCGCACCAGTCAGTTTTTCTGGATGTAACGGTGTTTCGACATACACTTGTGGATTAGCTTCACTCCAAATGCGGCAGTTTTGTTTGTTGACGTAGCCATTCAACCAGAAGTGTGCTTCATCGCTAAACAAAATTCGCTTATGAAAATCGGGAACAACGGCAATCTCGTTTTGAGCCCATTCGACGAATCTACGCCTTGCTTGATGATCGTTTTGATGAATTGCCAAACCAAACAGAGAATAAATCCCTTGACAGCTGTTAAATCGGTTGCCATCTTGGAAAGTAATGCCAACTTAAATTTCTATACCTGGAAAAAAACACTCTTTATACCGTCAACTTTTTTACATTTGAAACAACACGTCAATAACAGACATTTAGAAATATATTTTTTCTTTTTAAAATTAATTTTTTTAACTTTTTTTTCATTAATTTTAATTTCAGTAGATAAAGGATACAAATAATTTCTTTAACCGTCTGACCGGAGCACCCGTCTCTTAGACGGGGACGATTTGCTTTGATGCCTGTATATAACGTTGTGGCGTAATTTTAGGGGTGGTCTGCCTTGACATCTTTAGTTGGACTCTACCCAGTGAGAGGATCACGTGGTGAGATACATGGCGATTCTTTTCAACTCACGATATATGCGATTTTTCATTTATCACCGTCTATAAGACGGATATTTCTATAGTTTTTTCGTGTTTGGTATTATTATTTTTAATTACTTTTACATGAATAAAAATAATTTTTAATCAGTTTTTATAAAAATACTAGTCACAATTCTTGTGATAAAAATATATTAATAATAGTATGCCTCATAAAGACTTAAATATTAAAAATTCTACTCAATTTCATGAGCGATAAGGACATTTAAAACAGTCCTTAAGGTGAGTGAGTGAAGATTAACGTCGCACTGATCAGCTGCACGAGGGCTTTTGGCGACGGACCACGTAATTTTAAACCATGGTCAAGTAACGTGGACGACACCTGAGCTGGCACCTCTCTCCTAACTACCACACCACACCAACGGGAGGACGTTTCAGCTCTCGACAGATTTAGCGTGCATCGCTGCCCTACACGGCGGGTCTTTAGTGGTACTGGGCTCGAACTCGTGACAAAGCCAGCCACGATCCGATGCCTATACCACTCGGCTACCGCGGCCACCAGTCCTTAAGGTAGTAAAATTAAAAGAAAAAAATTGCGTACCCGTCTTTCAAACGGATGCTTGTTTCCAAGAGCGGCAAAAAAATTGATGTTCCGGTCAGAGAGTTAAGAAAAAAAGCTTCTGCATATTATACATGTGTTATATTAATATAACTTCCTTATTGTGTGTTTCCTATATATATATATATATATATATATATATTGTTGTGTGCCTTATTTATATTTGTTTGTGGATTTATTTTAAAACACTTTAGATGGTTTGGCATCTGAATTTTTAACATGTAGATTCATATCCTTATATAAGTGCCGCATTTCAGACATCAAAACATTCACGTAGAGTGATATGAAAGTTTGAAGAGAGAGAAATAAGATAAAAGGTTTTTTGGTATATTGTGAACAAGACCAATTGAGAAACCAAAGATTTATTAGATATCCGGTTTTTATCAGACTATTTTCCAGGTCTGAGTTTGAGCTATGATTACAGATTGTCGATTATTCAATGCAGCTGACAGCAAGTGGGTCTTTTTATTTGTAATTTTTCTTTGTTTCTGCAAAAATTCCTTACCACCATAAAGAAATACATACATAAGACTGTTGACATAAATTTTCCGATATCTTGAAAATTATCCCTTTCCGGAGGGAAGTTTTATTGTAATGTTTGCACTACACCCTAATATCTTTCTAACGGTACAATCTATGTCAAAATCGGTAAGGAACACCTAAAGCTTAATGAGAAATTTTACTTTGAGAATAAACCTTTTTGAAAGCAAATTGTATGTAATAGAAACAAGTAATATAAAAAAAAATTTTTAAGTCAATTCCTACTTAGATCAACAAAGAAAAATTTTATTTTAGCTACTTTTTATTAAATAGTTACAATTAATATAAATATGTATATACATAAGACAGAATCACAAGATTAAATGGTAAGTAATTTTTATTAATTATCATTAAAGTCATGTTGTCATCCAAAACAATTGTGTATATAAAATTTCATTTCAACTGAATGCCTTAAAACGTGAGAAAAAACCTTTCCAAGTTTTGACAAAGTCGCCAAAAATGATGACAACGTGGCTGTATTTGTAATTCTTTAAATATTTAGTTTTAATCAATTAATTTTTATTAATTATTATTATATTATTGTATTATTGTATTGTCATCCAAAATAATCTTGTATATAAAATTTCAGCTCGATTGAGCGCTTTAAAATGTATTTTATTAACGATTGAAAATTCCACCAAGATAAATAAATAAATAAATATATAGAGAGTGTGAGCTAATAGTAGGAATTGAAGAAAAAAAGCAACGGCAAATTTCATAACACCAGTTTCCGTAAAAACACGTTAATAACTTTTTCTTGTCCTTTCTTTAAAGGCAATTTACTGTATTCGAATGTATGTCTCTTTTTATTTTACAAATATTGCTCATTATATTCGGTTATTTTAGGCACGTTTCTTCTATCCAGTGACTCATATCTATAGTTGTCCACCTAACCGTAAAATATCACAGTTTTTGTTTTAAATCAATTTGACAACCGGATCCGTGAATGTACCGAACAACTTAATCCCTGCGTCACATTTCGCGCACGAGTGTTCCAGTCGCGTGAAGGGGAGGGGGTCCTTTTACGGAGGCAGCGAAATGGAACTGTTTTTCTTTTATGTTTACAAATGAAAGAAAGGAGAAGACAAATTACGATATCACATATATATAAGTCTGACTCTTATCTGATAATTACGTAATTGAGAATGGTTTTCGATTTGACTAAAGATCATTATCGAATTTTTTTAAGATTCATTATCTTTCCATAAAGAAAGAAGTGATTTGGTGACGTCAGAACCAATGCAAGTGAGTGAAGAAATACCACTCAAGCGCAGAAATCGGAATCTGAATGAAAATGTGGCGCGCAGTGAATTTGTTCGCAAGGAATATTCAAAATACGGAAGTTTTTGTTTTTATTAACCAAATAACCAATATTTAGGAAATTAATGTTTTTTTTTTTTTTGCTTTCCGATTTATTCTGATCACGTATTGGTTGATATTCGTCCATTCACTCTTACACAATTTAAGGTGGCAGTGGTAGCCTAGTGGTATAGGTAACGGACCTGTGGCCGGCGTGTCGAGTTTGAGCCTAGTACCGCTGAAGACCCGCCGTGTAAGGGTGCGATGCACGTTAAATATTTCGAGAGCTCAAACGTCCTCCCGTTGGTGTGGTTTGGTAGTTAAGAGAGGGGCGTGTCATCTCAGGTGTCGTCCTCGTCACTTCACCCTGGTTCAAAATTACGCCAAAAGCCCTCTAGTAGCTGAACAGAAGAGTGTGGCGTTAATATTCTCTCATTCACTCACTACATGGCTTACGTTTTACCTTCACTCTTGCCTATTTCTCCTTTTTTTTTGCCAAGACATTTTAAAGGGCCTTAGCGTCGCTTCAATGTGATAATAAAAATTAACGATTATTCGTAGTACGATGTGAATGTATATCATTTTTACCCTTTTAATTTTTACACACTATGAAAATATTGCGTATCCTGACATATATTTCTTACACGCAAATAAATTTTGAAATGAAAGTTTTTCTGCTAGGGTTAAGTCTGCAGCAACAGTGAAGGTGAAAGAAAAAAAGAATTTTGAAAATATTATTCCAATTTTTGCTAATATAACTGTTACTGATATACCGATGACAGTGAGCCCTCAAAAACTACCAGCAACTAAAATTTCCCTCCACAAACAAAACTTGACTTATAATACGTTGACTTACAAGCTCACAAAAATTTCAAATGAATGAGTGAGTGAATATTAACGTCGCACTGTTCAGCTACACGAGGGCTTTTGGCGACGGACCACGTAATTTTAAACCATGGTCAAGTAACGTGGACGACACCTGAGCCGGCACCTCTCTCCTAACTACCACACCCCACCAACGGGAGGACATTTCAGCTCTCGACAGATTTAACGTGCATCGCTGCCATACACGGCGGGTCTTTATTGGTAGTGGGCTCGAACTCGTGACATGCCTGCCATAATCCGATACCTTAACCACTGGGCTACCACAGCCGTGTTTTAAGGATAAGGGTATAAATGTAGCATACAAGAAAAGTTTTTCTAGAACTATAATTCTCCAAATCAGATTAGAGATCATTAGAGTGTTTTGTGGAAAAAATATTGATCCGATAATTCTACGTTTTCCACGTTGAAAAAAAGTATCGAAGAAGCGAAATGTGTCATGCATTTTTTTGCTTTTTAATGGAATTTAGTCTCCGAAGGAGGATTTATACTTTTAAAAAAAGGACTAATCGAGTTTTGTGCTATTTTTCTTTTCTTTGTTCAAAAAAGTGAAAAGAAAATGCGTAAAGCTGTACTTGCGAAAAAGGATTTATTCAATTTATTTAATCAAAAATAATTATATAAAATGTATCGTGTGTCTGCAAATATATTTCGGTTCAAACATCATAAAGATTCACACTACGTTCGTACTTTGATCCCATTACTAAATATATGAAATAATTTCGAAAACATAATAGCAATGAGAGAGAGAGAACAGTTAACAAAAATACAACTAAATATAAGTAATTACGCATCTACAGTTTTCTGCAGACACGGACTATAAATAAAAAGCTTATGTATATATATAGAGAGAGATATAAAGAAACAGCACTCTATGTGAGAATTTTAGCAAAGAGCTTCATTTCAATTGAATTTTGACCACCAAAAGGTTCATAGTGTGAATCAGGTAGAACATCGTCTCCTCTATCGGAGGTACATTTAGTAAACCTTTAGTTCAGGGGTGGCCAACCCAAATGACCTCACGGGCCACTTCGGAAGAACTTTACTATCCCATGGACCGCATATAAAAACATCTTTATATTAGATTTGGATCCATTACAAACATTTGTTGGAGTGAAAATTTAAAAAAGACTGATATATTATTATTGTTTTTCATGTATACAAACATAGATATTATAATAATAAAATCATCAAATAATGTTTAATTCATTTAATTATTAGTGAGATATCGTCTCTGTTTCTCAATTCTTTCACTTAGTTTTGCAAGTCGATTTCAATGTATGTGTATTTGCGTATCGTTATTGATGCTGCAGATTTTCGTGCGTTAAGTTTGAACACACGATTTATGTTTGATAAATTTCAATTTAGAAAAAATAGAGATTCGCAGGACCAGAAGCAACGTGATAAAATAATAACAGTAATGGGATTTATTATTTACAACAAAAAAAAAACTCTTCAAACAAAAAATATTGTACAAAATAGTTGAATTTTGTAAAGTTGTAAAATATCTCGAGGGCCGCAAAATTATTCAAAGCGGGCCACATGCGGCCCTCGGACCGCGGATGGGACACCCCTGCTTTAGATGCTAACTTAGCAAAAGTTTGAGAAATTCTAAGCATCTAATAGTACCATAATTGAAATTTGTTAGCCTGCAAAGAATTGTTTTCTTTGATGCATTTCAAATTTTAAACTTATTTAAAGAGGTACGTTCAGTAAAACCTTTACTTTTGAGCACATTTAGCATGGGTATCTTACATAGGAAAAGGAAAAATATTTAAAGAGAACTGTACGAAATACGAAAGGATCAAAATGAATTCAAGAGTGTGTATACGAGAAAGAGATGCTTGTATACATACCCCTCTAGCCGGAGCATCAATTTTTTTGCCACTCTTAGAAACATCCGTTTGACAGACGGGTGCACAAATTTTTTAGAAATTTATTACCTTGGGGACTGTTTTAAATGTCCTTATCGCCCATGAGAAATTGAGTACAATTTTCAAGATTTAAGTCTTTATGAGGCACACTATATTAATATATTTTTATCACAAAAATTGTGACTAGTATTTTTTTATAAAAACTGGTTATAAATTATTTATAATCATGTAAAAATAATTAAAAATAATAATACGAAAAACTCTTAAGCTGTTGGTGGGATAGACGGTGATAGATTTAAAAATCGCTCTAATCGTGAGATGAACACCACATGATCCTTTCACTGGGTAGAGTCCAACTGAAGATGTCAAGACAGCCCACCCCAAAAATCATACCACAGCGTTATCTACAGTCATCAAAGCAAATCATCCCCGTCTTAGAGGCGGATGTTCCGGTCAGAGCGTTAGATATATAAAAGAGATGCCTGATTTCACACAGGATAATCTAAAATTGGGAGGAGAAGGACATCTCAAAAAGAGGAAAATTTTGCTCTCTCATTGTCTTTGGCAAAGTCCATCTGATATCTAGAATTTATCACATAACTCCAGAATGGGATTTGTCATAGAAATAATTTAGATGGCAATTAGATTTTCTCCAAAAAAAAAACCTTGCTCGAATACAGAAAAGAATGGAATTTTTCACCTTCCCATAAGCATTCATCCATTGCAAATTCGTGTATTTGATAACATGCAGTTTCATTGCATAGGGTAAACCGCAGAAGATATCCGGTGTTTCGAAGGGAAATGAAATGATTCATCGAAGAATAATTACCAATCGGGAAGAACAAGGGAAGGTTACAGCTTTGCTTAATTAAACTTGGGCCGCCTTCCGGTTATTGTTTGGCGATTCCCGTAATCACTTCTGACGTGAACAGAAAACGAAATATACTGTGTTAACTCACACCCGCACTTAATTCCACTGAGTCGCATTTTTAGGAAATATTTTTTTTCAAAAGCATCAAAAAGTTTGATAACAGGATGCATCATTTTTCGTTCCAAGACAACTCTGAAGTGCTTCAGATTCGGCAATCAGAGTATCTGCCTCTTTTTATGCTCTTCACGTTCTCTTCGTCATCGCTTTGTCAGTGTTCTGACGTTCCAGTGGTTCTCATTACAGGAACACCTCACGTGAATGAATATTAAGAGGTGTAATAGAAATTCAGGAAAGAAAAAGGGCAAGAGTGGCTTCAATGAAAATATAATCTGCTCTCTGAAGAGCAATACCACCAGAAACTTGTTAGACAATTTCATGACAGATTCAAAATCTAATCTCTATGGGAACAATTTCTAAAGTAATTATCCAATTTACAGTAATATTACATTAAAATCCTTTGTAGAAAATATTTTAAAAAAATAGAAATTTAGTTACAAATCCTTTAATTTTTAGAATAAAATATACGAGAATCTTGTGATCTATAAATTTTTTAAAGCAAATTATTTTGGGCCCTCTAAAAGTTACAAGTACACAGATCGAACCCGATTTCTCAATTATTTTATTGAAACTTACGGTTAGTTAACCTTATTTTGGTGAAAAAAAGAGGCCTTGCATATTGATACAAATAAAAGTTATTAGGAAGTCTTTTTTCACAGGCTGCAATGAATGGCCCACATAGCCCTTAGCGGGATAATGTAATCTTCTCAATTCTGGACATAAAAGGCTAAATAGTTTTTCTGGAAATGAATCATATCATAAGTTATATAGATATAAAGTGGTAGAATTTTTATAGAAATTATGCTTATACAGACAGCTATTTTTTGGGTGCGTGACTCTACGGTTGTTCAAAAAAAAATGCTTCTTTTCAAATTAACTGTAAAACTCAAGCACATTGGCAGTTTTAACTTGCTGTAATAGTTACTTTTGCAAAGGGATTGGCTGTTTTTCTTTTAATATTACTAATTATTATTGCAATTAAAGCATTTATTTGTATATTTTCTCTTATAGTTTAATATCGTAAATATTCTTTGTGATTTAATATCCTTTAAAAGGCTTGATAAATTTTACGATTATTTACAATTCTTTCACATTCCTGAAATAAGAACTCAATCCAGATTTAGCATGAGGTATTAATCTAGTCACATGCTCGAGACCTGATACACTAAAGATTTGAAGCGCATCAGGGATGATGCACACAGAGACGTTTTAAGGCATGGGTTAGTCGGGCCTTGGTCAAGGGTTTCGGCCTCGAGGATCTTGTTTCGTTCTCGACTCGGTCTTAATAATATCATAATCAGAAAAATTTTAGTTACCAAAGGTTATTAATGGACATATTCTCAAAAAAAAAAACAAACAACAACTGGGAACTCGACGCCAATTGCTGACAGTGGCAAGACTTCATTATTATGTCATGTCTAGGTCTAGGCCTACCACCATTACTCATTTGGCCGAAAAGTGGATGTCAGTCGAGTGTGAATCCCCACATTTATTTGTTTCAGGTTTCCGTTTGTACTAGTATTTGACAATAGTGTCTATTTAAGGGGTCGCAGGCCTATTTTCGCAGTTTGTTATTTTGCCCTGGGCGTCAAGAAATCTTAAGACATTACTGGATGCAGATCAAATCTTTCGGTGTTGAAATTCTTCACGTTGGTATGGTATAGGTGATAGCCGTGCATCCTGCTCTGGGGCCATGCCTGGATGGAGGGCGATCACCTACTCTAAGTAAGTGAGTGAATATTTACGTCACACTGTTCAACTACTCAAGGGCTTTTGGCGACGGACCTCATAATTTTTGAACCACCATCTACTCGAATGTACTGAACTCGATGAATACCCGACAGATGATGTCGTCAGTTGGTACTGGTAGGCTCTGCGTCAAATGGTCAAGAAGCATTGGATAAATAAATAAATCACATAGAGATTAGGGTGTCATATATAAGGAATTGCCTTCGTCGTGGTTCAAAATGAGGAGGATCATAGCTAATAGCCCTCGTGTTTCTTCTAAATGCGATGTTAATCGATCAATCAACCATAGAATGACAGGGTGTGTCACGTATGAAATGCATATGGGCATCGCCCTGCGTGACGAAAGAGTGTGAGTCAAAAGGTGGGTTGCACCGAAAAGAATTCGAAATCGCTAAATATTTCATTTAAATGGGTGTCAGAGATTATTGGTATTGTGTCATTGATCTATTTGACTTTCTATTAATTTCAGCCGTTGAAGCTGGATGAAGGTTATGTGATGAAGACGACACCTGAGCTGACACCCACTCCCCAAACTTTCACATCACATCAACATGGGGCCCTATGAGCCTTGGAAGATTTTACGTTCATCTTTTTACACAGTAGGTCTTCAGTGATACCGTAGATAGTTAACGGGGGCTCATCCGACTAAGAAATCTTCCACAAATTAAAGTTAGACCTCAGAAAGTGGTGTTTCGCGCGCGAGTCCTGCAAACTAGTCATGGACAAACTTCGATCTACAGCTAGATTCAGCCCCCTTTCTCCTTAATATTCTATGCAGCCCTATGCTGATTTTAGAAATATAGTCAAAACAATCAGTTTCAATATTTTAAAAAATATTCAAGGGTTATTTCAGTTTCTTATACATGCGCGATCAGTTTCTTATATTTGCTTATTATACATAAGCAGATATAGTCGAGAAAATTTTAAGAGAAATTGCTTCAAGAATACCACACTTAACGAAAAACTGATCAAAAATGGATTTTAGAAATTTTATTAGAAAAAAAACAATTACAACTATTTTTCATTCTAATGCCATTTACATTTTTGCTCTAGTTAAATTAGCATTACTTTTGCAAGATTATGTTTGTACGTATATAAATTTTATGGTACGTTTGTATTTAAATTGTAAAATTGTAAATTTCAACACAAAGGGAATACTTTTAAGCTTAAAAACCCTTCTAATTTTCTACTTTTGAAATTTTTCACGCATATAAATAGTATACAGATAAATATTTTAATGGGAAATTTTGTTAAAAGTGTTTTGCAAAGAATATTTGGGTGTTTAAATGTGTATGAAACTTTGTCGTTTTGAAACTTTTCCATGTTTTCCCCCAATAAATTAAAAAAAACAAACCTTAAGCAAAATTTTAAATAACGCTTTCCTCAAATAGCAATAATAATAAATACACTGGTGTCTGTACATTCCTTAAATTCAATAAATAAAATATTTAATATTAAATTGAATTAGTTAAAGAATATCTTAAGTGTTCCGAAAATTTGTTCATCTTCGCTGTGACAGGAAAAGTGCTTTTACATGAGCAATATATCAAGCCTTCCCTAAAAAAAGTATGCATGAGAGATTAAAATGTACTTATTTGTTTTCATATTTAAATTTTGAAAAGGTAAAGCCGAAAAAAAATTGCTCTTACGCTCATCGCATTAGTACTGAAAAATTTTTTATGCGTATGTGTACTTTATTGCGTTTTATAATAAATTAAAGTAGTCCTCAGTAATATCTGGTTTTGTACAATGATACTTTTAAGGATATATTTCAATCAAAATTGACGACTTATATCAGCAATAACAAAACAAAAAAAACTACCAAAGGAAATTTTTGCCAAAAAGAGAAAAAGATACGAATACTAGCTTTTCAAAAGATATGCTAGGGAACGCATTATTCGTCAGAACAATAAGAAATTTTTCAATTTTAAAGAAATAGAGATCGTGAAAATATATTGTACTTAAAAATAAGTTAGTACATCTTAAAAGGACCAACGATAAAATCATTCAATAATTTTGGCTACATTAAATGAATATAAAATCTTGGAAATAAAACCCAATCATTAACTTAGCATCACTTTTGTTAAAAATATTTTTCATTTCTGTGGATGGGGATAAAAGATATTTTTAATACCCTTTTGTAAGTTTCACTTGTATGTAATGGAATCTTTGAACTCAATTCTTACCCACTTTAAACGGTCAGATTAATTCGAAATTTTCCTCATTTGTTCAGGACCGATGACACTACAATAATTTAATAATTTTGTTCCATTGTCCTGATCAGGATCATCAGGACTAACGATCCCACTTTCAGATCCCATCCCGCATCTAGCGACTAATTCCAGATCCCATTTCTCGATTTGATGACATTCCAGATTTGGCGACTACACTGGTGTGCAAAAATAAAGGACGAGACGGTTTTTTCAATATAACTCTTTTTTTCAATATAACTTTGTACAAAAGCTTTCCAAATCAACACATTTAATACCGTAAGATCCCCAATACGTAAGGACATGTGTAATATGTAAGCAACACTTACTAAAAGAGAAATCAGAGGGATAAAAAGAAGCTTGATTGAAAAAGTAGCATGGAGCGCAATGCGACTGAAGGCCGAAATATCCCTGTGATGGGTGTCCAGCAAGAAACATCCGGTCTTTAGTAGGGGATATGATCTCCTCTGACTGCTAGGCAGGTTTCACAGCGTCTGCCCATGCTGAGAATGAGGGTGTCAATGAGTTGTTGAGGCATTGCTGCCCATTCGTCTTGCAGCGCCAATCGAAGCTCCCGAATCGTTACTGGTGGTAAGGTACGAGCTGCCAAACGTCTGCCTAAAAAATCCCATACATGCTCGATGGGATTGAGATCCGGAGATCGTGCCGGCCAATCCATACGTTCAATATCCTCACTCCCTAAGAGCTGTTCGGCAGCTACTGTGCGATGACATAGTGCATTGTCGTCCATGAAAAGGAACTGCAGACCCATAGCGCCTCTAAAGACGCACATATGGAAGAAGAATCTCGTTACAATAACGGGTCCCGTTGACTGAACCTGCGTCGAAGATGTGAAGGTCTGTACGACTACCAAGCATGATGCCTCCCCAAACGAGAACACCTCGACCTCCATACCTGTCCCTTTCAATGATGTTTGAGGGATGATTGCGGCTTCCCCGCTCTCTCCAGATGAGTATGCGATGAGAATCGCTATACTCAAACTGAATCTGCTCTCATCTGTAAAGAGTACTCGTCCCCATTCATAGACTCTCCAATTCAGGTGTTCCCGGCACCACAGAGAACGCCTTCTCCGATGGGCAGGTGTTAAAGGTACACACCGTACAGGGCGTCGTGCAAACAGACCACCACCGTGCAGTCTTCTGGCCACGGTAAAACGCGATATCGGTCGTCCAGTCGCCTGTGTCGTGTGTCTAGCAATTTCTCCCGCTGTCTGCCGTCTGTTTCTTCTGGCCTGTAAGACAATGTATCGGTCATCTGCGGGTGTGGTTCCTCGTGGACGACCACTACTGAACCCCCGGATAGCTGTTCCTGTAGTTTGAAATTGTCTCCAAAGTCGTGAAACGATGCTGTGAGCAATTCCGAACTCTGTAGCCACACTTGTCACACTGCGGCCTTCATCCAACTTCCCAATGATTCGACCTCGGGTAAAAGCATCCGGATGTCGTCTAACAGATTGATTATTCGCCATTTCCGCTGAGGCAGCAACTCGGTGTGATTTTAACTGCTATACGACGTGCAATCTCTTTGCCAGAAATACTGATCTTACACCGACAACATGCTTTATACTACTCAGACACTCCCCATTATTTCTACCAGCATATCTGCGCATGTGCTACCGTACATCACCTTACTTAATCTCCTGATTGGTCTTTCTGTCCGCTCTGCCTCTTCGTTCAGCTGATATGCTAATTTTTCGACTTCGTCCTTAATTTTTGCACACCAGTGTAAAAGATTGAGTTACAATTTAGTTGGATTAACTATAAAAGGGTGTTCTTTAGTTTTTTAAAACTGTAATTCATTCAAGATATTTGTCACGCTTAACCCTTTATCTACCGCATTATTATGATTTATTGCAATTTTTTCATGCAACATTTTTTTGAATCACTTCATTGAAAATTTTAAGGTATATACATAAACAAAATATTCAACTTTGGTAAATTTAATCCGTTAGAGCTAATTAATTAATTAAAGATATTCAACTGTAAAATTATCTACATACACTTCTCGCCTTAAATAAATAGTCAAATTGTTTTCTAAGGTCTTCATTAACGTACAAAAAAAGATACCTTTGGAAATTAACTATCTTTTCGGACCAAAAATGACAATCTTCACAATCCGATCAAAAAATCAGCTGTAAATGCAATTTCTGCTATAAAACTATTCGCCTTCCCCGCTAAAATACTCATCATAGAACCCGTGCTGCCTTGTATCTTGGAAGAATGAATTTATAGAATATTCCTGCTAAGTATCGTCAGAGTATTCGTAAAAAAGGTTACTCTATGCAATTTTAAAGTGAATGGTACTTATAAGTACCGTCGGTAGATAAAGGGTTAAGGTAACATTTGGATGACAATGTAATGGCAGCATTCATAGATTATTCTTTGTTTTCCCACATGTCCATGGAGCTATGCTAGAGAGGATGCAATATTGAGGTAATATGTTTATTATAAGATAGTTCTCATCTTGTTTTTGACGCTCTTTGTCCCTCGATGACCCAGGGCCAAAATTTCTGAACAACCAACCCGTATACAGTCAATTAAACCTTTTCCTTTGAAAGGATCTCTTTTTTCAATAAATCGTCTAAATGGGTAACAAATTTCATAGCATTTAAAAGATTTTTTTTTTTTTTAAAAAAAAAAAAAGAAACTCGTCTTCAGATCAGAAAAAAACTAAACTTGAAATTATATAAAATGATACATAAAAATAAAAATAATAATATAAAAACTGTACGCTCTCTATGCAACTATGCTTTCAATCTAAAGCAGTGGTCTTCAAACTTTGGATTCGTGGAATCCTACGGTTTCACGAATCATACCCAGGGTTTTTACACCAGTCAAAAAAAAGAATTCGAAAAGAAAAAAAAACTATAAATATGAATGTAAAATAGATTCATGTTCTATTTTACGTTTGTATGACCACAACAAGTGTCTAAGGTCGTGTCTCCAAACGTGGGTTACACAGGGGAGACTTAAAAAATTAATTCGGCATTCGGTACCAGACAGCCTATTTTTTTAGTGAGTGAGTGAATATTGACATCGCACTGTTCAGCTACACGAGGGCTTTTGGCGACGGACCTCGTCATTTTGAACCATGGTCAAGTGACGAGGATAACACCTGAACTGGTAACCCCCTCCTAACTATCACACCACATCAACGGGAGGACGTTTGAGCTCTAGGCAGATTTAACATGCATCGCTGCCCTACACGGCGGGTCTTTAGTGCCTATTTTTTTTACAAAAATTTCAAGTAAATTTTATTAGAATATAATGAGAGAATATTAAAGGCGTTTTTTCTTTATATGCTACCTACATTGTAAATAATCTGTTGTTTATTATCCTGGGTTCCTCACAATAATTTTATAATCGTTTTGCAGTGTTTTGGAAAACTGAATGGAATGGAATGAACTGGATTTAGATGACAGTGTTAAAATAATACAATAAAGCACCTTTTCCCATTTGAAAAAAAAACGCTTATAAAAGATAATTTTCAAAAAAAAAAAAAAACCACCTGAAAATAACATTCAAGTAAGAATGAGTCAAGCCAAGTCAAGGAGGAAATCAAGTATGAATTGATAAATAAAAAAGGGTTGCTTATATATATCGCGAGGGACGAGATAACTCCTCTTCTAGGATCCACAAATAAATCATTATAATGAGAATTGTTTTTGTTGCTAATGCCACCTGATAAGCAAAGGCCAGATCGAAACCCACGAAACTCATCATAGCAAAAAGCTTAATTGTACGCCTGTCGTTATCCGTAGCTTTCAGCACCTACAGGTGACAGTACGATTTGGCTCGTTTCCACCCCAAAATAAACAAGTTTTAAAGGAATTTGTGTTTTGTTTCCAATTTAGCTCTGCTGAGAGTGGCGCAAACTCTTAGCGTAGAGGATGGGACAGAGGCGCCATTGCCGCGATGAAACTGTTAAAGTACCTAAAACGTGTTGATGTACTTTAAATATTATTACATTTAAGATACATTTTTGAAGAGTGGAATGGGGTTCCCGGAAATACCTTTTGGTTTTAAGGGTTTCGTGAGTCGACGAGGTTTGAAAGCCACTGATCTTGAGTATTATATACAGTTTGAATCAGGATCCATTTTCGAGAAAATTACTTCCGCATTTGCACGGGCCCGTCCTTTAATATAGTGCTTCGCAACCTTTTTATCGCTGCGGACCGGTCAACGTTTGATAATTTTACCGTGGCCCACTGAGTGTGGGACACGTTGATTGTTTATATTTTAGATAGTTTTGATTTAACAACTTTAATTTAATTACATTTAAATATGCCTTCAGAATAAAATATAGTTACACCAAAAACGAATAAAAATGATTTAACGTGGAATATATAGTGATTTCTGTGGAAAGTTGTGAAATTCCGAGAGGAATGCACCACTTTAAATAAAATGGCAATATTTTAACGTTCTTTAGGCGGCCCGGAAACATTTAATCCATGGTCCGGTACCGGTCCACGGACCGGGGGTTGCGGATCGCTGCTTTAATATATTTAACGTACCTTTTTTTTTAAAAAAAAAAATTGAAGTTATTTGTGGAATATAAATAAAAAATAAACTTTCAAGAACGCAAAATTAAATATCCACAAACACACATTTCGTTGATCAAACTCCTAGTTTTATCTTGCTCGTTTTAGTAGAATGGAAAGTATTCCGGAGACAATTGACAGGCAAAAATTCTGAAATGATGGGGAACCTGACAACAAATAAGCGGGAAAAAAAACTGACCTGAAGGGAGAGGGAGCAGAGCGAAGAGCAGTATCAGAATGCCGGTCATCTTTGGGTCAAGCACCAAGAGAAAGTGTCCGTCGCGGGGAGTGGGCCTCCGTATGTGCTCCTTCCCTCAAGGCCACCGCAGCGCACTCGTTTGCCGTTGGGGCGTGACTTTGTTTACACTCCTCGGGTGACGTAGAGTAAAAGCATGACTCGCGATTTTGGAAAGCACGCTTTAGAATGCAATGCGACATGACAATACTTCGATGTTGACCGCCAGAAGTTTTAAGAAATTAAAATGATACACTATCATTTGTGTAGCACATGCCATTGTACATGTTTTATAGTAGTTTTCTTCTTTTTTTGCGAAAAAATAGTGGTATTGTTTCTGTGACTGTGTAAGAAGTATGAATGAAGGGCTGGTGATTTTGTATTTTGGATGATCTCGGGAATCCATCCATCCTGTATTTTGTCACGTTTTTGGTTTTCCGAAATCTACTTTAGGACAGAGTTGGGCAATTTTATTTTGGCTCGAGGGTATCATTGTGGAAGCGAAGGACGCCGGAGAGCCGCACCTTTTCAAAATGATTGCAGTCATTTGTGTTAACTTCACATATATACACTGCTCAAAATATAATTCAAAATAAAAGGATATTGCTGTTTTTTAGGTGGATCTTGTGGCTGGGAAACTTTTTAGCTGATTGATACATGGTCGACAGACGTAGTAGGTTATATGAGAATAAATTACACATGCTTGGCAGAAAAAAATACATTTTATTGCGCATTTGTGTACAAAAGGAAAAAAACTCAATTTGTGCATATGAGAAAAAAGAATAAGAAAAGGTGTTTTCTTCAAAGGAAATCATTTTCAGTAGGGGGTATGGTTTCCACGGACGGCCAGCAACGCTGAGCACCTTTGAGGCATGGAGTCAATGAGGCTATTAATCACGAGTTGGGGTATTCTGTCCCACTCTTCCAGAAGAGCTCTTTCCAGTTCTTGGAGAGTTTGTGGGGGTGGTTGGTGGCCAGCAACTCGTCTTGGAGAGCGTCCCAAACGTGCTCTATTGGATTCATGTCTGGAGAACTCGCTGGCCATTCCATTCGTACGATTCCTTCCTCGAAAAGGAAATCCTCCACCAGGTTAGCACGATGTGGCCTGCAGTTATCGTTCCTTAAAATGAAGTCACCTCCGATTGCTGCAGCGTAAGGGACTACAATAGGTCTGAGGATCTCATCACTATATCGGCGAGCAGTCAGAGGTCCATCTCGAATGATGTAGAGGTCTGTGCGCCCGTCGATGGAGATGCCACCATACACCAACACTCCCCCACCGCCAAATCTGACACTTTCGTGCACGTACGCAGGATTATTCCTACTGCCACACTCCCTCCAGATGAAAATACGCCTATTATTCGGATGAACAGAAAAACGAGACTCGTCAGAAAAAAGAACATTGCTCCATTCATTTCTCCTCCAGTTCACATGCTCTGTTGCCCACTCCCTGCGGTCGCGACGATGCCTTGATGTTAGTCTAACACATACCATCGGTCGGCGAGCATACAGACCTACACCATGGAGCCGATTTCGGACAGTCTGAGTTGAAACCCTGGTGCCAGTAGCCGAGCGAAGGTGTTGTTGGAGAAGAGTAGCGTTCATATTTCGGTGTCTCCGAGCCGTTAATACTAAATAACGATCTTCATTGGGCGTTGTTGCCCGTCTACGACGTTGTCCTGGTCTTCGGCCTGCACTTCCAGTCTCCAAGAAACGGTTCCAGATCCTGGAAATCACACTTTGTGACACTCCAATGGCTTGCGCTACTTCGGCTTGTGTTTGGCCCCCTTCTAACCTGCCTACAACTCTCCAAGCTTCTGAATCGGTTAAATGACTTCGCTGAGACATCGTACTCATCGAAACAAAGCAGTCACTGAATGCCGATCATCCTTGTCTTCATTTCAGTTGAAAGTCACATTTCATTCGCTGCCTAAAGTGACGTTTTTGATGTCGAACTCAAAATTAGCATACTCCACAGTTTGAAAATCAGAAAAATTTGTATTTGTGATTCTCTTCTTCCATTTTCGGCAAAAAAAATTTCGCTTATATCTTTATTTTTATATAAAACTTACAATATCCTTTAATTGTTTTGAGCAGTATATATATATATATATATATATATATATATAAATATATATATATAGTATTATGTATATGGATGGCACTCCAACACCGTTCAACCGATGACTATGAAAATGTGCACGAATTTTTTTTATGGAGAAGGTTTTTATGCTATCTTTTTTGTTGCAATTCCCCATCAGGTGGCGCTACAGCATACTAACTTCTGCACCATTCAATTAATCGCCAAGTTGCCAACAGGATCGCCAAAAATAATGACAACTTAGCTCTATTGCCAATATTTCGCTGTGTTTCCATTGAATCGCCATTATAATATAAGGAATGGCATTGCTTGTGAATATTACAGTTTTAAGATGAAATAAATACAACAGGAAGTAATATTAACGTATTACACATCCAGATATAAATTATTTACACTATTTTAAACGTTAATGATACAAAATATGTAACAATGTGTTACTTTTGGTGAGCAGAGATCAGCTTGGGAAGGTGTTTTCAAAAATAGACTCACAAGAAAGTTACGGGGCTTTATAAATAAAAAAAAACTCCTCTTTTTATCATGGATCTATAGACTTAAAATTTAACAAATAAGGGTATTTTGTTCAACTGATGTATACAAAAGCCTTTTTTTTTCGTTAATTTGCAATTTAAGTAAAATGAACTCATTAAAAACTTCTTTATCCTTCAATCTGTATTGTTTAATTTTTTAATTCACCCTTGCGAAGAACAGATATACCAACTGGTTGTACCATAAAAATCAATAAATATAATTTAAATAAAATAGTGGTAGAATTTTATTCAATTTATTTATTGTGTTAATTACATATCATCTATAACTGCTAGCATATTTAATTCTAAAATTAATTTAATGAAACACATGTCTACACATCTCACTTTTCTACAATTTTTTAAAAAAATTTCTGTTATAAAGGTTTTGCGTTTGCGCACATGTGTATTGACATGGCCGTCCTAGTGGAAAATAAGGGACGAATCCAGGGGTGGCTGTACGGCCGAACAAACCAGACTCCTGACCGGGGGCGGCCCTAAAGCCGAATAAACCAGACTCCAGCCCATGGCGGCTAATTTTAAGGGTGGCACTTGAATAGAGTTTGGAAAGTATTTTTTAATGTTATAAAAAATATCATATATTTTCGGAAATGCTATTGGGTGTGAATTTGATATTTCATTTAAAGGGAGTAGGAAACCTATATATCGACAATGTTAAATTGACCGTTTTGGACGTATTTTTTCTCAAAATCTGTTACATGTACCTACATGTTTGAAATTTTTCATACAATTAAAGTACACCTTTCTCATACTAAAATGAGTTTTTAGCTAATTTTGAATTTTTTCATAATTTATTAAATATTTTATCAAACATAGTGGAATTTTTTTTTACCCATTTTTCACATAAAAAAATTTGTAAAAAATACATTTTTGTGTTTTTTACAAAAAGCTCATTTCAGTATATATTAGCCATCATTATAAATATATCATAAAAAATTTACATACTTGTGAACTGTAGTTTCTCAGAAAAGGTACATCGAACATCAAAATTTACATTTTGAGATAAATTGATTTTAATGTATACAGTGAGATTTCTAATCGGCTAGGAAATAAAAAAAACAAACAAAAGGCTCAATTTACAATAAAAGATACATGTTTTGGTATATATCAGCCGTTCAACTTTTAAGCAAAAACGAAGTACTTTGTTTACGTTTTTCACCATTCAAATGGGCGTGGCCCGGTTTCAACAATTATTTAAAAATAGGTTTTGAGGGCTTCTAATTACCTTAGAGGTAAAAGTAAGGTATTTTTGGAAAGGTTAAAATTTATACCATTTGAAAATGTCAAAATTTCAAATTGTCAAAAAAAAATAGTAATAAATAAGATTTTAGCTTTCCAACACCTTTAATGAGACACATATACCCTATCACATTTTTCTACAATTTTTAAAAGTTTTCTGTTATAAAAGTTGCGTTTGCGCATGTGTATTGACGTGGCTGTCCTAGTGGAAAATAATAGACGAATCCAGGCCGGACAAACCGGACCCTGCCCGGGGTGGCATTTGGATTGAGTCTGGAAAATATTTTTTTATGTTACAAAAAAATTTCATATATTTTCTGAAATACTATTGGGTGTGAATTTGATATTTCATTTAACGTATCTTATTTCGTTATTTTGTACTCTGAATGTTTAATTAATGTCCGGTTTCTTTTATGTTAACTCTTGAAAGTTTCTAGGTGAGAGTAAATGTTAAATCATGAAATTTGATACGGTTACACATCTTTCACTAGTAACTTTCTCCCCATCCAGGAGTTGGGTCACAACGGACATTCCTTTCACTCATACTATGTCCGGTATCTGCTATCCAAAAGAGGAACAAGGTAATAAGAGTTTTTAGTTGACAGAGAACCACAGGAGTTGTTTTATTTCAGTCTTGAGTGTAGTCACTATAAGTTAAAATAAACGCTTGTGAGATCCTCGGCATCAGTAGACTTGTTTTCGAAGAAATTAGCTTGCTGAAATGGGATATTTCTTCTCTTACATTTTACTCGTTTGAAATAATAGCTGGTAATTATGTGCTTAATTTCAAATTATTTTGTATCTTTTAAGGCTTATGCGCTGCCTTTTTTGTTCGCAAAAATTATTCAAGCTTTATAGGCGTGTCTCAATGGGAGCAATTTATCTGTTTTATTTATAATTTTTTTGCTTTAGAGAAAGGGGAGGTAAAATTGCTAGAGCGGGCCGTGACGAATCTTTGGTCACTCACGGGAAAGAAATTTTGCTTCAAGGCAAATTTTCTGACTGTTTTGGCGGGCCGCTATTTGTCCCCTTCCCCCTGCTTTAAAGTAATCGTCAAATTACCATATTGAATTTCCGATCATTTCCTGAAGAATTAAGATGGTCTCACAAATAAATATCTTTTGAAATTTAAAGGAACTGGAAAAAGAAAATCTGACTGCTTTCTTTCATTGATCTTTGACCATTTCAAGGTCAATGTGATGAATTTTCTGATTTAAAAAATAATTCTTTACAGGCATTTTAAATGGTCAGAAGAAAACTGCACTTTGAATGTATTTATTCCTTTGAAGTGGTCAGATATAAATGGGATCTTTACTTTCGAACTAAAAAGGTAAAACTTAAATTGTTTTTTTAATACGTAACTCAAAATCACGCCTAGAAAAAAAATTGAATAACACTTTTTTTAAGAACAGTACTTAGAACCCTTGGATATCTTGTGTATGAGTAAGAGTAGGTATACATATGTGATTGCTTGGGTATAAAAAAAAAGATTTTCGTTCTAAATTAATTAATCTTTTCTATTCCTAAGGAAAGTTCTTTTCTAACACTTCTCTTTGAAGAAGCTATTTCAGAAAATTATTTTTCACATAAAAACTTTTCTGCACAAATCAAACAATTATCAGATGTACAAATTCCTATTCTGTGTGACTTATAAAATTAGTACAAATCAACTGATGGTGAAACGATCCATTAATTGAGTGATGATTACTTAGTAACGTCGCACTCACACAGAAGCAAAACTATTGTCAAAGAACCTCGCAATTTTAAACCCGTTCTAGTGACGAGAATGACACCTAAACTTACACCTCACTCTCCACACTTACACACCCCATCAAAACGAGAACTTTGAGCTTCGATAAATTTAATGTGTATCCAGTGCCTATTTAAACTCATTTCGGGCCCTACAGAAGCCTACAGCCCCCTTGGTACTGGAGGATCGAAATGTATAACCACAAAATCTGGTTAAGTCCAGCTTATCCGGGCCCTTGGGTGCCCGCCCGAAGCACCCAATGGATAAACCGGCACTGTGTGTACCAGTATTTTTACGCGATAAAAAAAAAGTTTTCTAAAAAAATTCTTTTTTTAAATTTTTTTTTTTAAGTATTAGATGCTTTTTAGAATGATAACACCTGGATTCCAATTTATCAAGTATTTTATATGAAAATCCTCTTAAATTTTTTTGAATATTGTGTTGGTTTACTTCGTTTTTTTTTTACCAAAAGCTCTGACTGAAGAACTTTTTGTTCTTTATTAATTTATCCGACTACGTTCGGAACCGTGATTTTAAAAAAGCGCATAAATGGATAATTTTCATGATATTTAGTGTCACTCAGATTAGAATACATGCATAAAATTGTTTTAAGGACATTATGACAAAAAAATGATTTAAATACAATATTTCGGCAAAAAATTAGCTTAGAATAATCTTTTTTCTAAATGTTCTCCTTTTGTGAAAAATGGTTCTATTGTAATAATATTCTGCCTGTATATAGCTCAGACCTCTCTACAGAGGCTCAACTAGAATTTTGAAAATTCACATTATTTTCAGAGTTACCACCAATTGAAATAATTATTGGCGTTTTTTTCTTAAAATTGCTCCCCTCTGTATTCGTAAAATATGAATAAACCCACTTCTAAGTTACATATTTCAAAAACCCTAGTTGCGTGACTGTAGAGAGGTCTCAGCTATATGCAGGCAAAAATATTATTATAATAGAAGCATTTTTTACAAAAGGAGAACATTTGGAAAAAAGATTATTCTAAGTTAATTTTTTGCCAAAATTTTGTATTTAAATAAATTTTTTTTATCAAAATGTCCCTAAAACCATTTTATGTATTTATTATAATCTAAGTGACACTAAATATCGTGAAAATTATCCATTTATGCGCTTTTGCAAACTCACGGTTCCGAACGTAGTCGGATACCTTAATCGTAGATATTTATATTTATAAAATGCATTACTTTTATCTCCATAAAAATAATGAAAAGTAAAAAAAGGCAGAAACACGCCACAAGAGTAAGATAACAGTACAACAACGAAATAAGGATGCACTTTAAAAACAACATGCCTTATTACAATATCCAAGCAATGAATTTAAGCGTTCTGGCAAAGATCTATGCTTTGTAACTGGCCAAAAGAGTTTTAAAAGATTCAGAGAGAGAACAATCACAATCTCTCTATATTAGAAACATAATTCCAGTAAGATTAAGCTTTGTAATTGGAACTCCCTTTTTCAAAATTGCGAACGGTAAAAAATAATTTTTTGACTGTTTTTCAGATATCATTTAAATGTAAAAATAATTTTCTTTTAATGACAAAGGAAAAATAAATAAATAAATGATCCCCCCCCTTTATCCCCTTTTAAGCTGGGAAATTGTAAAAATCTTGTTACACTTTCATAGAATGGTTCGTAAAAGTAATATTAGTAAAATTTCTAAGCCCTCTTACCACGGAATATAATTGGAATGATAAAAAAAAAACCAGGATGTATACATGCGCGCGCATTCATTGGTTATACGTGAGTGTTATCCAATAACTTCCTCAAATAAAATCGTATTCGAACTAAATAAATAATGCTGTTTGTGTGTTCGAGTACGTGCTGATTTAATTATTTCAATAAAAACTGTGTTTATATACAGAATGTTTGTAGAAGTCTTTATTTGAGATGCTGCGTTGAAAATTGTCGTAATGGAATGAAATTTCATTGTTTCATGCGATATTGTTTCAAAATCTAAATAATCAGCTTGGTAACTTATCAAAAAATCGACGAGACTCCTACGTGCTGTTCTTTAATGGTTCAATTAATACAAGCTCAACGAGGGGTGGTTAATCACTCATTAGCATGATATAAATGCGGTGATATTTTTGTATTACTTGGACAAGATTACGTTAGTATCACTTCTTCTCTCCACCCAATTCTTCTTGTGGTAAGAAAACATGAAGAATGTTGTTTTACAGCTTCTTAAAGACTTTTTCTTGGAATAATTCCAACTCATTCTAAAAAAAAACACCTGAAAAGCCCATTACGAAAGCCCATTCAAGCAAAGCACTTTCACTTTCTCGTTTGACTTTGACACGGGGTGGCCCGAGGCGACCACAAACAAAAGGGTTACGCAATGGATTTGCATCCACACCTGTCCGGCCGCGCATGCGCAGTGAGAGGGGTCTTTCTTGTCATCCGGTGTGGACCGCCAAGGTCTCCCGAAAGAGAGCGTTTTTCCTGATCTTTTGTCGGGGTCGATCACGAAAGAGAAACAAATAACCATCTCATTAGGCAAGCTCGCCGCCCCATTGTTCACGAAGGACGGCGTTCGAATAAACTCCGTCTCCAGCAGCGCTTTTGTGGTCTTTTCAAGGAATGGAACTCCAACGCATTTCCTCCTCTATTTTCACAAATGCTTAGGTTGATATCGTCGCAAGATTGCGATCTACTTTGCATTCCTTCGGCTGAGTCCTTCGGGTGTAGTTTTCCATCTTAGAAAAAGCACTTTTCTAATTAAGACCGGGCCTCGATTAGCATTTAATTCATTACATAAATTTTAATGTTTAAAACTGAAACACTGACATAAATTTAGAAATGTAAATACAGTCGAACCTCTATATAACGAAGTCGCTAAATCCCGGAAAAAAGTTCGTTATATGGAAAATTCGTTATGCAGAGGTTCATCTTTCAATTTTCTTTATAAACCACATAAAACAAATTTTAAATTCATAAACACTATGTATTAAAAGAAAGTAATAATTCACACCTTTTTGTGTGTATTAATATATATATTTATTTTATGTATCTTAACTATAAAAAAAGGAAAGAAAAACTGCAAGAAAAGTTTCTTGACGCCTTCATCCACTTCCTGAAAAATTAAACTTTTTTTCAATGCTCAAGCACTTACGTTTTGACATTTTCAAGCTACAAGAAATGAAGTTACCAGGACGACTGATCAATATTACAAAAATGAACGGAGACTAGTTCAAAAACACGTGAGTCTACTGAGAATGAAAGGACATATCGAAAAATTTTCCAGTGAACTGGACAATGGGGATAAGGGTTGCACTTCTTGGAATTCTACTGCTGTCGGCGAGTGAGGCACATAATAAAACCATTTCAAGATTTATATGACCACCATAAAATGTGCTTAAAGAGTGAATAACTCGAGATGTCCAGAAATACTTCAAAAATAGGGGGATTGAATCAGAAGAGAAGAAGTTCGTTACATAGGAAATGCACTTCGCTATTGGGAGGTTATTTTACGAAGAAAATCGTGAAATGTTCTTGCTTCCAGAAAAAATTCGCTATACAGAAAAATTCATAATATAGAGGTTCGTTGTATGGAGATTCTACTGTATTTTAAATGCTGTAAATTCGGAAGTGGACTGCCTGTTGATGGATTTTTTAATGCTGCCGTCTCCAAATTCTTTTTATCTCATACCTCTGAAACGAAAATAATTATAAATTGTACACTTCTCTCTGTGCAAGGTTTTGCCCAATTTAACCAAAAAATTCAGAGGGATGATAGAAAGCAGCATTGGACGACTAATAACCATAGAACACGGAATCGTAAACCCCGTTTACTTGGTGAAAATCACGACGGTAGTAGCCGTCGGGAGGACGATGAGCCAGACAAGGGGCGGAGCCAAACGGATATGGGGATTTGGAGAAGCGTGGTAGGGTTAAAGAAACTTGCACGTATGCAAATTTTCCACTCGTCTGGGGAGAGTAGAAGAGGGACTACCGGACACTGCTTACCAGAACGTGTGGTTCATGTACGAAGGTGCACCAGCACATTTTTCGATTGCGATGCTTAACCACTTCTATGCTACATATCCCGGAAAGTGGATTGGACATGGAGGAACTATTGCTTGGACTCCACGTTCCCCAGACCTGAACCCCTTGGATTTCTTCTTCTCGAGCCACTTTAAATTGTTGTGTATGAGACATCAGTGCTTCAGTGCAGAATCTCACGAAATGGATCGTTGCCGCTTCAGCTGACATCTCCAGCACTCCTGGTTCACTTGAACGTATCCGACAATCCTACGTCCGTTGGCGTCAGCTGTGCTATGACCTACGCGACCGCTTCTTCAAAAGATTCTAGTGACAATCCCTTGTAATTGCATTTCTGATGTCAAGCTGCAATGCATAGTTCGTTTTGTAAACATGTTTTAAGTCTAATACTTTTATTTCTTGCCTCTTATTTACCCTCTTTATTCCACTCGATATCACACACTTCATAACTGTTTTGTGAATTGCTCCAACTGAACGTGGCTTCCGACCCCATTTTCTATAGTGATTTGTCTTCCCCATGCTGTTTACTATCACTCCTCTGAATTTGTCGGTCAGATTCAGCAACACCCTGTATATACGTACTAGTTGTAAGTTGCCCTCTTCGCTGGGTGACTCATTCACTCATCATGATATCTCCGGAAATGCTAAGCCAACAGATTTGAAATCTGGTAGGCATGTATTTCTTCTTTTTTTTTTTTTGAACAAAGATCCCCTAAGAATGAGTTTTGCGTAAGTCAACTGCTATGGAATGGGGAAGGAGATACTGTAGATAAAAAAAAATTCCTGTTTTCAAGCTACAAGACCTACAGTAATGAAATTTAGTATGCATGTTTCTTTTGTTGAGTAGAGATTCATTAAAAATGGGTTTTGTGGAAATCTACCTTGGGAGAGGGGGTTTAGGGAGTGTAAATGATATTTCTACTTCAATTTTATGAAAATCAAGTCCTGTCCTTTTTAAATCAAGAGGTGAGAGTTATAAGAATGTTTTTCAATACAATCAAACACTTATTGCTAGGACAGATATCAATAATTTACATATACACTCTGTCGCAAAAAATATATGCACCCAGAAGAAATCAAGCTACAATCACGAAACTCGGCAAGAATGTAGTCTGGTAAGAGATATGCAAATGATTAAAATTTCGAAGCCAATGAGACAAGGCTAAAGGTGCTATGCGCATATTAGTTGAGCAACTGGGAGAGTTTAAAAGCATGAGTACGAGCGCCGTACGGCTATCCAAACGAATCTGATGACTTTGATAGACGATATTGAGACTTAGGATGCCTCTAAGACGTAACCGGCGGCAGTACGAGCAGCTGACGGACTTTGATAGGGGCCGTATAATAAGCCTCAGAGAAGCAGGTTGGTCGAATAGACGTATCGGCCGCCACCTCGGTCGGAGCGATATGGTAGTTGCTCGGTGTTGGCAACAGTGGATCACAGAAGGTAGAGTGTACCGTCGCGGAGGGTCAGGACGTCCCAGGAGCACAAATGATCGCGAGGATCGTGCAATCAGAAGAGTGGCCACTTCGGCACCAACAACGTCGCTAGCATCGATTCAACGCCACTTACCTCCTTCCAGACATCCAGTGCCATCAAGAGAAACCATAAGGAGACGACTGACCGAAGTTGGCTTGAGGAGCCGACGTCCGCTAAGACGCTTACCACTGACCCCACATCATAGGCAGTGTCGACTGGATTTTTGCCGACCTCGGGCAACTTGAGTGTGACAGACTGGAGACGTGTCGTCTTCAGTGATGAATCCCGATTCAGTCTCAGTGCTGATGACCACCGCACACGTGTCTGGAGGCGCAGCGGCCAGCGGTCCGATCCGGCATTTATTGTCGAGCGGCATACAGCAATTTCACAAGGTGTGACAGTGTGGGGAGCAATTTCTTGGGACACACGATCATCTGTAGTGGTCCTTCAAGGCACTTTGACAGCTCGCAGATACGTGGACGATATTTTAACGTCGATTGTGCTACCCATGCTATCAAGTTGCCCAGGTGCCATTTATCAACAAGATAATGCTCGTCCACATACTGCGCGACTCTCCCAACAATGTCTTCAAGGATATGACGTCCTACCATGGCCTGCCAGGTCACCAGATCTTTCGCCAATAGAGCATGTCTGCGACGCGCTGGGAAGGCAACTGCAGCCGTCCCGAGATACAGGAGAATTAACTGCGCAGATGCAAAGACTATGGCAGGATCTTCCACGGGGGTCATAAGTGATCTAATTAAATCGATGCCACGCCGAATTTCGGCTTGTATAGCTGCCAGAGGTGGCTTTACTACTTACTGATTTTTAACCTTTTTGCAAGCTGTAACCGCTTAATAAAATGATATTTTGTTCTGAATTTTTAATCATTTGTTTATTTTCATATACACTACATGCATACCAAATTTCGTGAATGTAGCTCAATTTCTTCTGGGTGCATATATTTTTTGCGACAGAGTGTATATATAAACAGTATATATTCATACAGCATCATGAAATACTTAGGTAAGTGGGTGGGCAACTGTTAATATTTATTTATAATCATTATTCACTTTCCAGATAGCCATAAATCTACTTTAAAGCTTAATTATGAATAGAAGTATAAAGACAGTATTGGTCAAAGTTAAATGGTCACAGAAGCTAACTCTTAGTCTTAGTGATTAAGATTGTAGCAACAGTCAACATTCCCCTCTATACCATTGGGCTGAAATATTTTAAAGGTATACAACAATAAAAATATTAATGAATCAAAAATAGGTAATTCTCTATAGGTGTAATATAAAAATATTTATACTTGATTTCTATTTATTTAATGTTAGTTAGATGGAGAAGTAAAAGCAAACATCACAAACTCTTCTTGTTAGATTTAAAGGTTATATTAAAAATAATTTAAATTTACTTAATTTATTGCAATATTTAATTTCCGAAGTAACTGGATCCCAATACCACCACTAGGACGTTTCAACTGATCACTCAAAAAAACAAATTATTTTTTTCATCTAACATATTAAAAATAAGGACAAAATGTATTCTCCCCCTTGTTCTTACAGTTTTTACGATAAAAGAAACAACTCATTTTCTTTGCAACCTTTTAGAAATGTTTGTTTTTGAAATTCAAGTGTAAGTAATTTTCTCTCCTAAATGAATGTCATCTGGAATTGTGGAATACTGTGTTTGAGAGAGAACACTTTTTACTCTGAATCCTACAGGCGATAAATACCGTCTCAGAACAAATAAAGCATCGTTAGACGAAAAAGAATTTTAAACATGTCTTAAAGGAAACGTGCAATCTGATAACTTTGATTGATTGATTTATATTGATATTGATTGATTGAGAAATACAGTGTATTTTCAACATTAAGAAAATAATTTTATATTAAAATTAATGAATTTTAAGGACATTTTCTCTAATTTAAAGCATACAAGTAATCTTAAACATACATTATTTTATAACTAGATATTCTAAACTTGCATTACCATATGCATCCTTAAATTTAATTACTCATAAAATCTGTTAATTTTGTTTCAGCTTTTATCTACTTCCTGAAGAATTTAGTTTATTTATTTTTTCTTTTTTGATGTTGAAACACTTACGGTTTGACATTTTCGAGCTGCAGAAAACGAAGATACCAGTACGATTGATCAAAACACTACAAATAAACGTAGACCAGTACAAGGACACGAGACAACTCCACTGAGGGTGAAAGGGTATATCAAAGATATTTCTCAGAATTCTATTGCTCTCGGCGTGTTAAGCACCAAACAAAACCATTTCAAGATTTATGACCATCATAAAATGTGCTAAACGAGAGAATAACTTGAAGAAATGTCCAGAAATACTTTAAAAATAGGGAGATAAAAATTGAATCATAAGAAAAAAATTCGTTGTATAGAAAATGCACTTCGCTATTGGGAGCTTATTTTACGAAGAAAGTCGTGAAATGTTCTTGGTTCCAGGAAAAAGTTCGCTGTATACAAAAATTCACAAAACAGAGTTCGACTGTAATTCTCACTCACTCATTCATTTGACCATGGCTCAAAATTACGAAAGTCCGCTGCCTTTGCACTGCTTCAGAGCGCGACATTAATAAAAATATCAAATCTAATCAAGGATCTCTCTTTCCGGGTGAGTTTTATTTAATTCTTCATCAAGTATCTTCTTAAGAATTAATTATAAATGTATTCAAAAGATCTAATGAATATTGGACTGTCAGAGGAAAAGTTTTGTAAAAGTACTTGACTTTTTTTGTTGATTTCTGTAATATCTAATGAAGAGTTCCAGTAATTCTTTGCTAAGACCTTTTGGCTATTTGAGAGAATTTAATTCCATGTATGGGAAGAATCTACTTTACGGCGATCAGGAGGAGCGTTACATCACTTTTGTTATACACACAGTCCAGTCACATTAATGTGACCATCCGTCAAAAGCCAGAATAACCACCTTTTGCTGAGTGGACTGCGGCGAGACGTACAGGAAGAGAGTCACTTAGGTCCCTGAAGGTGTTCTCTGGGATGTTGAGCCATGCCGACTCTAATGCCGTGGCCAGCTGCGCTAGATTACGCGGTTGAGGATCCATGGCTCGAACAACTCGATCGAGATGGTACCACAGATGCTCGATTGGGTTTAAGTCAGGTGAGTTTGCTGGCAAGGGGAGGACGGTAAACTCATTCTGGTGCTCTTCGAACCACGCACGTACACTGGCAGCTGTATAGCATCTCGCATTGTCCTGCTGGAAGATGCCATCATCCTGAGGAAAAACAATGCGCATGTAGGGGTGGTCATGGTCCGCAAGGACAGATGCGTACTTGTATTGATCTATCGTGCCTTCCACAATGATCAGTGAACCCAGAGAATGCCAGGAAAACATTCCCCAGACCATAATGCTCCCGCCTCTAGCTTGGACCGTTCCGGTAATGGTTGCAGGGTGGTTCCTTTCAGAGGTTTCACGCCTTGTACGCCAACGTCCATCTATCCGATGGAGCATAAAACGCGATTCATCTGAAAACGCTACATGTCGCCACTCTGTGGACGTCCAGCTGCTGTACTGGCGTGCAAATTCTAGCCTTCGTCGTCGATGAACAGCAGTCAGCATAGGTGCACGAACCAGGCGTCTGCTTCGGAGGAGGCCCAGACGCAGCAATGTTCGCTGAATAGTAGTTTGGGAGACACTTTTGGTAGCCCCTTGGTTCATTTTGGTGGTCAGTTGCTCAACGGTAGCCCGTCTATCTGCCCGAACACATCTCCGCAACCGTCGTTCGCCTCTGTCATCTATGGCCCGTGGTGCACCACATTTGCCACGTCGCTGATTTTGAACAGTCCCATTTTGCCATGCACGGTACACTTTTACCACGGTGGCACGCGAACAGTTCACAAACTCAGCCGTTTCGGAAATGCTTCCACCCTTGGCCCGAAAGCCCATGATCATGCCCTTTTGGACGTCGGATAAATCGCTTCGTTTCTGCATTACGCCAACGATTGAAATGTTTTCCGAAGCCCTCACACACACTTTATATACGCTCAACTGCACTGTGCTGCCACCTGCCTTCTGTGATTGGTTATTTAACTCTGAAGTGGAAAGTACGTGGTGGTCACATTAATGTGACTGGACTGTGTATGACGGTCTTAGTGAAACACACGATATTGCCGGCAACAACGTCAAAGTCATGGCCACTCACACACACAGATTGGGCTCTGTAAGCATATCATCTTTGCTTTCTGATAAACATGGTTCCCTTTTCCTAAACAAATCCTTCGGCTGATGCATCTAATGACAAAAGTGACATTAAACACATCACACAAATAAAATTATATTGTAAAAGCGAATATTACTAAATTAACAAAAAAAAAAGGAAGCGAGTCTTACAGTAGTCGCATATGATGTGTAACATCTGACATGTTATCGGTAAATACGCAATATTAACTTTTTTCCTGACAAAAATATGAATCGGGTATGATTGGAAATAATTTTCTATCGAATAATTATATATTTAATGAAAATTGTACTTAATTAATAAAAGGAGTAAAAAAAATGCAATATTTTATCAAAAATAATAATTCTTGTTCAATTTGGGGAAGAGCGGAGACAATAGACTTATGATAACTAAAATATGACACATATACTTGTGATTTCAAAGTATTTAAAAAACGTTGAAAAACAGCGTCAATATCAGTAACACTGTTAGCAGTCGAAACATTTTGATTTGTGTTCATTTCGAGCTTGAGTTCATCTTTCATAAAAGCTATGAGCGGCTCAGCTTTTGGCAAACTGAAGTTAAAGTTAAAATCACCTCTCAAAATCAGGGAAGTGAGTGATAATTTTTTTAAAAGGGCAGAACACACACACACACACACACACACCTTCGTTATATGGTAACAATACAAATTGCAGGAAATCTTTAATTTTTTTAACCGTTTGATTCGAAAGAATGTATACGACCACCGAAATCACTGTTTGTCCATTTTCAAATAAGCATTCTGCCGCACTTATGTCCTCCAATATCGTGACTAACGGATTTAGAGTCAAGCGCTCGAGTGCTTGATGGCTACTAGAGTTGGACCCCCATGCGAGGGGAGCGAAAAGACACAACCACGCACTCTCATTGGTCAAATCAAGTATCGTGCGCTTACGTCACATCCTGTTACACACATCCGTTCCTTTTCACGAAAGCACTCTCTCAGATATCCAGCAACCGAGAGGAAAGATGTTACACATAAAAAACACACGTTACGGTACAAATTCTTAGAACGATGCAAATTATACAACCTCTGACAATAAAGTCTGGTGAATGAAGTCACAATGGCCTATCTGGCAACACTGGCGAAACCAAATGCAGCACATGCGGAGCGGTAGGTGTTGACTATCTGTCTCCCTCCCCCGTTGTTCAGTTGAGATTCGTTTGTGTTTCGTGCAAGACTTGTTTTACGAAGTGCTTGTTTAGTGCGTTGTTCTTAAATAAGAACAGGAAAATGAACAAACAAAAGATCACAATTTAAAGTTTTATTTTAAGCTTGGCAGAACGTCCACAGGAACTTATTCGATGTTGGTACGAGTTTATGAAGATCACGCACTGTCCATGAAGTGTGTGTACGAGTGGTTCGCCCGTTTTCGAGAAGGCCGGGAAAGTGTTTCTGACAGCCCCCGTAGCGGAAGACTGGCCATCTCCGAAAAGAATGACATAGTGAGTAAATCAATCACGAAAGATCGTCGATAAACCGTGGGCATAATAGCTGGACGATGAATGCTGCAAGGTACATTGAAATTTTGACCCGTTTCATGAATTATTTACGCAGGGTACAACCCCATTACGCGCAACAAGGTTCATGTTTTTTTTTGTTAGCGGCAATGCTCGCCCTTACACAGCCAATACCACCAAAGAGTTCCTGACCAAAAAAGGGGTGGTGCACATTGAACATCCACCATTTTCTCCAGATCTCAATCCTCCAAACTTCTTCCTATTCCGGTGACTCAAACTCGCTTTGAAAAGAAAGAAATTTGACGATATTTATGACGTCCAATGAAACGTGACGAGACTTTTGAATTCCATCCCATAAGAAGACTTCTTACAAAGTTTACAGGACATGCATAGCAGATCTCAGTGGTGCATAGTTATGGGGGGAAGGGGTGACTATTTCGTAGGACAGAAAGTAACTTTCGTTAATGTTTCATCTACATTAATATTACAGAACAATTCACCGAACTTTAATGTCAGAGGTTGTATTAACGAATTGATCACCACATCGGTTTATAACAGTGCTTCTCAAAGTTTTCATATTCGCGACCCAATATTCAATCCTAATTTTCATCGCACCCCCCTCATACAGTAGCAATGTATTTAATTCAATAATGCTATATTTCGATGCTAAATCTAAGATACGACTTTAACCTCTTAAGTGACAGTGGCGTATATAAACGTCTTTCTCAGCCAAAGCGTTAATTTCCTCTGACGTATATATATGTCTTTTCGTAGTAGTATCTTTTCCATGCTTTGCTATCCATAAAATTTTTCCGAAAACTTTGGATTGCAGTAAAAGAACCTTGACAATGTTTGCGAAGGATTAACTTATTTCAGATTATTTGCTTCTTTATTCCTTTCTCTCCCCCCCCCCCGAATGCATCACATATGCGCGTCTATGCGGAAAGCGGTTGTCATTGGGATGCAAATCACGTAACTTTTAATCGACACAGTTAAGGGATTTATTTTATTAACCGTACAAAATATCAAGATGTGTAAATTTTTGTAAGTAATTTTACATATTACAAGCCCATGGGGTCACCGGTAATTATCAAACTTGATCTTAACTTTGTATTGCTGAATTAATTATAAAATACATTGTGTAGCACTGATACATTTAAAAGCAGGATATATCAGTGTAAATGTGTGTTTCATTTTTTATTTTGTCAGAGTGTATTTTGTTTGCTTATTTTGAGTAAATTAATAGTTTTTTTACTTTTCAATATGCTCGCGCCCCCCTTGTAGAGTTGTCGCGCCCCTCAAGGGGGGCGCGCCCCACAGTTTGAGAAACGCTGGTTTATAACATTACTGTTCGTAAGTGGAACGCGAGTTATAAATAACGACGGACCAAATTTTTCGACAAATTTTTCAATATAAACTCAGCGAAAAAAAGATTAAACCGTTAAAATTGAAATTGATTGTGGGTTTTGGAGGTAGTAGTTTTTTTTCCCCGTCAGTTATCACCGACGATTATTCCTCTTCTACCGAATGTTACAGATGGTAAGTAGAGGACGCAAGCAAGCGATAATAATTACTTTCTTGATTTGTCCCTCATGTTTATAAAACTATGTGGAAAATTATGCATCGAAATTGAAAAAATATTTTTAAAAAAAATTCTTATTTTGTCAAATGCGTGAGACACTTCCTTAAACGGTTACGTTAAAAAATAGGAATCAAACGGCGGATCATGCTTTTAAGTATAAGAACACTCTATATTAATGTAAATTGCTATAAACAAAACAAATTGAATTGTTAATAAGCTAAAAGCTCTAAGATCAATCACTTTATAAATGACTTTTGTTGTTAAGGTTCGCTTTTTCTACCAGATTAGTTTGATTAGAGTGCACTGAAAAAAAAATTCCTCTATGAATGTTGAACAAAATACTTGAATTTTAATTTTTCGAGTGTTTATGTGATGCTAACAGTGACGCACACAAGGGGGTCCTGGAGGTCCAGACCCTCCCCTAAGCCCTTGATTTTTTCCCGATTGATTATAATTCTAAGTACATAGTACGTAAAATTTAATTAAGTATTTGTTATTAATGATTAATTTTATTAATTAATGCTAATTACTTATTCAATAATTAGTTTTTTACTGTGTTTTGTTCCCGAAAATCGACAAAATCAAAAGGAGCATGATACAAGAATGGTGAACTTTCGACCCCGGACCCCCCTTCTTGAAAAATTCCTGTGTGCGCCACTGGATGCAAATAACAATAGAACGGGCGTGGTGGCTCTATAGTTTACACACTTACAAATTTCCTTCCATTGAACAGAAAATAGAAGGGAATTGGTATTAAATGTGAGGAAGGAAATTTGTGAATCTCGATGCCATACAATAGAGTGGAGTACAAAAATTGTGGAAAATGATTATTTAAAATACTGAGATGAATCCCGCAAACTAAGACTGTAGCCATGTTATCTGGCAGAGATTAAAAATAGGGCATATCTAAAAAATAACTCGCAGTTTTATGGTTATGTCGACCTTACTAAAAATAAATTAGAATTAGTATTGCATTTAACATGCTTACATTTTAAATAATTAAAGTATGTAAATAATGTATACTTTTCCAAAGCTCAAATTTCTTTCTTTGTGTTTAACAGGTGTGCTCCGTCTATATGAAAGAGCACTTTCCTGTAAGTAGTACATTTTCTTATCTGTGACAAATCAAAGAGCCTTTGTATATGGCTTGTGTTATCCTCCAATAAAACTCAACTTCCTAATACAGCATTTACTTTATAATAACTAAAATGTGTTTATTATGAAACGCAATAAAAGACTGTAAAACATTACATATTTAACACATATATCCTCATTGACTGAAAAAAATATAATTGCGTATATACAGATGGGTGACAAAATAATACGAACACCTGTGAAAAAGGCATGGCCCATTTCAAAGACGCACAACGCGCATGTCAGTTAGCGTTGCAGTCCTCCGCCTAGCGGATTCGAAAGTTAAAGTATCAGTCGATCAACAGCTGCGATAGGTGTTGCACGCATTAATTGTAATTTCTGAAAAACGCATCAATGACGGACCTGTCAGAGTTCAAAAAAGGTATGAGTGTTGGAATGAGGTGCGCTGGTTGCTCGGTGACGAAAATAGCCATTTATTTGGGGCGTGAAAGGAGTACTGTATCTGCCGTTATGACAGCATACAAGAAATGCGGGGATGTGACGTCTGGCAAGCACAACATTGGACGGAAAAGAAAGCTTACCGACAGGAATAAAAGAGTCTTAACCCGCATAGTGGCCCGAAAGCGCAAGCAATCGCTATCCCAGATAACGTCTGAGGTGAATAGTCATCTTCGTAACCCTATTTTAGCAAGAACCGTCCAAGGGAACTTCATGCTTCGAACTTGTATGGAAGAGTTGGAATTCGTAAACCATTGGTAACAGCACGTCATGCTTTACAGCAACGCCAGTGGTGTAGATCACACAGACAGTGGACCCCACAACAGTGGCAACAAGTCATCTGGTTGGATGAATCGACGTTCACCCTATTCCAAACCACCGGACGCGTTTATGTGTAAGGAACGCCCAAAGAAGCATTTGCTCCTGAATGCATCGCGCCGACTGTTAAGCATGGAGGTGGGTCCCTTATGGTATGGGGGGCGATATCTTGGCGTGGCCTTGGGCCACTTGTTACTCTGCATGGCAAGGTTAAAGCTGCCCACTATGTCAATATCCTGAGGGATCAGGTGCATCCATTTGTCCAGACTTCATTTCCCGGAGAATGCCCACTTTATCAAGACGACAACCTCCTATCCACACTGCTAAAATCGTGCAAGAATGGTTTGCAGAGCATGAGGGGAAGTAGGTCATCTTGATTGGCCCCCTCAGTCACCTGATTTAAATATTATTGAACATTTGTGGGGATATTTGGAGTCAAAACTACGTGCTCGATTCCCTCCACCATCTACGATTTCGGCATTAGAGGTTGCTCTCCACGAAGAATGGCTTCATATTCCATTACAAGTTGTTCATGACCTCTATGCGTCCATCCCACGTCGCATACAGTCTGTAATTCAGTCAAAGGGGGGGGGTCCAACTCCCTATTAATAAAGCTTTTCTCCTCTTTCACAGGTGTTCGTATTATTTTGTCACCCATCTGTAAGTATATATATAAATGGCTTTTTAAAAAACTTTTTTGACTATTTTATAATTTAAATTAAAAACGATTTATTAACCGAAAGTCAGTTAATCTGTCTTTTTGCAAGTTTAAATTAATGTTGGACATTTTTTTCGTAAAGTTTTTGAAGTGAAACTTCTTTACGCACGAGAGTGAATGGAAAATTTGCCCAGTTTTGCGTTAGGGGGAAAAAGCGATCGGAAGTAAGAGAGCTGGGGACACCACGTGACGTGTCATATCCGTGAAAAAGTTACACGATTGCCAAGGGGGAATTGCATCAGAGGTATAGAGTGGTGGGTACCCTTGCTATACTCGTAACGAACTCGCGTGGCGTATTTAGTAGTTTTTATATAATAAACGTGCCGTTTTCACCGAATAAACGCACCCAAAATATTACCATTATATGGCTCTTCCCGTTATGGAAGTGTCTGGAGCATTGTGTATATGTCACTACGTTCGCGCTAGAATCACTACGGTTAGCGTCTTGTAAACAAACACAGTGACTTCTGTGAGTGATGTATAAATTTAGAAAATTAATTTGTATTTCTCCGTTGAATTACAATTAATCCTAATCCTACTAAGAATGCTTAGAACAAATGCAAAAAAAAGAGAGAGAGGAAAAGAGTTTTGTGAAAGAGAAAAAAAGGAAAACTAGCAGTAAGTCGAATCGAAAGTTTATATATCACCAGGTAGTCCTGTTGCAGCTGTTATCACCTTCATCCATAAAGTTTTAGTGATGTACCCACCAGAGGCTGCTGCGATCACTGGATCCGATGATGATTAAAAGCCGATTGTCTGAACGGGAGACTTTGAGGTATCCGACTACGTTCGGAACCGTGATTTTGCAAAAGCGTATAAATGGTTAATATGTATGATATTTAGTGTCACGTGGGTTAGAAAATGTATATAAAATTGTTTTAAGAATATAGTATTACAATAAAAAATTATTTTAGTACAATATTTTGACAAAAAATGAACACAGAATGACCCATTTTCAAAATATTCTCCTTTTGTGAAAAATGCTTCTATTATAATAATATTTTTCCTGTATATAGCTCAGATCTCTGTACAGAGGCTCAACTAGAATTTTTGAAGTATATAACTAAGAAGTGGGTTTATCTATGTGTGTTTTACGACAACAGAGGGGAAAAATTTTAAGAAAATAAAACGCCGATAATTATTTCAAATGGTTGTAACTCTAAAATAATGTAATTTTTTCACAATTCATAGTTGAGCCTATGTACAGAGGTCTGAGCTATATACAGGCAAAATATCTTTGTAATAGAAGCATTTTTTACAAAAGGAGAACATTTTGAAAAAAGGTTATTCTAAGTTAATTTTTTGCCGAAATATTGTATTTAAATAATTTTTTTTGTCGAAATGTCCTTAAAACAGTTTTATACATGTATTCTAATCTAAGTGATACTAAATATCATGAAAATTATCCATTTATCCCTTTTCAAATCACGGATCCGAACGTAGTCGGATAACTTAATGTTAATTTTGCTTCAGAAGAAGCAAAGCCACTCATCGAATTCTTGAAACGGACTCTGAATTTGACAATGAATTCTGATTCTAGAGAATGAACAACAATAAACAGAACCACGATTGATGCAGTTTTCTTTCGTTTTCTAGATTGACTACAATCTAGGATTTTGATATCCTACTTCAGTTACCACATACCTGTGGTGTTATTCTTGGAAAATGATGATGCAGAAAATTGAATAAAATATTATTTTCATAGAATAAATGAAGTTCGAATTTTATTTCATTAAAGTAAGTTCCTCCAGCAGTTTAGTATAATTAGATCTACTTCTGCATTTACGGTCAACGTCTCAAAGAAGTTTCACTTCTATTGCGCCAGCTATCCACGTTCTTTTTTTTACTATGAGATGTTTGCAAATTCCTTTTTTTATATTTTGATCGTGCAAGTAGGCTTAATGTTTCCAAACACGTGCTGTTGTGTCCAATCCTTCAGTATCTAGCGGCAGCTAGATCAGATCCATGAAACCTTAACCCTAGCAAAGTCCAGCACCAGAAGTGGACTCGTATGGACGTCTTCCAAAGCTAACCTCAAACAATCGAGGATATGTTCAGGGAAAGCTGGCAATAGGTGATACTTTGAACAAGTCTGGAAAACCTTACGGCCAGATTCGAATGTCGTTTCTCATGGAGAAGGGAAAGAGCAGCTTCTAAAGGTACCAAGTACCCGGAGCACCCATGGGCAGAATACTAACTTAGCTCCTTTGCCTACAGGCTTTAGCTGAGCATAGTGGAACGGCCTTCACGCCTAGGGTGACCCTACCAGGAGAACACTCTCCCGACGTACTTCACCCGTTCCGCCCAGGAACACCCCCTCGCCACGTTGAGGCAGCCTGCATGACTGGAGGGGGGTTCCAAACACGTAATTTTATTAAGATACCTTATACTTTCATATCGGAAAAGAAATCGTTGGTAACTATTTTTATAGTAAAAAAAATTATAAATTAGAGGGATGATTTAGGAATTTTAGAACGATGGTGCAATCCACAACTACGCAACTCTGTTGGCAATGTAAACAGCTCTTTCTTTCTCTCTTTCTTTGTCCCACTCCAAGAATATTGCTACTCTTCAATTAACCCAAAGACCTATCTGATAGATGGGTATTACGGGTCAGAAAAATAAAGGCGATGGGATACATTATTCTTCGAATCATATTGTACCTTACCAAGATGTAAAGCATAGCAAAATGGAACTTACAGCCATTGACTGTGGACCATTAAGAGAAGCAACATTTAAAAGTCAGAAACAAATAAAATAGTAGAAGTAGAATGTGGTATTATCTCATATAGTTAAACATTTGTTATTGATGGATACGAGTACAAATCCTAAGAGATATCAAATTTATATGGGTGATTTCTTTCCTTCCCATTAACCGTTTAACAGTTTCTTTTTTTCTCTCATATTATGTCAAAAAATAAGCATAACATAACATTTGTAAACATTTTTAAGATGAAATCAATTATATAAAATCAAATCAGTAGACAGAATGTCATAAATATTAAATTTAAAGAAATATGCTAATTTTTATTTTCATTGAAAAAAAAACATATTTTTCATTAAAGTTGGCTTTTTTCCAAAGAAATAAGCGAACTCAAAAGAACACTTTACAAAAATGTATATTAGTTTTAAAAAAAGATAATATTGTACTTATACAGTTAATTATTCCCTTAAAATTCTGTTTTTGTGTGGTAAATTTGAAAACAAGACGACAAGCATAGTCCAACATGCAATCGGGACAAAAATATTCTCTTTCTTTTTTCACCCGTTTTCCAAAATCGTTTCTTTTCGAACAACACACAAAACATTGCCTTGTTGGTCTCAATTTTTTGTCGGTGGGAGGAGTCCCTTCTAAAAAGTTTTCTTCTGTCAATCGTAAGGGTCCTGATCGTCCATTTTTCTCATGAACCGCCTCGTGTCGTTCAATAAGGCAATCTATAATATCAAGCCTGAAATTTAAATGAGATAATTTTCGTCGCAGTTTCTGATATAAAACGAAAGAATTCCACAGAGTGATGTATCTTAAAGATGGAAAAATATTTGTTAAAATTATTTCTTGCCTCTTTTTTTTTTGTTATTGGATAATTTGTGAGATGCTGATCCATTCAATCTACACCACAAGAGAAGTCCAATGACAAACTTTCATTACTTCAACAATCATATGCAGAAATTTCAGACTCACTATTTGAGTCAGTATCAGAAGGATTTTCTGTTATGAGCCTTTTCATCTATTTTTATATCATGTGTTTCCTCTATATTTTTCATCTATTTTTGAGCTCCAAATTTAAAAGGAATAGTGTTCGAAGCGTGCGGTACACCAATTTTGTAAAGAGAAAATTTCCACCTTATCTAGTCTAAAAGAATGCAGTAAAACCTAACACTGAAAAAGGTTTAGACATTTTATTATAATCCTAACTTTACTGGATTATTAGAGACATCTGTTAAAAGCATTGCACACTAAACGAGCAAAAAATACGGGCAAATCAGAGGATTAGAGTAGAAAAACCCGAGCCCCACTCGGGCAAATCAGGGAAGTGCCATTTCAAGTGCCCGAGCGGCGTTCGGGCCAAACTGGGAAGTGGTTAAATATTATCCATTCTTGAAAAACAGTCTTTATTGTGTCACAATTCAGATTGATTCTCTCTCTGAAGTGTTACAATTAAGATTGATTCTCTCTCTGAAGTGTTACAATTAAGATTGATTCTCTCTCTGAAGTGTTACAATTAAGATTGATTCTCTCTCTGAAGTGTTACAATTAAGATTGATTCTCTCTCTGAAGTGTTACAATTAAGATTGATTCTCTCTCTCTCAGAAGTGTTACAATTCATATTGATTATCCCTTTCTTAAGTGCTACAATTCGAATTGATTCTTATTCTCTAAAGTTATTCTCTCTTTGTCTTCTCTAATTCCTTCGATTATCTCTCTCAACTATTACTACATCGATCAACTCTCTGTGTGTGTCAAGTGTCACTATACATTGGTAATTTCTTTCTCTCAAATATCACAATATTAAGTGAATTTCTCTCCTACAAATATGTCCCTATATCGGTTAGTTATTACTGAAGTAGTGTATGGTATATTTTCAGAAGAAAGACAGAGAGAATATTTGTGCTCAATAATTTAAAAATAAAGCGAAGGGTAGATTTTTCCTAATTATTGTGTATATGATACTATCCACTATTTTAGTGTTCATTTTTATGACTAAATCTAACGTATTACACATGAAAATTTACTAATTATAATGCTCCTTTTCTCCGATAAATAGTTAAATGATTTAAGAATAAATTTTAGATCTAAAACTATATTATGGCAACCCTTAACTTTGTCGACGAGAGGACAAAAATAGTACAATTTAAATCAAAAAACTTAATTTTTATCATTTCTTTGCCTCATCTTATTTATTTCCAAAACAGTTTGATTATTATATGTATGGAGAACCCTACATATACCACTTCCAAATTGTATTACATTTCCAACAAACATTCTTTAAAACTTTAACAATAGAGACACATACATATACTATTTCAGATTATTATAAGCACTCAACAATTGATTTTTATCGCAGAAAAGCATTATGAATTCATTGTTACAGCACAAACATTATTAAAAGTTAAGTATTGTTTGCTAACAATAAGAGTATAATCTCAGATCGAAATTAAAATTTGTGAACTTTGCGTCAAAAAAGATTTACTCTCTTTCATTTGGAAATAAAATCTGGATTTCTGAAATTTTTCGAGCTTTTTTTTTCTTTTGAGTACTCTATTTTGATTTCTAAACCTTCTATCATTATAAACTGAATATTGTGCAGCAAAATAATAGGAAATAATTGCAATTCGTTTTCCCTTATTTCACCATCAAACTTTAAGTTTTATGTACTTGGAGAATCCATTTCTTCCCTATAGTCAGAAACTTGAACAATTTTTTTAAACCAACGAAATACTGTATTGAAACTAACAGAGACGAAGATCATAAAAGGGAAAATTAAACTTGTTTCTAAGGAAAATTGATCATTCAACTAAAGCTAAATTCAACGAATTAAAAAATGGAGGAACAAGTATATTATGTGCCCGACGGCCGCTATCTTGGATTTTTTTGGCGAAAAATCTTTTCTCGCCAAATACAGTGTTTACCACAACAGAATGATAAGCACCCTTCTTGGCGCCATATTTGGCGAGAGGTTGGCGGTCGGATCTCATCGATATCTATGCGAAAAAATCTATTCTCGATTGAAAGAAATCCAGAGATATGAAGTTTCCAATGAGAAAAGTGAAAAAAAAAGGGAAAAAAATCGAAAGGAAGATTTTTTTGCTCATGAAAACAATTCAATCAAGCAGCAAAAAATTCACCAATAGCAGAAAAAATTTCAAGAACAGTTCTGAACTTCGGAGTAGAACAAATGATTTCCTTCAGATCTTCTAGAATTAAACCATCTGGATCTAAATTTACAAAATAAAGTAAAGAATTGTAAAGATAGAAACAACATTCTAAAAGTAAGCAATCAAACAGATTTTATTGCAGCTTAAACAGGAAGTATCAAGATTTGCAGAAATGTAGCAGTTGGAGAAGAGAATCAAAGCATTCTTAATTTCGCAATAGAAAAAATGGTTAATGCCAGCTTCTACAATCTTACACAATCTACTACAATGATCGAAATACAGTAAAGTGTTTTCAAAACACATGAATTCTTACTGTTTCAGTATCAGAAAAGTCAAACAGATTTTGTTGCAGGGAAAGACAGCTTAATCAACAAACCTCCCATTAAGAAACAAAGGAACGATACCAAAAAGTATTCTTAACTTTATAATAGAAGAGCTATTAATACCAGACCTTACAATTTTAAATTATCTACTCAAATCAACGAAATCCAGTAAGGAATTTCAAAGAAATGGAGGTTTATTTAATGAAAACACCAAGCAGATTCGGTAGTACAATAATACAGTTCAGCAGCAGAATAGATCACAAGAACTCACAACCTTTCAACAAAAAGAAAAAACGTACACCGTACTTATAATCTTAGGTAATTCATTCCAATCAACGAAATTTAATAGGGAATTTTAAAAAATGGAAAATCATCCGGAAAAAAGAAAAACAGATTTCACACTACAGGACAATGGCTTAGTCAACTTACATCAAAATCCAACAATACAAATTTTTAGGTATCGTAGAATTTGTTACACTACGACAGAAGAAAATATTATTACACAATAAAAACACACTGAAGAACAATTAAAGAACAAAGAAAGCCGCAGACCAAAGCAGTCGTCCCGAGATGTCTGGACCTCAAGAGCAAAGACACAAAGAACCTCTCCATTAAAAGGATAAGAGTTAATAGTCAAGTAAAAAGGTAAAAATAATTGCAAATATATAGTTTAACATAAAAATGTACAATTTCATTTTCTTAAGTGTTAGGGGAAGTGAAGGTAAATGCATCAGTACTAATTTTACATGCATTTCTATGTTGTAAAAGTTCAAAATTATAATTTTTAAAATTTTTTAAGATTTCTTAAAATGTAAAAATATTTTTTAAATTTTATTATTATTATTATTATAAATTCTTGCTTAATTTTTTTTAATTTATTCATTTTATAAATTATTTTGGTGTTTAATGGTTCACAGTACCTTAAAAAAGCAAAAACATCAGAAGTAAAAAAGAAAATTAAATTTTTAGTGCACCATCTAATTGAAAATTTAAGCTCAAAATTTTAAATTTGACGCCCAACTAGCTTTTAAAAATTTTGAAGTTTTTTTAGTGTTCTTGGATACTCTAAGCCTAATTATTAACAAATTTCAAAATTTGTATTTTTATCGATGCAAATGTTTTTCCCCTGAAACATTTTTCTATTAAATATAGTCATAAAATGTCTGCAGATGTTTTTATATAAGTTGGTATATATTTTCAAACGGGATTGTTAAACTTACAGGGCTATGTAGGGCATTTTATGGACCAAAATAGCGTGAATACACTCGAGATTTATCAAATAGAAAACTAGTTCTAAAGTCGTTGATAGGTGGCGTGTTGAATTTAAACAGAAGACATTATAGATCATGCGTTCTATTTTGGGATGGCGAAGATATTAAGGTACCCGCCTACTACCAAGAAGTTCACTAGTTCTGAAGAACTCCAAGAAATCTGCCATAGACGAATCTTAGTCTTTGCAACTGAATAACACATCAGAGCTTTAAAAAGAGAAGGAAAAAAATTTATGCTCTTTTGATTTAAGAAATAAAAATTTGTAGTATTACTTCACCGGTAGGTAGCACTTAGACAATGATTTAATGTGATTTGTGTCACTACAGAATCTTCGCAAGGTATGTAAATGAAAAGCCTGATAAAAAAGTGCAAACTCGCAATAAAAAAGGTTACTGTATACAGTTTGCTGCTGCAAACTGTATATAGTATGCTTAAGTATGCTACAGTATGCTAAAGTTAAAAGACAAAACATTATCAGTAAAACTTTTTTACCAAAATGAAGAGAGCATTCGTGATGCGTAAGAGCCTTTCATGCTAACGCTAAAAGACAAAACATTATCAGTAAAACTTTTTTAAAAAATGAAGAGAACGTCCGTACGGCGTTAAGAGCCTTTAATTGGCTGAAAAAAATATGCCGTTGACCAATGATACACACCACTCTATGTGACTGATTGATTGAATATTAACGTCGCACTGTTCAGCTACATGAGGGCTTTTGGCGACGGACCACGTAATTTTGAACCATGGTCAAGTGACGTGGACGACACCTGAACTGGAACCCCCTCTCCTAACTACCACACCACACCAACGGGAGGACGTTTCAGCTCTCAACATATTTAACGTGCATCGCTGCCCTACACGGCGGGTCTTTAGTGGTACTGGGTTCGAACTCGTGACAAGGCAAGTCACGATCCGATACCTATACCACTCGGCTACCGCGGCCCCACTCTATGTGACATGATGAAAAAGTTGAAAAAAAAATCTGGACAGTTGTGCATATTTTAATCAGGTGGAAGACGACATGCTGTTAACCCAGCATGCGTAGAAGATGGGACTGGTAGTCGTGGCATCTGGCCGCTCTCCACAAGGTGTTTTTAGTCAACAAACTTTTGCGCTATTGACTTGCCTTCTTCAACTGTTTGGAGAGTGATTAGACGAATCCTGCGTTATCACTTGTATAAAATCCATAGTCTTTATGAGTTTCCGACAAGGATCCTGGATTTTGACAAATACTTTTCCTGTCGTTTTTTTACATTAATGAAAGTCAAAGCATCGGACAATGGATAATTCTGTGGAGGGAAGAGTACCATGTTCAGTTAAATGGACAAGTGAACACTCATAACTGCCACATCTGGGCAACAAAAAATCATCCACATGCTGTTCATCAAGTGCACGATGTTCTGTGTAAAATTACCACATAATGCAGTTTCACGGCGTTTTTCATTATTTATTGAATCAATGACTCCTAAAACCTGCTCCGTCATTGGACTATGGTATTAGGATGTCTTTTTGATCCTCAATCTGCAGCAACTGAACTGGCTACGAGAAACCATTGGAACAACTATAACATCTTCATCAATAACATCGTGGTGTGCAACAGTTATTACGCCAAACATTCACTGAAAAACGTATAATCAGCCTTTGTTTTCCAACAACTAGGCCCCCACGTTAGCCTGATCTCATCAACTGCGACTTCTGCCCATAAAAAGGATATGAAAAGAACCAAATCTACCGACAGCAATCCACATTAACACATCTAAGATTGTACTATTCGGCCTATTCATGGAATTAGTGTAAAACATACTTTTTTTGACATTAATAGGAGTTGTGGAGAACTACACACATATATTACTACTCATACAGAACATCTATAGAGCTTCTTTGTAACTCTACAACGCCACGTATGGACAACTTATTGTGCTAATTTTTTTTTATTTTGTGAATCTTTAGCGTACAGGATCTTATGTGTCTGCGGTTTAAATTTCTTGCCATTCTAGCCTGTAGAATGTCCTACTCAATCCTCTAAGTTTTAAAGTTTAATAGTAAGAACTTTGTATATTAATAGATAATTTTATATGTATAATTTTTTATGAATTGAAGTCTAAGGGCTCGAATTATTATTTTAAAAATATATTGAAGTTAAAATTTTTAGAATTGTGATGTTCTTTGAAGGGAGGTGGAAGGGAAAGAAGGTTAAACTTCAAAAATAAGCATTAGAAACCGATAAAGAGTTAGACTTTCAATTACAAGCCAATTTCTCTCTTAATAACTAAAAAAAATCTTAATAAATTCAAGTAATTAAAAAACTTATAAAAATTGAATTTTTTTAAACTTTAAAAATTTAATTCTTTAAAAAAATTAAAATAATTATATGCTAATTTGACTCTTTTCGAAATCAATTTAATTTTATAAATTGTAAAAAAAATTATTAACTACTTTCAAAATTACTATATTTCCAATCTTTTTTTTTTAAATAAAGGTACTGTGTTCCTTTAAATGAAATCGCAGTGTTTCACACACACAAATATCTTCACTGGTGTTAAAAACTTTTGCAACGACATAATTCTTAAGCGTTCTTCGATGGAAAAAAAGGACTTGTTGGATCAGTACAAAAACACTCATATATTTCAGCAGTGAAATGAAACAAAGTTAATATGAGGAACAAGATATCATATGTGAAGTAAAAGCACTAAAAATACGACTGTCAGCACTTACATAGAAGGAAAAAAGGCGTTATGAAAGACAATCACTGAAAATTCAATTAAGTTCTTTCGTACAATATGGCCAGAGGAAACTATTCGGTCGATTTTACATAATGGGCAAGCTTGTGGAGGGAGGTCTTGACAAATGCAGTCTGAGAATTTGAAAGGGATAGAAATGTCGCTTTACGAGCTTGGAAAGCCTTCCAAAAACAGGTACTGCTGTCAGAAAGATTGGTTGTTTCTGACAAAAAAAAAAAAAATGTCAATGAATGATCTATATACCGACCTGCAGGAGAAATGAGGTCTATTACAGTCAGCGAACAGCAATGATTATCAACTGTTTACGCAACGGCATGACAAGTATCACGGCGAAATAGCTTCTAAAACACGTTACACATTCTCTCGCCATCCTCAATGCAGCATCCTAATGACATCTGCAATCGGAGATGTGGCTTAAGCCAATTCGAGGAACAGAGATCGAATATCTTATTGGAATTGCATTCCTTTATGAAAGAAAGCTACTTCAGCGTCACAAAATATTCTCAACATGTCAGTTGCTATAGTCACGGTTTTAACCAACTAACCTGAGGGGAAGATAATGCTATGGCGAACCTGGTGCCCAGGTGTGCTTGCTTAGAAAAGAATTCCGATGGATGAGTTGTCAAGGTTTCGATTTTTTAAAGGCAGCACTATCAGTAAAATTCGCTGATGTCACTAAGCAATTTTCCTCTCTAATGCGTCTGTTCCAAGGTCCCCCTAACGTAAACATGGTGTTAACGGGCTATAGCGAAAGTAATACCTGACTCTTGCAGTTGACGAGCTGTTAGAAAGTCATTGTTGAGATAAGTGATCAATAATTTAAAGTTTCTGATTTAAATGCCACAGAGAGAAAGAAGATGTATGAAAGGCTTTTGGTAGACACCAATATTGGCAAGATTATATCCCCCAGATAGCACCAAAGGGAGAAAATGGAACTTTTACATCAAGAATTGGAGAATAATATGCTGGTTCAGAAAGATAACTATTCCAGTTAAGAAAAATAGTATATTTTGCAAAGTAGCATTCTTTATTGTCATCCCTCTGGAGAAGACAATTCTTTTTTCACCGATGCTACTTCTGCGAAAAATCCTTTTTAATTTTTTCCATTTGTACAGAGTTCCATGTCTCCATGGTGATTACTCGTAGAAGAAACAAAACCAGGAGAAAAAAAAGAGAGAGAGAAATCAGGCCGTTGCTTACGTTTTACACATCCGTGTGTTTTGTGTGTGGGAAAGATGCGTTTTGTTAAATTCAAAAGCTACTTGTTGACACCATAAAAACATAAAAGTTAAAAAAATAAATAATAATAACTTAAAATAATATAAATTTTAAAAAAAAACATTCACATATAAAACGAAAACGCATTCTAAAAGAATTACAAACTCTAAGTGTGTAAAAATAAAAGAAATCAGCCATTATTTCACTTAGAGTTATTAATACGTTTCACATGCACAAAAATTAACGTATTTCTTAATAGATGTAAAAAAAGTTATGGCCCTTTATATTAGACACCAAAAAAATTGACAGATGAAATCATCCTCGTGTTTTTTTTGTGTGTGTGAATGAGGGTGGGAGGGCGGGAGAGTGTGGGAGGGAATGTGTATGAGTGAGTGTGTATGTTTTTGTGTCCGTCGTCAAAAAAAAGAAAAACTAAGAAAGCCGATTTCGGCACCAAAAAAATTAAATAGTAAAAGTTGTCCTCGTCTTTTTTAGGTATGAATGTGGGTGAGAGTGTGAATGTGTGTGTGCATGTTTTTGTGTCCGTCGTCAAAAAAAAAAAAATATAACTAAAAAAGCCGATATCGGCAACAAAAAAAAACTAAACAGTAGAACTTCTCCACGTCTAGTTTTTTTTGTATGAATGAGGTTGGGAGTGTGAATGTGTGCATGTTTTTGTGTCCGTCGTCAAAAAAATGGTAAAACTAAAAAAGCCGATTTCTGCACCAAAAAAATTCAACAGTAAAATATGTCCTCGTCTTATTTTTTTTTGTAAGAATGAGGGTGGAAGTGTGAATGTGTGCATGTTTTGTGTCCGTCGTCAAAAATTGGTAAAACTAAAAAAGCCGATTTCGGCACCAAAAAAATTGAATAGTTAAAGTTGTCCTCGGTTTTTTTTTTTTTGCATGAATGAGGGTGGGAGTGTGAATGTGTGCATGTTTTTGTGTCCGTCGTCAAAAAATGGTAAAACTAAAAATACCAAATTCGGCACCAAAATTCAACAGTAAAGTTGTCCTCGTTTTTTTTTTTGTATGAATGAGGGTTGGAGTGTGAATGTGTGCATGTTTTTGTGTCCGTCGTCAAAAAATTGGTAAAATTAAAAAAGCCGATTTCGGCACCAAAAAAAAATTGAACAGTAAAATATGTCCTCGTCTTATTATTTTTTTTGTATGAATGAGGGTGGAAGTGTGAATGTGTGCATGTTTTTGTGTCCGTCGGCAAAAAATGGTAAAACTAAAAAGAGCCGATTTCGGCACCAAAAAAAAATTGAACAAAAAAGTTGTGCTCGTCTTTTTTTTTGTATGAATGAGGGTGTGTTAATGTGTTCATGTTTTTTGTCCGTCGTCAAAAAAATGATGAAAATAAAAACGCCGATTTCGGTACCAAAAAAATTCAACTGTAAAAGTTGTCCTCGATTTTTTTGTATGAATGAGGGTGAGACTGTGAATGTGTGTGTTTACGCAAACATTTGTGTATTTTCATGTTTGAGTGTGTGTGTGCATGTTTTTGTGTCCGTCATCAAAAAATTGTAAAACTAAAACCGCCGATTTCGGCACAAAAAAAAATTGAATAGTTAAAGTTGTCCCTCTTTTTTTTTTGCATGAATGAGGGTGGGAGTTTAATGTGCGTGTGTTTACGCAAAAATTTGTGTATTTTCATGCTTGAGTGTGTGTGAGCAAAAAAAAAATGGTAAAACTAAAAAAGTCGATTTCGGCACCAAAAAATTAAATAGTGAAAGTTGTCCTCGTCTTTTTTTTAGTATAAATGTGGGTGAGAATCTGAATGTGTGAGTGCATGTTTTTGTGTCCGTCGTCAAAAAAAAATAACTAAAAAGCCGATATCGGCAAAAAAAAAAAAAAAAAAAAAAAAACTAAACAATAGAACTTGCCTACGTCTAGTTTTTTTTTTTTTTGTATGAATGAGGGTGGTAGTGTGAATGTGTGCATGTTTTGTGTCCGTCGTCAAAAAATTGGTAAAACTAAAAAAGCCGATTTCGGCAACAAAAAAATTCAACAGTAAAAGGTGTCCTCGTCTTTTTAGTATGAATGTGGGTGAGAGTCTGAATGTGTGAGTGCATGTTTTGTGCCCGTCGTCAAAAAAATATAACTAAAAAAGCCGATATCGGCAACAAAAAAAAACTAAACAAAAGAACTTCTCCACGTCTAGTTTTTTGTATGAATGAGGGTAGGAGTGTAAATGTGTGCATGTATTTGTGTGCCGTCGTCAAAAAAATGGTAAAACTAAAATAGTCGATTTCGGCACCAAAAAAATTCAACAGTAAAAGTTGTCCTCGTCCTATTTTTTTGAATGAATGAGTGTGGGAGTGTGAATGTGTGTATGTTTTTGTGGCCGTCGTCAAAAAAATGGTAAAACTAAAAAAGCCGATTTCGGCACCAAAAAAATTCAACAGTAAAATATGTCCTCGTCTTATTATTTTTTTTGTAAGAATGAGGGTGGAAGTGTGAATGTGTGCATGTTTTGTGTCCGTCGTCAAAAAATTGGTAAAACTAAAAAGAGCCGATTTCGGCACCAAAAAAATTCAACAGTATAAGTTGTCCTCATCGTTTTTTTTTTTTTTGTATGAATGAGGTTGGGAGTGTGAATGGGTGCATGTTTTTGTGTCCGTTGTCAATAAAATGGTACAACTAAAAAAGCCGATTTCGGCAGCAAAAAAAATACAACAGTAAAATATGTCCTCGTCATATTATTTTTTTTGTAAGAATGAGGGTGGAAGTGTGAATGTGTGCATGTTTTGTGTCCGTCGTCAAAAAATTGGTAAAACTAAAAAAGCCGATTGCGGCACCAAAAAAATTGAATAGTTAATGTTGTCCTTTTTTTTTTTGCATGAATGAGGGTGGGAGTGTGAATGTGTGTGTGTTTACGCAAAAATTTGTGTATTTTCATGTTTGAGTGTGTGTGTGCATGTTTTTCTGTCCGTCATCAAAAAAAATGTAAAACTAAAAAAACCGATTTCGTTATCAAAAACTTAATAGTAAAAGTTGTCCTCGTCTTTTTTAGTATGAATGTGGGTGAGAGTCTAAATGTGTGAGTGCATGTTTTTGTGCCCGTCGTCAAAAAAAATATAACTAAAAAAGCCGATATCGGAAACAAAAAAAAAAAGTAAACAGTAGAACATCCACGTCTTTTTTTTTTGTATGAATGAATGTGTTTGTGTTTACGCAAAAATTTGTGTGTGAATGTGTGCATGTTTTTGTGTCCGTCGTCAAAAAAATGGTAAAACTAAAAGAGCCGATTTCGGCACCAAAAAAAAATTCAACAGTAAAAGTTGTCCTCGTCGTATTTTTTTTTGTATGAATGAGGTTGGGAGTGTGAATGTGTGCATGTTTTTGTGTCCGTCGTCAAAAAAATGGTAAAACTAAAAAGCCGATTTCGGGAGCAAAAAAAAAAAAATACAACAGTAAAATATGTCCTCGTCATATTATTTTTTTGTATGAATGAGGTGGGAGTGTGAATGTGTGTGTGTTTTTGCAAAAATTTGTGTATTTTCATGTTTGTGCATGTTTTAGTGTTGTCCTCGTCTTTTTTAGTATGAAGTCTAAATGTGGGAGTGCATGTTTTTGTGCCCGTCGTCAAAAAAAAATAAAACTAAAAAAAAAGCCGATTTCGGCAACAAAAAAAAACTAAACAGTAAACTTGTCCTCATCTTTTTTTTTTTTTTTGTATGAATGATGTTGGGAGTGTGAATGTGTGCATGTTTTGTGTCCGTCGTCAAAAAAATGGGTAAAAAGACGATTTCGGCAACAAAAAAAAAAAAAAATTTAACAGTAAAAGTTGTACTTGTCTTATTTTTTTTTTTTTTTTTTGTAAGAATGAGGGTGGGATTGTGAATGTGTGCATGTTTTTGTGTCCGTCGTCAAAAAAATGGTAAAACTAAAAATACCAAATTCGGCACCAAAAAAAAATTCAACAGTAAAAGTTGTCCTCGTTGTTTTTTTTTTTTTTGTATGAATGAGGGTTGGAGTGTAAATGTATGCATGTTTTTGTGCCCGTCGTCAAAAAATGGTAAAACTAAACCGATTTGGCACCAAAAATAATTTTAACAGAAAAAGTTTTCCTCGTCGTTTTTTTTTGTATGAATGAGGGTGGGAGTGTGAATGTATGCATGTTTTTGTGTCCGTCGTCAAAAAAATGGTAAAACTAAAATAGCCGATTTCGGCACCAAAAAAAATCAACAGTAAAAGTTGTCCTCGTCCTTTTTTTTTTTTTGTATAAATGAATTTGGGAGTGTGAATGTGTGCATGTTTTTGGTCCGTCATCAAAAAATGGTAAAATTAAAAAAGCCGATTTCGGCACCAAAAAAATTGAACAGTAAAATATGTCCCTCGTCTTATTTTTTTTTGTATGAATGAGGGTGGAAGTGTGAATGTGTGCATGTTTTGTGTCCGTCGTCAAAAAATGGTAAAACTAAAAAGAGCCGATTTCGGCACAAAAAAAAAATTTAACAGAAAAAGTTTTCCTCGTCTTTTTTTTTTGTATGAATGAGGGTGGGAGTGTGAATGTGTGTGTGTTTACGCAAAAATTTGTGTATTTTCATGTTTGAGTGTGTGTGTGCATGTTTTTCTGTCCGTCATCAAAAAAATTGTAAAACTAAAACCGCCGATTTCGGCATCAAAAAAATTCAAAAGTAAAAGTTGTTCTCGTGTTTTTTTTTTGTATGAATGATGGTTTGGGATTTGTGTGAATGTGTGCATGTTTTTGTGTCCGTCATACAAAAAATGGTAAAACTAAAAAAGCCGATTTCGGCACCAAAAAAAATTCAACAGTAAAAGTTGTCCTCGTTTTTTTTTTTGTATGAATGAGGGTGGGAGTGTGAATGTGTGTGTATTTACTCAAAAATTTGTGTATTTTCATGTTTGAATGTGTGTGTGCATGTTTTTGTGTCCGTCATCAAAAAATTGTAAAACTAAAACCGCCGATTTCGGAATCAAAAAGATTCAACAGTAAAAGTGTCCTCATGCCTTTTTTTTTGTATGAATGAGGGTGGGAGTTTAATGTGAGTGTGTTTACGCAAAAATTTGTGTATTTTCATGCTTGAGTGTGTGTGTGCATGTTTTTGTGTCCGTCATAAAAAAAAAAATGGTAAAACTAAAAAAGCCGATTTCGGCACCAAAAAAATTAAATAGTAAAAGTTGTCCTCGTCTTTTTTTAGTATGAATGTGGGTGAGAATCTGAATGTGTGAGTGCATGTTTTTGTGTCCGTCGTCAAAAAAATATAACTAAAAAAGCCGATATCGGCAACAAAAAAAACTAAACAGTTTTTTCCACGTCTTTTTTTTTTTTGTATGAATGAGGGTGGGAGTGTGAATGTGTGCATGTTTTTGTGTCCGTCGTCAAAAAATGGTAAAACTAAAAAAGCCTGATTTCGGCACCAAAAAAATTGAATAGTTAAAAGTTGTCATCGTTATTTTTTTGTATGAATGAGGGTGGAAGTGTGAATGTGTGCATGTTTTTGTCCGTCGTCAAAAAAATGGTAAAACTAAAAAAGCTGATTTCGACACCAAAAAATTGAATAGTTAAAGTTGTCATCGTTTTTTTTTGTATGAATGAGGGTGGGAGTGTGAATGTGTGCATGTTTTTGTGTCCGTCGTCAAAAAAATGGTAAAACTAAAAATACCAATTTCGGCACAAAAAAATTCAACAGTAAAAGATTTCTCTCGTTTTTTTTTTGTATGAATGAGGGTGGGAGTGTGAATGTGCATGTTTTGTGTCCGTCGTCAAAAAATGGTAAAACTAAAAAGCCGATTTCGGCACCAAAAAAATTCAACAGTAAAAGTTGTCCTCGTCGTTTTTTTGTATGAATGAGGTTGGGAGTGTGAATGGGTGCATGTTTTGTGTCCGTCGTCAAAAAATGGTAAAACTAAAAAAGCTGATTTCGGCAGCAAAAAAATTCAACAGTAAAATATGTCCTCGTCTTATTATTTTTTGTATGAATGAGGGTGGAAGTGTGAATGTGTGCATGTTTTGTGTCCGTCGTCAAAAACTTTGGTAAAACTAAAAAAGCTGATTGCGGCACCAAAAAATTCAATAGTTAAAGTTGTCCTCGTCTTTTTTTTTTTTTTGCATGAATGAGGGTGGGAGTGTGAATGTGTTGTGTTTACGCAAAAATTTGTGTATTTTCATGTTTGAGTGTGTGTGCATGTTTTTCTGTCCGTCATCAAAAAAATTGTAAAACTAAAACCGCCGATTTCGGCATCAAAAAAATTCAACAGTAAAAGGTGTCCTCGTGTTTTTTTTTGTATGAATGAGGGTGGGAGTATGAATGTGCGTGTGTTTACGCAAAAATTTGTGTATTTTCATGCTTGAGTGAGTGTGTGCATGTTTTTGTGTCCGTCATAAAAAATTGGTAAAACTAAAAAAGCCGATTTAGGTACCAAAAAAATTAAATAGTAAAATTGTCCTCGTTTTTTTTTAGTATGAATGTGGGTGAGAGTCTGAATGTGTGAGTGCATGTTTTGTGCCCGTCGTCAAAAAAAATATAACTAAAAAAGCCCATATCGGCAACAAAAAAAACAAACTAAACAGTAGAACTTCTCCACGTCTAGTTTTTTTTGTATGAATGAGGGTAGGAAAATGAATGTGTGCATGTATTTGTGGCCGTCGTCAAAAAAATGGTAAAACTAAAATAGTCGATTTCGGCACCAAAAAAATTCAACAGCAAAAGTTGTCCTCGTCCTATTTTTTTTTTTTTTTTTTTTGTATGAATGAGGGTGGGAGTGTGAATGTGTGCATGTTTTTGGGTCCGTCGTCAAAAAAATGGTAAAATTAAAAAAGCCAATTTCGGCAACAAAAAAAAATTTAACAGTAAAAGTTGTCCTCGTCTTATTTTTTTTTTTTTTTTTTTTTTTGTATGAATGAGGGTGGGAGTGTGAATGTGTGCATGTTTTTGTGTCCGTCGTCAAAAAAATGGTAAAATTAAAACCGATTTCGGCACCAAAAAAATTCAACAGTAAAATTTGTCCTCGTACTATTTTTTTTTGTATGAATGAGGGTAGGAGTGTGAATGTGTGCATGTTTTTGTCCGTCGTCAAAAAAATGGTAAAACTAAAAGAGCCTTTTCGGCAACAAAAAAAAAAAATTCAACAGTAAAAGTTGTCCTCGTATTTTTTTTTTTTTTTTTTGCATGAATGAGGTTGGGAGTGTGAATGTGTGCATGTTTTTGTGTCCGTCGTCAAAAAAATGGTAAAACTAAAAGAGCCGATTTCGGCACCAAAAAAAAATTCAGCAGTAAAAGTTGTCCTCATCGTTTTTTTTTGTATGAATGAGGTTGGGAGTGTGAATGTGTGCATGTTTTTGTGTCCGTCGTCAAAAAAATGGTAAAACTAAAAAAAGCCGATTTCGGCACCAAAAAAAATACAACAGTAAAATATGTCCTCGTCATATTATTTTTTTGTAAGAATGAGGGTGGAAGTGTGAATGTGTGCATGTTTTGTGTCCGTCGTCAAAAAATTGGTAAAACTAAAAAAGCCGATTTCGGCACCAAAAAAATTGAATAGTTAATTTGTCCTATTTTTTTTTGCATGAATGAGGGTGGGAGTGTGAATGTGTGTGTGTTTACGCAAAAATTTCTGTATTTTCATGTGTGTGTGCATGTTTTTCTGTCCGTCATCAAAAAAATTGTAAAACTAAAAAAACCGATTTAGGTACCAAAAAAATTAAATAGTAAAAGTTGTCCTCGTCTTTTTTTTAGTATGAATGTGGGTGAGAGTCTGAATGTGTGAGTGCATGTTTTTGTGCCCGTCGTCAAAAAAAATATAACTAAAAAAGCCGATATCGGCAACAAAAAAAACTAAACAGTAGAACTTCTCCACGTCTAGTTTTTTTTTTTGTATGAATGAGGGTGGGAGTGTGAATGTGTGCATGTTTTTGGGTCCGTCGTCAAAAAAATGGTAAAATTAAAAAAGCCGATTTCGGCACCAAAAAAAAATTTAACAGTAAAAGTACTCCTCGTCTTATTTTTTTTGTTGTTGTTTTTTTTTTGTATGAATGAGGGTGGGAGTGTGAATGTGTGCATGTTTTTGTGTCCGTCGTCAAAAAAATGGTAAAACTAAAAATAGCCGATTTCGGCACAAAAAAATTCAACAGTAAAAGTTGTCCTCGTTTTTTTTTTTTTTGTATGAATGAGGGTGGGAGTGTGAATGTGTGCATGTTTTTGTGTCCGTCGTCAAAAAAATGGTAAAACTAAAAAAGCCGATTTCGGCACCAAAAAAAAATTCAACATTAAAAGTTGTCCTCGTTTTTTTTTTTTTTTGTATGAATGAGGGTGGGAGTGTGAATGTGTGCATGTTTTTGTGTCCGTCGTCAAAAAAATAGTAAAATTAAAAAAGCCGATTTCGGCACCAAAAAAATTGAATAGTTAAAGTTGTCCTCGTTTTTTTTTGCATGAATGAGGGTGGGAGTGTGAATGTATGCATGTTTTTGTGTCCGTCGTTAAAAAAATGGTAAAACTAAAATAGCCGATTTCGGCACCAAAAAAAATCAACAGTAAAAGTTGTCCTCGTTCTTTTTTTTTTGTAAATGAGGTTTGGAATGTGAATGTGTTGTTTTTGTCCGTCATCAAAAAATTGGTAAAACTAAAAGCCGATTTCGGCACCAAAAAAATTCAACAGATGTCCCTTTTTTTTTTGTATGAATGAGGGTGGGTGTGAATGTGTGCATGTTTTTGTGTCCGTCGTCAAAAAATTGGTAAAATTAAAAAAGCCGATTTCGGCACCAAAAAAATTCAACAATAAAAGTTGTCCTCGATTTTTTTTGTATGATTGAGGGTGGGAGTGTGAATGTGTGTGTTTACGCAAAAATTTGTGTATTTTCATGTTTGAGTGTGTGTGTGCATGTTTTTGTGTCCGTCATCAAAAAATTGTAAAACTAAAACCGCCGATTTCGGAATCAAAAAAAAAATTCAACAGTAAAAGTTGTCCCTTTTTTTTGTATGAATGAGGGTGGGAGTTTAATGTGCGTGTGTTTACGCAAAAATTTGTGTATTTTCATGCTTGAGTGTGTGTGTGCATGTTTTTGTGTCCGTCATAAAAAAAAATGGTAAAACTAAAAAAGCCGATTTCGGCACCAAAAAAATTAAATAGTAAAAGTTGTCCTCGTCTTTTTTTTTAGTATGAATGTGGGTGAGAATCTGAATGTGTGAGTGCATGTTTTTGTGTCCGTCGTCAAAAAAAAAAAATATAACTAATAAAGCCGATATCGGCAAAAAAAAACTAAACAGTAGACTTCTCCACGTCTAGTTTTTTTTTGTATGAGTGAGGGTGGGAGTGTGAATGTGTGCATGTTTTTGTGTCCGTCGTCAAAAAAATGGTAAAACTAAAAAAGCCGATTTCGGCACCAAAAAAAATTCAACAGTAAAAGTTGTCCTCGTCTTTTTTTTTGTATGAATGAGGGTGGAGTGTGAATGTGTGTGTGCATGTTTTGTGTCCGTCGTCAAAAAAATGGTAAAACTAAAAAAGCCGATTTCGGCAACAAAAAAAAAACAAACAGTAAAAGTTGTCCTCGTCTTTTTTTTTGTTTTTTTTTTTGTATGAATGAGGGTAGGAGTGTGAATGTGTGCATGTTTTTGTGGCCGTCGTCAAAAAATGGTAAAACTACAATAGCCGATTTCGGCACCAAAAAAATTCAACAGCAAAGGTTATCCTCGTCCTATTTTTTTTTTGTATGAATGAGGGTGGGAGTGTGAATGTGTGCATGTTTTTGTGTCCGTCGTCAAAAAAATGGTAAAACTAAAAGAGCCGATTTCGGCACCAAAAAAATTCAACAGTAAAAGTTGTCCTCATCGTATTTTTTTTTTTGTATGAATGAGGGTGGAAGTGTGAATGTGTGCATGTTTTTTGTCCGTCGTCTAAAAAATTGGTAAAACTAAAAAAGCCGATTTCGGCACCAAAAAAATTCAATAGTTAATGTTGTCCTCGTTTTTTTTGTATGAATGAGGGTGGGAGTGTGAATGTGTGTGTGTTTACGCAAAAATTTGTGTATTTTCATGTTTTGTGTGTGTGCATGTTTTTCTGTCCGTCATCAAAAAAATGGTAAAACTAAAAAAGCCGATTTCGGCAAAAAAATTAAATAGTAAAAGTTGTCCTCGTCTTTTTTTAGTATGAATGTGGGTGAGAGTCTGAATGTGTGAGTGCATGTTTTTGTGCCCGTCGTCAAAAAAAATATAACTAAAAAAGCCGATATCGGCAACAAAAAAAAAAACTAAACAGTAGAACTTCTCCACGTCTTTTTTTTTTGTATGAATGAGGGTAGGAGTGTGAATGTTTGCATGTATTTTTGTTTGGCCGTCGTCAAAAAAAATGTCAAAAAAAAAAAATATAACTAAAAAGCCGATTTCGGCAACAAAAAAATTAAACAGTAAAAGTTGTCCTCGATATCTTTTTTTTGTATGAATGAGGGTGGGAGTGTGAATGTGTGTATGTTTTTGGTCTCTCGTCAAAAAAATGGTAAAATAAAAAAGCCGATTTCGGCAACAAAAAAATATTTAACAGTAAAAGTTGTCCTCGTCTTTTTTTTGTTTTGTTTTTTGTATGAATGAGGGTGGGAGTGTGAATGTGTGCATGTTTTTGTGTCCGTCGTCAAAAAAATGGTAAAACTAAAAGAGCCGATTTCGGCACCAAAAAAATTCAACAGTAAAAGTTGTCCTCGTTTTTTTTTCTGCATGAATGAGGGTGGGAGTGTGAATGTATGCATGTTTTTGTGTCCGTCGTCAAAAAAATGGTAAAACTAAAAAGCCGATTTCGGCACCAAAAAAAATTTAACAGAAAAAGTTTTCTTATTTTTTTTTTTTATGAATGAGGGTGGGAGTGTGAATGTATGCATGTTTTTGTGTCCGTCGTCAAAAAAATGGTAAAACTAAAATAGCCGATTTCGGCACCAAAAAAAATCAACAGTAAAAGTTGTCCTCGTTTTTTTTTGTATGAATGAGGGTGGGAGTGTGAATGTGTGCATGTTTTTGGTCCGTCGTCGAAAAATTGGTAAAATTAAAAAAGCCGATTTCGGCACCAAAAAAAAATTGAACAGTAAAATATGTCCTCGTCTTATTTTTTTTTGTATGAATGAGGGTGGAAGTGTGAATGTGTGCATTTTTTCGTGTCCGTTGTCAAAAAATGGTAAAACTAAAAGAGCCAAATTCGGCATTAAAAAAAATTCAACTGTAAAAGTTGTCCTCGTCTTATTTTTTGTTTTTTGAATGAATGCAAAGGGTGGGAGTGTGAATGTGTGCATGTTTTTGTGTCCGTCGTCAAAAAAATTGTAAAACTAAAACCGCCGATTTCGGCATCAAAAAAAAAAAAAACAGTAAAAGGTGTCCTCGTTTTTTTTTGTTTTTTTGAGAATTTTTGTAAGAATTTGGGTATTTTGTGAATGTGTGCATGTTTTTGTGTCCGTCGTCAAAAAATGGTAAAACTAAAAAAGCCGATTTCGGCACCAAAAAAAAAATCAACAGTAAAAGTTGTCCTCAATTTTTTTTGTATGATTGAGGGTGGGAGTGTGAATGTGTGTGTTTACGCAAAAATTTGTGTATTTTCATGTTTGAATGTGTGTGTGCAAGATTTTGTGTCCGTCATCAAAAAAATTGTAAAACTAAAACCGCCGATTTCGGAATCAAAAAAATTCAACAGTAAAAGGTGTCCTCATGTTTTTTTTTATGAATGAGGGTGGGAGTTTAATGTGCATGTTTTGCAAAAATTTGTGTATTTTCATGCTTGAGTGTGTGTGTGCATGTTTTTGTGTCCGTCATAAAAAAAATGGTAAAACTAAAAAAGCCGATTTCGGCACAAAAAAAAATTAAATAGTAAAAGTTGTCCTCGTCTTTTTTTTAGTATGAATGTGGGTGAGAGTCTGAATGTGTGAGTGCATGTTTTTGTGTCCGTCGTCAAAAAAATATAACTAAAAAAGCCGATATCGGCAACAAAAAAAAAAACTAAACAGTAGAACTTCTCCACGTCTAGTTTTTTTTTTTGTATGAATGAGGGTAGGAGTGTGAATGTGTGCATGTTTTTGTGTCCGTCGTCAAAAAAATGGTAAAACTAAAAAAGCCGATTTCGGCAAAAAAATTGAACAAAAAGTTGTCAACGCGATTTTTTTTGTATGAATGAGGGTGGGAGTGTGAATGTGTGCTTGTTTTTGTGTCCGTCGTCAAAAAAATTAAAATTTTCGGCACCAAAAAAAAATTGTTGTTTTTGTTTTTTTGTATGAATGAGGGTGGGAGTGTGAATGTGTGCATGTTTTTGTGTCCGTCGTCAAAAAAATGGTAAAACTAAAAGAGCCGATTTCGGCACCAAAAAAAAATTCAACAGTAAAAGTTGTCCTCATCGTTTTTTTTTGTATGAATGAGGTTGGGAGTGTGAATGGGTGCATGTTTTTGTGTCCGTCGTCAAAAAATGGTAAAACTAAAAAAGCCGATTTCGGCACCAAAAAAATTCAACAGTAAAATATGTCCTCGTCATTATTTTTTTTTGTATGAATGAGGGTGGAAGTGTGAATGTGTGCATGTTTTGTGTCCGTCGTCAAAAAATTGGTAAAACTAAAAAAGCCGATTTCGGCACCAAAAAAATTGAATAGTTAAAGTTGTCCTCGTTTTTTTTTTTCATGAATGAGGGTGGGAGTGTGAATGTGTGTGTGTTTACGCAAAAATTTGTGTATTTTCATGTTTGAGTGTGTGTGTGCATGTTTTTGTGTCCGTCATCAAAAAATTGTAAAACTAAAAAAGCCGATTTCGGCATCAAAAAAATTCAACAGTAAAAGGTGTCCTCGTGTTTTTTTTTGTATGAATGAGGGTGGGAGTATGAATGTGCGTGTGTTTACGCAAAAATTTGTGTATTTTCATGCTTGAGTGAGTGTGTGCATGTTTTTGTGTCCGTCATCAAAAAAATGGTAAAACTAAAAAAAAAGCCGATTTAGGTACCAAAAAAATTAAATAGTAAAAGTTGTCCTCGTCTTTTTTTTTTAGTATGAATGTGGGTGAGAGTCTGAATGTGTGAGTGCATGTTTTTGTGCCCGTCGTCAAAAAAAATATAACTAAAAAAGCCGATATCGGCAACAAAAAAAAAACTAAACAGTAGAACTTCTCCACGTCTAGTTTTTTTTTTTGTATGAATGAGGGTGGGAGTGTGAATGTGTGCATGTATTTGTGGCCGTCGTCAAAAAAATGGTAAAACTAAAATAGCCGATTTCGGCACCAAAAAAAAATTCAACAGCAAAGGTTATCCTCGTCCTATTTTTTTTTTGTATGAATGAGGGTGGGAGTGTGAATGTGTGCATGTTTTGGGTCAGTCGTCAAAAATATGGTAAAATTAAAAATGCCGATTTCGACAACAAAAAAAAATCAGCAGTAAAAGTTGTCCTCGTCTTATTTTTTTTTTTTTTTTTTTTGTATGAATGAGGGTGGGAGTGTGAATGTGTGCATGTTTTTGTGTCCGTCGTCAAAAAAATGGTAAAACTAAAAAAGCCGATTTCGGCACCAAAAAAATTCAACAGTAAAATTTGTCCTCGTACTATTTTTTTTTTTTGTATGAATGAGGGTGGGAGTGTGAATGTGTGCATGTTTTTGTCCGTCGTCAAAAAATGGTAAAACTAAAAAAGCCGAGCCTTTTCGGCAACAAAAAAAAATTAACAGTAAAAGTTGTCCTCGTCGTTTTTTTTTTTTTTTTTGTATGAATGAGGGTGGGAGTGTGAATTTGTGCATGTTTTTGTGTCCGTCGTCAAAAAAATGGTAAAATGGTAAAAAAAAAGCCGATTTCGGCACCAAAAAAATTCACAGTAAAAGTTGTCCTCGTCTTTTTTTTTTTTGTATGAATGAGGGTGGGAGTGTGAATGTGTGCATGTTTTTGTGTCCGTCGTCAAAAAAATGGTAAAACTAAAAAAGCCGATTTCGGCACCAAAAAAAAATTCAACAGTAAAATATGTCCTCGTCTTATTATTTTTTTGTAAGAATGAGGGTGGAAGTGTGAATGTGTGCATGTTTTGTGTCCGTCGTCAAAAAATTGGTAAAACTAAAAAGCCGATTTCGGCACCAAAAAAATTCAATAGTTAAAAGTTGTCCTCGTTTTTTTTTTTTTTTTTTTTTTTTGTATGAATGAGGGTGGGAGTGTGAATGTGTGTGTGTTTACGCAAAAATTTGTGTATTTTCATGTTTGTTGTGTGCATGTTTTTCTGTCCGTCATCAAAAAAATTGTAAAACTAAAACCGCCGATTTCGGCATCAAAAAAATTCAACAGTAAAAGGTGTCCTCGTGTTTTTTTTTGTATGAATGATGAGTATGAATGTGGTGTGTTTGCAAAAATTTGTGTATTTTCATGTGCATGTTTTTGTGTCCGTCATAAAAAAAAATGGTAAAACTAAAAAAGCCGATTTCGGCACCAAAAAAATTAAATAGTAAAAGTTGTCCTCGTCTTTTTTTTTTTGTATGAATGTGGGTGAGAGTCTGAATGTGAGTGCATGTTTTTGTGTCCGTCGTCAAAAAAAATGGTATAACTAAAAAAGCCGATATCGGCAACAAAAAAAAAAAACTAAACAGTAGAACTTCTCCACGTCTAGTTTTTTTTTTTTTTGTATGAATGAGGGTGGGAGTGTGAATGTGTGCATGTTTTGTGTCCGTCGTCAAAAAAATGGTAAAACTAAAAAAAAGCCGATTTCGGCACCAAAAAAATTCAACAGTAAAAGTTGTCCCGTCTTATTTTTTTTTTTTTTTTTTGTATGAATGAGGGTGGGAGTGTGAATGTGTGCATGTTTTTGTGTCCGTCGTCAAAAAAATGGTAAAACTAAAAAGCCGATTTCGGCACCAAAAAAATTCAACAGTAAAAGTTGTCCTCGTCTTTTTTTTTTTTTTTTGTATGAATGAGGGTGGGAGTGTGAATGTGTGCATGTTTTTGTGTCCGTCGTCAAAAAAATGGTAAAACTAAAAAAGCCGATTTCGGCACAAAAAAAAATTCAACAGTAAAAGTTGTCCCTCGTTTTTTGTTTTTTTTTGTATGAATGAGGGTGGGAGTGTGAATGTGTGCATGTTTTTGTGTCCGTCGTCAAAAAAATAGTAAAACTAAAAGAGCCAAATTCGGCACCAAAAAAATTCAACAGTAAAAGTTGTCCTCGTCTTATTTTTTTTTGTATGAATGAGGGTGGGAGTGTGAATGTGTGCATTTCATTTTGTGTCCGTCGTCAAAAAAATGGTAAAACTAAAAAGCCGATTTCGGCATTAAAAGTTGTCCTCTTATTTTTTTTTTTTTTTGTATGAATGAGGTGGGAGTGTGAATGTGTGTGTGCATGTTTTTGTGTCCGTCGTCAAAAAAATGGTAAAACTAAAAAAGCCGATTTCGGCACCAAAAAAAATTCAACAGTAAAAGTTGTCCTCGTCTTATTTTATTTTGTATGAATGAGGGTGGGAGTGTGAATGTGTGCATGTTTTTGTGTCCGTCGTCAAAAAATTGGTAAAATTAAAAAAGCCGATTTCGGCACCAAAAAAATTCAACAGTAAAAGTTGTCCTCGTCTTTTTTTTTTTTTGTATGAATGAGGGTGGGAGTGTTTGAATGTGTGCATGTTTTGTGTCCGTCGTCAAAAAAATGGTAAAACTAAAAAAGCCGATTTCGGCACCAAAAAAATTCAACAGTAAAAGTTGTCCTCGATTTTTTTTGTATGAATGAGGGTGGGAGTGTGAATGTGTGTGTGTTTACGCAAAAATTTGTGTATTTTCATGTTTGAATGTGTGTGTGCATGTTTTTGTGTCCGTCATCAAAAAAATGGTAAAACTAAAAAAGCCGATTTCGGCACCAAAAAAATTAAATAGTAAAAGTTGTCCTCGTTTTTTTTTTTTTTTTTGTATGAATGTGGGTGAGAGTCTGAATGTGTGAGTGCATGTTTTTGTGTCCGTCGTCAAAAAATGGTAAAACTAAAAAAGCCGATTTCGGCAACAAAAAAAAATTAAACAGTAAAAAACTTGTCCTCGTTTTTTTTATGAATTTTTTTTTGTATGAATGAGGGTAGGAGTGTGAATGTGTGCATGTTTTTGTGTCCGTCGTCAAAAAAATGGTAAAACTAAAAGAGCCAAATTCGGCACAAAAAAAATTCAACAGTAAAAGTTGTCCTCGTCTTTTTTTTTTGTATGAATGAGGGTTGTGAATTTTGTTTTTGTCCGTGTTAAAAAAGCCGATTTCGGCAATCAAAAAAAAAAATTTAACAAAAATGTCTTATTTTTTTTTTTTTTTTTTTGTATGAATGAGGGTGGGAGTGTGAATGTGTGCATGTTTTTGTGTCCGTCGTCAAAAAAATGGTAAAACTAAAAAAGCCGATTTCGGCACCAAAAAAATTCAACAGTAAAAGTTGTCCTCGTTTTTTTTTTTTTTTTTTTTTGTATGAATGAGGGTGGGAGTGTGAATGTGTGCTTGTTTTTGTGTCCGTCGTCAAAAAAATGGTAAAACTAAAAAGCCGATTTCGGCACCAAAAAAATTCAACAGTAAAAGTTGTCCTCATCGTATTTTTTTTTGTATGAATGAGGTTGGGAGTGTGAATGTGTGCATGTTTTTGTGTCCGTCGTCAAAAAAATGGTAAAACTAAAAAAGCCGATTTCGGCACCAAAAAAAATTCAACAGTAAAATATGTCCTCGTCTTATTATTTTTTTTGTAAGTATGAGGGTGGAAGTGTAAATGTGTGCATGTTTTGTGTCCGTCGTCAAAAAATTGGTAAAACTAAAAAAGCCGATTTCGGCACCAAAAAATATTTAACAGAAAAAGTTTTCCTCGTCTTTTTTTTTTGTATGAATGAGGGTGGGAGTGTGAATGTGAGTGTGTTTACGCAAAAATTTGTGTATTTTCATGTTTGAGTGTGTGTGCATGTTTTTGTGTCCGTCGTCAAAAAAATTGTAAAACTAAAAAAGCCGATTTCGGCATCAAAAAAAAAAACAGTAAAAGGTTGTCCTCTGTTTTTTTTTTTTTGTATGAATGAGGGTGGGAGTGTGAATGTGTGCATGTTTTTGTGTCCGTCGTCAAAAAAAATGGTAAAACTTACCAAAAAAATTTAGTAAAAGTTGTCCTCGTCTTTTTTATTTTTTTGTATGAATGTGGGTGAGAGTCTGAATGTGTGAGTGCATGTTTTTGTGCCCGTCGTCAAAAAAATATAACTAAAAAAGCCGATATCGGCAAAAAAAAAAAAAAAATTAAACAGTAGAACTTGTCCTCGTTTTTTTTTTTTTGTATGAATGAGGGTGGGAGTGTGAATGTATGCATGTTTTTGTGTCCGTCGTAAAAAATGGTAAAACTAAAATAGCCGATTTCGGCACCAAAAAAATTCAACAGTAAAAAGTTCGTCTTATTACGTTTTGTTTTGTTTTTTTTTTTGTATGAATGAGGGTGGGAGTGTGAATGTGTGCATGTTTTTGTGTCCGTCGTCAAAAAAATGGTAAAACTAAAAAAGCCAATTTCGGCAACAAAAAAATTCAACAGTAAAAGTTGTCCTCGTCGTTTTTTTTTTTTTGTATGAATGAGGGTGGGAGTGTGAATGTGTGCATGTTTTTGTGTCCGTCGTCAAAAAAATGGTAAAACTAAAAAAGCCGATTTCGGCACCAAAAAAAAATTCAACAGTAAAAGTTGTCCCATCGTTTTTTTTTGTATGAATGAGGGTGGGAGTGTGAATGTGTGCATGTTTTTGTGTCCGTCGTCAAAAAAATGGTAAAACTAAAAAAAGCAGATTTCGGCAAAAAAAAAATTCAACAGTAAAATTGTCCTCGTCTTATTTTTTTTTTTTGTATGAATGAGGTTGGAAGTGTGAATGTGTGCATGTTTTTGTGTCCGTCGTCAAAAAATTGGTAAAACTAAAAAAGCCGATTTCGGCACCAAAAAAATTCAACAGTAAAAGTTGTCCTCGTCTTTTTTTTTTTTTTTTTGTATGAATGAGGGTATTTTCATGGAGTGAATGTGTGCATGTTTTTGTGTCCGTCGTCAAAAAAATGGTAAAAATAAAAAAGCCGATTTCGGCATCAAAAAAATTCAATAGTAAAGGTTGTCCTCGTCTTTTTTTTTTAGTATGAATTTTTTTTTCATTAATGAGGGTGGGAGTGTGAATGTGTGCATGTTTTTGTGTCCGTCGTCAAAAAAATGGTAAAACTAAAAAAGCCGATTTCGGCACCAAAAAAATTAAATAGTAAAAGTTGTCCTCATCTTTTTTTTTAGTATGAATGTGGGTGAGGAAGTGTGAATGTGCATGTTTTTGTGTCCGTCGTCAAAAAAATGGTAAAACTAAAAAAGCCGATTCGGCACAAACAAAAAAATTAAACAGTAGAAGAACTTCTCAACGTCTAGTTTTTTTTTTTGTATGTATGAGGGTGGGAGTGTGAATGTGTGCATGTTTTTGTGGCCGTCGTCAAAAAAATGGTAAAACTAAAAATACCAAATTCGGCACCAAAAAAGATTCAACAGTAAAAGTTGTCCTCGTTTTTTTTTTTGTATGAATGAGGGTGGGAGTGTGAATGTGTGCATGTTTTTGTGTCCGTCGTCAAAAAAATGGTAAAACTAAAAAAGCCGATTTCGGCACCAAAAAAAAATTCAACAGTAAAAGTTGTCCTCGTTGTTTTTTTTTTTTTTTTTGTATGAATGAGGTTGGGAGTGTGAATGTGTGCATGTTTTTGTGTCCGTCGTCAAAAAAATGGTAAAACTAAAAAGCCGATTTCGGCACCAAAAAAAATTCAACAGTAAAAGTTGTCCTCATCGTATTTTTTTTTTGTATGAATGAGGTTGGGAGTGTGAATGTGTGCATGTTTTTGTGTCCGTCGTCAAAAAAATGGTAAAACTAAAAAAGCCGATTTCGGCAGCAAAAAAAATTCAACAGTAAAATATGTCCTCGTCTTATTATTTTTTTGTATGAATGAGGGTGGAAGTGTGAATGTGTGCATGTTTTTGTGTCCGTCGTCAAAAAAATGGTAAAACTAAAAAAGCCGATTTCGGCAAAAAAAAATTGAATAGTAAAAGTTGTTGTCCTTTTTTTTTTGCATGAATGAGGGTGGGAGTGAATGAATGTGTGTGTGTTTACGCAAAAAGTGTATTTTCATGAGTGTGTGTGTGCATGTTTTTGTGTCCGTCATCAAAAAAATTGTAAAACTAAAAAAACCGATTTAGGTACCAAAAAAATTAAATAGTAAAAGTTGTCCCTCGTTTTTTTTGTATGAATGTGGGTGAGGATCTGAATGTGTGAGTGCATGTTTTTGTGTCCGTCGTCAAAAAAAATATAACTAATTAAGCCGATATCGGCAAAAAAAAAAAAAAAACTAAACAGTAGACTTCTCCACGTCTAGTTTTTTTTTGTATGAATGAGGGTGGGAGTGTGAATGTGTGCATGTTTTTGTGTCCGTCGTCAAAAAAATGGTAAAATTAAAAAAGCCGATTTCGGCAACAAAAAAAAATCAACAGTAAAGTTTTGTTGTATTTTTTTTTTTTTTTTTTGTATGAATGAGGTGGGAGTGTGAATGTGTGCATGTTTTTGTGTCCGTCGTCAAAAAAAAATGGTAAAACTAAAATAGTCGATTTCGGCATTTTCAACAGCAAAAGTTGTCCTCGTCCTATTTTTGTTTTTTTTTTTTTTGTATGAATGAGGGTTGGAGTGTGAATGTGTGCATGATTTGGGTCTGTCGTCAAAAAAATGGTAAAACTAAAAGAGCCGATTTTGGCACCAAAAAAAATTCAACAGTAAAAGTTGTCCTCGTCTTTTTTTGAATGTTTTTTTTTTTTTGTATGAATGAGGGTGGGAGTGTGAATGTGTGCATGTTTTTGTGTCCGTCGTCAAAAAATGGTAAAACTAAAAGAGCCGATTTCGGCACCAAAAAAATTCAACAGTAAAAGTTGTCCTCATCGTATTTTTTTTTGTATGAATGAGGTTGGGAGTGTGAATGTGTGCATGTTTTTGTGTCCGTCGTCAAAAAAATGGTAAAACTAAAAAAGCCGATTTCGGCACCAAAAAAAAAATTCAACAGTAAAATATGTCCTCGTCTTATTTTTTTGTAAGAATGAGGGTGGAAGTGTGAATGTGTGCATGTTTTGTGTCCGTCGTCAAAAAATTGGTAAAACTAAAAAAGCCGATTTCGGCACCAAAAAAATTCAACAATAGTTAAAGTTGTCCCTTTTTTTTTTTTGTATGAATGAGGGTGGGAGTGTGAATGTGTGTGTGTTTACGCAAAAATTTGTGTATTTTCATGTTTGAGTGTGTGTGCATGTTTTTTCTGTCCGTCATCAAAAAAATTGTAAAACTAAAACGGCCGATTTCGGCATCAAAAAAATTCAACAGTAAAAGGTGTCCTCGTGTTTTTTTTGTATGAATGAGGGTGGGAGTATGAATGTGCGTGTGTTTACGCAAAAATTTGTGTATTTTCATGCTTGAGTGAGTGTGTGCATGTTTTTGTGTCCGTCATAAAAAAAAATGGTAAAACTAAAAAAGCCGATTTAGGTACCAAAAAAATTAAATAGTAAAAGTTGTCCTCGTCTTTTTTTTAGTATGAATGTGGGTGAGAGTCTGAATGTGTGAGTGCATGTTTTTGTGCCCGTCGTCAAAAAAAAAATATAACTAAAAAAGCCGATATCGGCAACAAAAAAAAAACTAAACAGTAGAACTTCTCCACGTCTAGTTTTTTTTTTTGTATGAATGAGGGTAGGAGTGTGAATGTGTGCATGTATTTGTGGCCGTCGTCAAAAAAATGGTAAAACTAAAATAGTCGATTTCGGCACCAAAAAAATTCAACAGCAAAAGTTGTCCTCGTCCTTTTTTTTTTTGTATGAATGAGGGTGGGAGTGTGAATGTGTGCATGTTTTTGGTCCGTCGTCAAAAAAATGGTAAAATTAAAAAAGCCGATTTCGGCAACAAAAAAAAAAATTTAACAGTAAAAGTTGTCCTCGTCTTATTTTTTTTTTTTTTTTTTTTTTTGTATGAATGAGGGTGGGAGTGTGAATGTGTGCATGTTTTTGTGTCCGTCGTCAAAAAAATGGTAAAACTAAAAAAAAAGCCGATTTCGGCAGCAAAAAAATTCAACAGTAAAATTTGTCCTCGTCTATTTTTTTTTTTTTTTGTATGAATGAGGGTGGGAGTGTGAATGTGTGCATGTTTTTGTGTCGTCAAAAAAATGGTAAAACTAAAAAGCCGATTTCGGCAACAAAAAAATTCAACAGTAAAAGTTGTCCTCGTTTTTTTCTTTTTTTTTTTTTTGTATGAATGAGGTTGGGAGTGTGAATGTGTGCATGTTTTTGTGTCCGTCGTCAAAAAAATGGTAAAACTAAAATAGCCGATTTCGGCAAAAAAAAAAATTCAACAGTAAAAGTTGTCCTCATCCTTTTTTTTTTTGTATGAATGAGGTTGGGAGTGTGAATGTGTGCATGTTTTTGTGTCCGTCGTCAAAAAAATGGTCAAACTAAAAAAGCCGATTTCGGCAAAAAAAAAAATACAACAGTAAAATTGTCCTCGTCATATTTTTTTTGTATGAATGAGGGTGGAAGTGTGAATGTGTGCATGTTTTTGTGTCCGTCGTCAAAAAAATTGGTAAAACTAAAAAAGCCGATTTCGGCACCAAAAAAATTGAACAGTAAAAGTTGTCCTCGTTTTTTTTTTTTGTATGAATGAGGGTGGGTCTGTGAATGTTTTTTTTTGTGTGTTTACGCAAAAATGTATTTTCATGGTGTGAGTGTGTGTGCATGTTTTTGTGTCCGTCATAAAAAAAAATTGGTAAAACTAAAAAACCGCCGATTTCGGCACAAAAAAATTCAACAGTAAAAGTTGTCCTCGTTTCTTTTTTTTTTGTATGAATGAATGAGGGAATGTGTGCATGTTTTTTGTGGCGTGTGCAAAAATTTGTGTTTTTTCATTTTGTGAATGTGTGCATGTTTTTGTGTCCGTCGTCAAAAAAATGGTAAAACTAAAAAAGCCGATTTAGGTACCAAAAAAATTAAATAGTAAAAGTTGTCCTCGTCTTTTTTTTTTAGTATGAATGTGGGTGAGAGTGTGAATGTGAGTGCATGTTTTGTGCCCGTCGTCAAAAAAATAAACTAAAAAAGCCGATATCGGCAAAAAAAAAAACTAAACAGTAGAAGTTCTCCTCGTCTTTTTTTTTTTTGTATGAATGAGGGTGGGAGTGTGAATGTGTGCATGTTTTGTGGCCGTCGTCAAAAAAATGGTAAAAAAAAATAGCCGATTTCGGCACAAAAAAAAATTCAACAGTAAAAGTTGTCCTCGTCTTATTTTTTTTTTTTTTTTTTGTATGAATGAGGGTGGGAGTGTGAATATGTGCATGTTTTTGTGTCCGTCGTCAAAAAAAAATATAACTAAAAAAGCCGATTTCGGCACCAAAAAAAAATCAACAGTAAATGTTGTCCTTGATTTTTTTTTGTATGAATGAGGGTGGGAGTGTGAATGGGTGCATGCTTTTGTGTCCGTCGTCAAAAAATGGTAAAACTAAAAAAGCCGCTTTCGGCACCAAAAAAATTCAACAGTAAAAGTTGTCCTCATCTTTTTTTTTTTTGTATGAATGAGGTTGGGAGTGTGAATGTGTGCATGTTTTTGTGTCCGTCGTCAAAAAAATGGTAAAACTAAAAAAGCCGATTTCGGCACCAAAAAAATTTCAATAAATGTTTTTGTGTCCGTCGTCAAAAAATTTAAAAAAGCCGATTTTCAAAAAAATTCAACAGTAAAAGTTGTCCTATTTTTTTTTTTGTATGAATGAGGGTGGGAGTGTGAATGTGTGTGTGTTTACGCAAAAATTTGTGTATTTTCATGTTTGAGTGTGTGTGTGCATGTTTTTTCCGTCGTCAAAAAATTGGTAAAACTAAAAAAGCCGATTTCGGCACCAAAAAAATTAAATAGTAAAAGTTGTCCTCGTCTTTTTTTGTATGAATGTGGGTGGAGTGTGAATGAGTGCATGTTTTTGTGTCCGTCGTCAAAAAAAATATAAAACTAAAAAAGCCGATATCGGCAACAAAAAAAAATTAAACAGTAAAAGTTGTCCCGTCTTGTTTTTTTTTTTGTATGAATGAGGGTGGGAGTGTGAATGTGTGCATGTTTTTGTGTCCGTCGTCAAAAAAAATGGTAAAACTAAAAATACCGAATTCGGCACCAAAAAAATTCAACAGTAAAAGTTGTTGTCCTCGTTTTTGTTTTTTTTTTGTATGAATGAGGGTGGGAGTGTGAATGTGTGCATGTTTTTGTGTCCGTCGTCAAAAAAATGGTAAAACTAAAAAAGCCGATTTCGGCACCAAAAAAATTCAACAGTAAAAGTTGTCCTCGTCTTTTTTTTATGAATGAGGGTGTGAGTGTGAATGTGTGTGTGTTTACGCAAAAAATTTGTATGTTTTCATGTTTGAGTGTGAATGTGTGCATGTTTTTGTGTCCGTCATCAAAAAAATTGTAAAACTAAAACCGCCGATTTCGGCATCAAAAAAATTCAAAAGTAAAAGGTGTCCTCGTGTTTTTTTTGTATGAATGAGGTTGGGAGTGTGAATGTGTGCATGTTTTGTGTCCGTCGTCAAAAAAATGGTAAAACTAAAAAAGCCGATTTCGGCAGCAAAAAAATTCAACAGTAAAATATGTCCTCGTCATATTTTTTTTAAGAATGAGGGTGGAAGTGTGAATGTGTGCATGTTTTTGTGTCCGTCGTCAAAAAATTGGTAAAACTAAAAAAGCCGATTTCGGCACCAAAAAAATTGAATAGTTAAAGTTGTCCTCGTTTTTTTTTTTTTTCATGAATGAGGGTGGGAGTGTGAATGTGTGTTTGTTTCCCAAAAATTTGTGTATTTTCACGTTTGAGTGTGTGTGTGCATGTTTTTTGTCCGTCATCAAAAAAATTGTAAAACTAAAACGGCCGATTTCGGCATCAAAAAAATTCAACAGTAAAAGGTTGTCCTCGTTTTTTTGTATGAATGAGGGTGGGAGTATGAATGTGCGTGTGTTTACGCAAAAATTTGTGTATTTTCATGCTTGAGTGAGTGTGTGCATGTTTTTGTGTCCGTCATAAAAAATTGGTAAAACTAAAAAAGCCGATTTAGGTACCAAAAAAATTAAATAGTAAAAGTTGTCCTCGTCTTTTTTTTAGTATGAATGTGGGTGAGAGTCTGAATGTGTGAGTGCATGTTTTTGTGCCCGTCGTCAAAAAAAAAATATAACTAAAAAAGCCGATATCGGCAACAAAAAAAAAACTAAATAGTAAGAACTTCTCCACGTCTTTTTTTTTTTTGTATGAATGAGGGTAGGAGTGTGAATGTGTGCATGTATTTGTGGCCGTCGTCAAAAAAATGGTAAAACTAAAATAGTCGATTTCGGCACCAAAAAAATTCAACAGCAAAAGTTGTCCTCGTCCTATTTTTTTTTTTTTTTTTTTGTATGAATGAGGGTGGGAGTGTGAATGTGTGCATGTTTTTGTCCGTCGTTTAAAAAAGCCGATTTCGGCAACAAAAAAAAATTTAACAGTAAAAGTTGTCCTCGTCTTATTTTTTTTTTTTTTTTTTTGTATGAATGAGGGTGGGAGTGTGAATGTGTGCATGTTTTTGTGTCCGTCGTCAAAAAAATGGTAAAACTAAAAAAGCCGATTTCGGCACCAAAAAAATTCAACAGTAAAATATGTCCTCGTCTTATTATTTTTTTTTGTATGAATGAGGGTGGAAGTGTGAATGTGTGCATGTTTTTGTCCGTCGTCAAAAAAATGGTAAAACTAAAAGAGCCGATTTCGGCAACAAAAAAAAATTCAACAGTAAAATTGTCCTCGTTTTTTTTTTTTTGTATGAATGAGGGTGGGAGTGTGAATGTGTGCATGTTTTTGTGTCCGTCGTCAAAAAAATGGTAAAACTAAAAAGCCAATTTCGGCACCAAAAAAATTCAACAGTAAAAGTTGTCCTCGTCTTATTTTTTTTTTTTTGTATGAATGAGGTTGGGAGTGTGAATGTGTGCATGTTTTTGTGTCCGTCGTCAAAAAAATGGTAAAACTAAAAAAGCCGATTTCGGCACCAAAAAAAAAATTCAACAGTAAAATTGTCCTCGTCGTCATTATTTTTTTTTGTATGAATGAGGGTGGGAGTGTGAATGTGTGCATGTTTTTGTGTCCGTCGTCAAAAAAATGGTAAAACTAAAAAGCCGATTTCGGCCAAAAAAATTCAACAGTAAAAGTTGTCGTCTTTTTTTTTTGTATGAATGAGGGTGGGAGTGTGAATGTGTGCATGTTTTTGTGTCCGTGTCGTTTACGCAAAAATTTGTGTATTTTCATGTTTGTGAGTGTGTGTGTGCATGTTTTCGTGTCCGTCATCAAAAAATTGTAAAACTAAAAAGCCGATTTCGGCATCAAAAAAATTCAACAGTAAAAGTTGTCCTCGTTTTTTTTTTTTTGTATGAATGAGGGTGGGTGAATGTGCGTGTGTTTACGCAAAATTTGTGTATTTTCATGTTTGAGTGAGTGTGTGCATGTTTTTGTGTCCGTCGTCAAAAAAATGGTAAAACTAAAATAGCCGATTTCGGCACAAAAAAAAAATTAAACAGTAAAAGTTGTCCTCGTGTTTTTTTTTTTGTATGAATGTGGGTGAGTGTGAATGTGTGTGCATGTTTTTGTGTCCGTCGTCAAAAAAATGGTAAAACTAAAAAAGCCGATTTCGGCAAAAAAAAAAATTAAACAGTAAAAGTTGTCCACGTCTAGTTTTTTTTTTTGCATGAATGAGGGTAGGAGTGTGAATGTGTGCATGTTTTTGTGTCCGTCGTCAAAAAAATGGTAAAACTAAAAAAGCCGATTTCGGCACCAAAAAATTCAACAATAAAAGTTGTCCTCGTCTTATTTTTTTTTGTATGAATGAAGTGTGAATGTGTGCATGTTTTTGTGTCCGTCGTCAAAAAAATGGTAAAACTAAAAAAGCCGATTTTTTAAAAGTTGTCCTCGTTTTTTTTTTTTTTTGCATGAATGAGGTGGGAGTGTGAATGTGTGCATGTTTTTGTGTCCGTCGTAAAAAAAATGGTAAAACTAAAATAGCCGATTTCGGCACCAAAAAAATTCAACAGTAAAAGTTGTCCCTCGTTTTTTTTTTGTATGAATGAGGGTGGGAGTGTGAATGTGTGCATGTTTTTGTGTCCGTCGTCAAAAAAATGGTAAAACTAAAAAAGCCGATTTCGGCACCAAAAAAAAAATCAACAGTAAAAGTTGTCCTCGTCTTTTTTTTTTGTATGAAAGAGGGTGGGAGTGTGAATGTGTGCATGTTTTTGTGTCCGTTGTCAAAAAATGGTAAAACTAAAAAGCCGATTTCGGCACCAAAAAAAAATTGAATAGTAAAAAGTTGTCCTCGTCTTTTTTTTTTTTTTGTATGAATGAGGGTGGGAGGTGAATGTGTGTGTGTTTACGCAAAAATTTGTGTATTTTCATGTTTGAGTGTGTGTGTGCATGTTTTTTGTGTCCGTCGTCAAAAAAATTGTAAAACTAAAATAGCCGATTTCGGCACCAAAAAAAATTCAACAGTAAAAGTTGTCCTCTTTTTTTTTTTTTTTAGTATGAATGTGGGTGAGAGTCTGAATGTGTGAGTGCATGTTTTTGTGCCCGTCGTCAAAAAAAAATATAACTAAAAAAGCCGATATCGGCAACAAAAAAAAACTAAACAGTAAAAGTTGTTCGTTTTTTTTTTGTATGAATGAGGGTGGGAGTGTGAATGTGTGCATGTTTTTGTGTCCGTCGTCAAAAAAATGGTAAAACTAAAAAAGCCGATTTCGGCACCAAAAAAATTCAACAGTAAAAGTTGTCCTCATTTTTTTGCATGAATGTGTGCATGTTTTTGTGTCCGTCGTCAAAAAAGTGTAAAAAAAAACCGCCGATTTCGGCATCAAAAAAATTCAACAGTAAAAGTTGTCCGTCGTGCATGAATTTTTTGTGTGCATGTTTTTCCGTCGTCAAAAAATGGTAAAACTAAAAAAGCCGATTTCGGCAACAAAAAATTTCAACAGTAAAAGTTGTCCTCGTCTTATTTTTTTTTTTTTTTTTTTGTATGAATGAGGGTGGGAGTGTGAATGTGTGCATGTTTTTGTGTCCGTCGTCAAAAAAAATGGTAAAACTAAAAAAGCCGATTTCGGCACCAAAAAAAAATTCAACAGTAAAAGTTGTCCTCATCGTTTTTTTTTTTGAATGAATGAGGTGGGAGTGTGAATGTGTGCATGTTTTTGTGTCCGTCGTCAAAAAAATGGTAAAACTAAAAAAGCCGATTTCGGCACCAAAAAAAATTCAACAGTAAAATTGTCCTCGTCTTATTTTTTTTGTATGAATGAGGGTGGAGTGTGAATGTGTGCATTTTTTCGTGTCCGTTGTCAAAAAATTGGTAAAAATAAAAAGCCGATTTCGGCACCAAAAAAATTCAACAGTTAAAGTTGTGTCCTCGTTTTTTTTTTGTATGAATGAGGGTGGGAGTGTGAATGTGTGTGTGTTTACGCAAAAATTTGTGTATTTTCATGTTTGAGTGTGTGTGTGCATGTTTTTCTGTCCGTCATCAAAAAAATTGTAAAACTAAAACCGCCGATTTCGGCATCAAAAAAATTCAACAGTAAAAGGTGTCCTCGTTTTTTTGTATGAATGAGGGTGGGAGTTGAATGTGCGTGTGTTTACGCAAAAATTTGTGTATTTTCATGCTTGAGTGTGTGTGTGTGCATGTTTTTGTGTCCGTCATAAAAAAAATGGTAAAACTAAAAAAGCCGATTTCGGCACCAAAAAAATTAAATAGTAAAAGTTGTCCTCGTTTTTTTTTTTTATTATGAATGTGGGTGAGGATCTGAATGTGTGAGTGCATGTTTTTATGTCCGTCGTCAAAAAAAAAAATATAACTAAAAAAAGCCGATATCGGCAAAAAAAAAAAAAACTAAATAGTAAAACTTGTCCGTCTTTTTTTTTTTGTATGATTGAGGGTGGAGTGTGAATGTGTGCATGTTTTTGTGTCCGTCGTCAAAAAAATGGTAAAACTAAAAATAGCCGATTTCGGCGCAAAAAAATTCAACAGTAAAAGTTGTCCTCGTATATTTTTTTTTTTTTTTGTATGAATGAGGTTGGGAGTGTGAATGTGTGCATGTTTTTGTGTCCGTTAAAAAAGCCGATTTCGGCACCAAAAAAAAATTCAACAGTAAAATTGTCCTCGTGTTTTTTATGAATGAGGGTGGAGTGTGAATGTGTGCATGTTTTGTGTCCGTCGTCAAAAAAATGGTAAAACTAAAAAAGCCGATTTCGGCACCAAAAAAATTCAACAGTAAAAGTTGTCCTCGTCTTATTTTTTTTTTGTATGAATGAGGGTGGGAGTGTGAATGTGTGCATGTTTTTGTGTCCGTCGTCAAAAAAAAATGGTAAAACTAAAAAAGCCGATTTCGGCACCAAAAAAATTCAACAGTAAAATGTTGTCCTCGTCTTATTTTTTTTTTTGTATGAATGAGGGTGGAGTGTGAATGTGTGCATGTTTTTGTGTCCGTCGTCAAAAAAATAGTAAAAATAAAAAAGCCGATTTCGGCACCAAAAAAATTAAACAGTAAAAGTTGTCCCGTCTTTTTTTTTTTTTGTATGAATGAGGGTGGGAGTGTGAATGTGTGCATGTTTTTGTGTCCGTCGTCAAAAAAATGGTAAAACTAAAAATAGTCGATTTCGGCACCAAAAAAAATTCAACAGTAAAAGTTGTCCTCGTATTTTTTTGTATGAATGAAGTGTGAATGTGTGCATGTTTTTGGTCCGCCGTCGAAAAATTGGTAAAACTAAAAAAGCAGATTTCGGCACCAAAAAAAATTAAACAGTAAAAGTTGTCCTCGTCTTATTTTTTTTGTTTTTTTTTTGTATGAATGAGGGTGGGAGTGTGAATGTGTGCATGTTTTTGTGTCCGTCGTCAAAAAATGGTAAAACTAAAAAAGCCGATTTCGGCACAAAAAAAAAATTCAACAGTAAAATTTGTCGTCTATTTTTTTTTTGTATGAATGAGGTTGGGAGTGTGAATGTGTGCATGTTTTGTGTCCGTCGTCAAAAAAATGGTGAAACTAAAAAAGCCGATATCGGTACAAAAAAAAATTCAACAGTAAAAGTTTGTTTATTTTTTTTTTTTTGCATGAATGTTGGGAGTGTGAATGTGTGCATGTTTTTGTGTCCGTCGTCAAAAAATGGTAAAACTAAAAAGCCGATTTCGGCACCAAAAAAATTCAACAGTAAAAGGTGTCCTCGTGTTTTTTTTGTATGAATGAGGTTGGGAGTGTGAATGTGTGCATGTTTTTGTGTCCGTCGTCAAAAAAATGGTAAAACTAAAAAAGCCGATTTCGGCAGCAAAAAAAAAAAAAATTCAACAGTAAAATATGTCCTCGTCATATTTTTTTTTTGTAAGAATGAGGGTGGAAGTGTGAATGTGTGCATGTTTTGTGTCCGTCGTCAAAAAATTGGTAAAACTAAAAAAGCCGATTTCGGCACCAAAAAAAAATTAAATAGTTAAAGTTGTCCTCGTTTTTTTTTTGCATGAATGAGGGTGGGAGTGTGAATGTGTGTGTTTACGCAAAAATTTGTGTATTTTCATGTTTGAGTGTGTGTGTGCATGTTTTTCTGTCCGTCATCAAAAAAATTGTAAAACTAAAACCGCCGATTTCGGCATCAAAAAAATTCAACAGTAAAAGGTGTCCTCGTGTTTTTTTTTTTTTTTTGTATGAATGAGGGTGGGAGTATGAATGTGCGTGTGTTTGCAAAAATTTGTGTATTTTCATGCTTGAGTGAGTGTGTGCATGTTTTTGTGTCCGTCATAAAAAAAATGGTAAAACTAAAAAAGCCGATTTAGGTACCAAAAAAATTAAATAGTAAAAATGTCCTCGTCTTTTTTTTAGTATGAATGTGGGTGAGAGTCTGAATGTGTGAGTGCATGTTTTGTGCCCGTCGTCAAAAAAAATATAACTAAAAAAGCCCATATCGGCAACAAAAAAAAACTAAACAGTAGAACTTCTCCACGTCTTATTTTTTTTTTTTTTTTGTATGAATGAGGGTGGGAGTGTGAATGTGTGCATGTTTTGTGTCCGTCGTCAAAAAAATGGTAAAACTAAAAAGTCGATTTCGGCACCAAAAAAATTCAACAGTAAAAAGTTGTCCTCGTCTTTTTTTTTTTTTTTTTTTTTTTGTATGAATGAGGGTGGGAGTGTGAATGTGTGCATGTTTTTGTGTCCGTCGTCAAAAAAATGGTAAAACTAAAAAGCCGATTCGGCACCAAAAAAATTTAACAGTAAAAGTTGTCCTCGTTGTTTTTTGTATGAATGAGGGTGGGAGTGTGAATGTATGCATGTTTTGTGTCCGTCGTCAAAAAAAATGGTAAAACTAAAAAGCCGATTTCGGCACGAAAAAAAAATTCAACAGTAAAAGTTGTCCTCGTCGTATTTTTTTTGTATGAATGAGGGTGGGAGTGTGAATGTGTGCATGTTTTTGTGTCGTCGTCAAAAAAATGGTAAAACTAAAAAAGCCGATTTCGGCACCAAAAAAAAATTCAACAGTAAAATATGTCCTCGTCTTATTATTTTTTTGTATGAATGAGGGTGGGAGTGTGAATGTGTGCATGTTTTTGTGTCCGTCGTCAAAAAAATGTAAAACTAAAAAGCCGATTTCGGCACCAAAAAAATTCAACAGTAAAAGTTGTCCTCGTTTTTTTTGTATGAATGAGGGTGGTGAATGAGTCTGAATGTGTGAGGTGTGTGCATGTTTTTGTGTCCGTCATCAAAAAATTTGGTAAAACTAAAAAGCCGATTTCATGCAAAAAAATTCAACAGTAAAAGTTGTCCTCATTTTTTTTGTATGAATGAGGGTGGGAGTGTGAATGTGTGCATGTTTTTCTGTCCGTCATCAAAAAAATTGTAAAACTAAAAAAAGCCGATTTCGGCACAAAAAAATTAACAGTAAAAGTTGTCCTCGTCTTATTTTTTTGTATGAATGAGGGTGAGATGAATGTGTGAGTGCATGTTTTTGTGCCCGTCGTCAAAAAAAATATTGCCCAACAGTTTTGTATCGGCAATGAAAAAAAAAGTATGAATGTGTGTGTGTTTAAACAAAAATTTGTGTTTTTTTGTATGAATGAGGGTTGAGTGTGTGTGTGCATGTTTTTGTGTCCGTCGTCAAAAAAAATGGTAAAACTAAAAAAGCCGATTTCGGCACCAAAAAAAATTCAACAGTAAAAGTTGTCCCGTCGTTTTTTTTTTTTTTTTCTATAAATGAGGTTGGGAGTGTGAATGGGTGCATGCTTTTGTGTCCGTCGCCAAAAAATGGTAAAACTAAAAAAGCCGATTTCGGCACAAAAAAAAAAAAACAGTAAAAGTTGTCCTCCTCTTTTTTTTTTGTATGAATGAGGGTGGGAGTGTGAATGTGTGCATGTTTTTGTGTCCGTCGTCAAAAAAATGGTAAAACTAAAAAAGCCGATTTCGGCACCAAAAAAATTGAATAGTAAAAGTTGTCCTCTTTTTTTTTTTGTATGAATGAGGGTGGGAGTGTGAATGTTTGCATGTTTTTGGGTCCGTCGTCAAAGAAATAGTAAAACTAAAAGAGCCAAATTCGGCACAAAAAAATTCAACAGTAAAAGTTGTCCTCGTCTTATTTTATTTTGTATGAATGAGGGTGGGAGTGTGAATGTGTGAGTGTTTTTGTGTCCGTCGTTACGCAAAAATTTGTGTAGTTTTTTTTTTTTTGTTGAATGAGGGTGGGTGTGAATGTGTGCATGTTTTTGTGTCCGTCGTCAAAAAAATGGTAAAACTAAAAACCGCCGATTTCGGCATCAAAAAAATTCAACAGTAAAAGGTTGTCCTCGTTTTTTTTTTGTATGAATGAGGGTGGGAGTGTGAAATGTGTGCATGTTTTTGTGTCCGTCGTCAAAAAAATGTTTTGTGCCGATTTCGGTCAAAAAAAATTAAACAGTGTTGTCCTCGTCTTTTTTTTGTATGAATGAGGGTGGGAGTGTGAATGTGTGCATGTTTTGTGTCCGTCGTCAAAAAAATTGTAAAAATAAAAAAGCCGATTTCGGCACCAAAAAATTCAACAGTAAAATATGTCCTCGTCATATTATTTTTTTGTATGAATGAGGATGGAAGTGTGAATGTGTGCATGTTTTTGTGTCCGTCGTCAAAAAATTGGTAAAACTAAAAAAGCCGATTTCGGCACCAAAAAAATTCAATAGTTAAAGTTGTCCTCGTTTTTTTTTTTTTTGTATGAATGAGGGTGGGAGTGTGAATGTGTGTGTGTGTTTACGCAAAAATTTGTGTATTTTCATGTTTGAGAAGTTTGTGCATGTTTTTTGTCCGTCATCAAAAAATTGTAAAACTAAAAAAAACGGCCGATTTCGGCACCAAAAAAATTCAACAGTAAAAGGTGTCCTCGTGTTTTTTTTTTGTATGAATGAGGGTGGGAGTATGAATGTGCGTGTGTTTACGCAAAAATTTGTGTATTTTCATGCTTGAGTGAGTGTGTGCATGTTTTTGTGTCCGTCATAAAAAAATGGTAAAACTAAAAAAGCCGATTTAGGTACCAAAAAAATTAAATAGTAAAAGTTGTCCTCGTCTTTTTTTTAGTATGAATGTGGGTGAGAGTCTGAATGTGTGAGTGCATGTTTTTGTGCCCGTCGTCAAAAAAAAATATAACTAAAAAAGCCGATATCGGCAACAAAAAAAAAACTAAACAGTAGAACTTCTCCACGTCTAGTTTTTTTTGTATGAATGAGGGTAGGAGTGTGAATGTGTGCATGTATTTGTGGCCGTCGTCAAAAAAATGGTAAAACTAAAATAGTCGATTTCGGCACCAAAAAAAAAATTCAACAGCAAAAGTTGTCCTCGTCCTATTTTTTTTTTTTTTGTATGAATGAGGGTGGGAGTGTGAATGTGTGCATGTTTTTGTGTCCGTCGTCAAAAAAATGGTAAAATTAAAAAAGCCGATTACGGCAGCAAAAAAAATTTAACAGTAAAAGTTGTCCTCGTCTAGTTTTTTTTTTTTTTTTGTATGAATGAGGGTGGGAGTGTGAATGTGTGCATGTTTTGTGTCCGTCGTCAAAAAATGGTTTAAAAAAGCCGATTTCGGCACCAAAAAATAAAACAGTAAAATTTGTCCTCGTCTATTTTTTTTTATGAATGAGGTTGGGAGTGTGAATGTGTGCATGTTTTGTGTCCGTCGTCAAAAAAATGGTAAAACTAAAAAAGCCGATTTCGGCACCAAAAAAATTCAACAGTAAAATTGTCCTCGTTTATTTTTTTTTTTGTATGAATGAGGGTTGGGAGTGTGAATGTGTGCATGTTTTTGTGTCCGTCGTCAAAAAAATGGTAAAACTAAAAAGCCGATTTCGGCACCAAAAAAATTGAACAGTAAAAGTTGTCCCATCGTATTTTTTTTTGTATGAATGAGGGTGGGAGTGTGAATGTGTGCATGTTTTGTGTCCGTCGTCAAAAAAATGGTAAAACTAAAAAAGCCGATTTCGGCACCAAAAAAAATTCAACAGTAAAAGTTGTCCTCGTCTTTTTTTTTTTTGTATGAATGAGGTTGGGAGTGTGAATGTGTGCATGTTTTTGTGTCCGTCGTCAAAAAAATGGTAAAACAAAAAAAGCCGATTTCGGCACCAAAAAAATTGAATAGTTAAAGTTGTCTTCGTTTTTTTTTCATGAATGAGGGTGGGAGTGTGAATGTGTGTGTGTTTACGCAAAAATTTCTGTATGTTCATGTTTGAGTGTGTGTGTGCATGTTTTTCTGTCCGTCGTTTGTAAAACTAAAAAAGCCGATTTCGGTACCAAAAAAATTAAATAGTAAAAGTTGTCCTCGTTTTTTTTGTATGAATGTGGGTGAGAGTGAATGTGTGCATGTTTTTGTGTCCGTCGTCAAAAAAAAAAATGGTAAAACTAAAAAAGCCGATTCGGCACCAAAAAAATTAAACAGTAAAAAGTTGTCCTCGTCTTTGTTTTTTTTTTTTGTATGAATGAGGGTGGGAGTGTGAATGTGTGCATGTTTTTGTGTCCGTCGTCAAAAAAATGGTAAAACTAAAAAAGCCGATTTCGGCACCAAAAAAATTCAACAGTAAAAAGTTGTCCTCGTCTTTTTTTTTTGTTTTTTTTTGTATGAATGAGGGTGGGAGTGTGAATGTGTGCATGTTTTTGTGTCCGTCGTCAAAAAAATTGTAAAATTAAAAAAGCCGATTTCGGCACCAAAAAAATTTAACAGTAAAAGTTTTCCTCGTTTTTTTGTATGAATGAGGTTGGGAGTGTGAATGTGTGCATTTTTTGTGTCGTCGTCAAAAAAATGGTAAAACTAAAATAGCCGATTTCGGCACCAAAAAAATTCAACAGTAAAATTGTCCTCGTCTTATTATTTTTTTTTTTAATAAATGAGGGTGGGAGTGTGAATGTGTGCATGTTTTGTGTCCGTCATCAAAAAAATGGTAAAACTAAAAAAGCCGATTTCGGCACCAAAAAAATTCAACAGTAAAAGTTGTCCCTCGTTTTTTTTATTATGAATTTGGGAGTATGAATGTGTGTGTGTTTACGCAAAAATTTGTGTATTTTTCATGTTTGAGTGTGTGTGTGCATGTTTTTGTGTCCGTCATCAAAAAAATTGTAAAACTAAAAAGCCGATTTCGGCATCAAAAAAATTCAACAGTAAAAGGTTGTCCTCGTCTTTTTTTTTGTATGAATTTTGTATGAATGAGTGTGTTTGCAAAAATTTGTGATTTTCATGCTTGAGTGAGTGTGTGCATGTTTTTGTGTCCGTCGTCAAAAAAATGGTAAAACTAAAAAGCCGATTTCGGCACCAAAAAAATTAAATAGTAAAAGTTGTCCTCGTTTTTTTATGAATGAGGGTGGGAGTGTGAATGTTTGTTTTTTTTTTTGTATGAAATGTGGGTGAGAGTGTGAATGTGTGAGTGCATGTTTTTGTGTCCGTCGTCAAAAAAAAAAATAAACTAAAAAAGCCGATATCGGCACAAAAAAAATTAAACAGTAAACTTGTCCCTCTTTTTTTTGTATGAATGAGGGTAGGAGTGTGAATGTGTGCATGTATTTGTGGCCGTCGTCAAAAAAATGGTAAAATTAAAATAGTCGATTTCGGCACCAAAAAAATTCAACAGTAAAAGTTGTCCTATTTTTTTTTTGTATGAATGAGGGTGGGAGTGTGAATGTGTGCATGTTTTGTGTCCGTCGTCAAAAAAATGGTAAAACTAAAAAGCCGATTTCGGCACCAAAAAAATTCAACAGTAAAAGTTGTTGTGTTTTTTTTTTTCTGTATGAATGAGGGTGGAAGTGTAAATGTGTGCATGTTTTTGTGTCCGTCGTTAAAAAAAGCCGATTTCGGCAACAAAAAAAAAAATAAACAAAAAGTTTCCTCACGTCTTTTTTTGTATGAATGAGGGTGGAGTGTGAATGTGTGCATGTTTTTGTGTCCGTCGTCAAAAAAAATGGTAAAACTAAAAAAGCCGATTTCGGCACCAAAAAATTCAACAGTAAAATTGTCCTCGTTTTATTATTTTTTTTTGTATGAATGAGGGTGGGAGTGTGAATGTGTGCATGTTTTGTGTCCGTCGTCAAAAAAATTGGTAAAACTAAAACCGCCGATTTCGGCACCAAAAAAATTCAACAGTAAAAGTTGTCCTCGTCTTTTTTTTGAATGAATAGGGTGGGAATGAATGTGGTGTGGCAAAAATTTGTGTGTGTGTGTGCATGTTTTTGTGTCCGTCGTCAAAAAAAAATTGGTAAAACTAAAAAAAAGCCGATTTCGGCACCAAAAAAATTCAACAGTAAAAGTTGTCCTCGTTTTTTTTTTTGTATGAATGAGGGTGGGAGTGTGAATGTGCATGTTTTGTGTCCGTCGTCAAAAAATGGTAAAACTAAAAAGCCGATTTCGGCACCAAAAAATTAAATAGTAAAAAGTTGTTTCATGAATGAGGGTGAAGTCTGTGTGTGTGCATGTTTTGTGTCCGTCGTCAAAAAAATGGTAAAACTAAAAAGCCGATTTCGGCAACAAAAAAAACTAAACAGTAGAACTTTCCTCGTCTTTTTTTTTTGTATGAATGAGGGTGGGAGTGTGAATGTGTGCATGTTTTTCCGTCGTCAAAAAAATTTTAAAATAGTCGATTTCGGCACCAAAAAAATTCAACAGTAAAAGTTGTCCTATTTTTTTTTTTTTGTATGAATGAGGGGTGGGAGTGTGTGTGTGCATGTTTTGTGTCCGTCGTCAAAAAAATGGTAAAATAAAAAAGCCGATTTCGGCACAAAAAAATTAAATAGTAAAAGTTGTCCCTCGTCTTTTTTTTTTTTTTTTTTTGTATGAATGAGGGTGGAAGTGTGAATGTGTGCATGTTTTTGTGTCCGTCGTCAAAAAAATGGTAAAACTAAAAAGCCGATATCGGCACAAAAAAACTAAACAGTAAAACTTGTCCAACGTCTACTATTTTTTTTGTATGAATGAGGGTTAGGAGTGTGAATGTGTGCATGTTTTTGTGTCCGTCGTCAAGTCGTCAAAAAAATGGTAAAACTAAAAAAGCCGATTTCGGCACCGAAAAAATTCAACAGTAAAATTGTCCTCGTCTTATTATTTTTTTTTTGCATGAATGAGGTTGGGAGTGTGAATGTGTGCATGTTTTGTGTCCGTCGTCAAAAAATTGGTAAAACTAAAAGAGCGATTTCGGCACCAAAAAAATTCAATAGTAAAAGTTGTCCTCGTTTTTTTTTTTTTTTTTTTTTGCATGAATGAGGGTGGGAGTGTGAATGTGTGCTTGTTTTTGTGTCCGTCGTCAAAAAAATGGTAAAACTAAAAGAGCCAAATTCGGCACAAAAAAATTCAACAAAAAGTTGTCCTCGTTGTTCAGTGTGAAGTCAAAAAAATGTTTCCTCGTCGTTTTTTTTTTGTATGAATGAGGGTGGGAGTGTGAATGTATGCATGTTTTTGTGTCCGTCGTCAAAAAAATGGTAAAACTAAAAGAGACTTTTTCGGCACCAAAAAAAATTCAACAGTAAAAGTTGTCCTCGTTTTATTTTTTTTTTTTTTTTTTTTGTATGAATGAGGGTTTTGTTGTGTTTACGCAAAAATTTGCGTATTTTCATGTTTGAGTGTGTGTGCATGTTTTTGTGTCCGTCATCAAAAAATTGTAAAACTAAAAAAGCCGATTTCGGCACCAAAAAAATTCAACAGTAAAAGTTGTCCTCGTCGTTTTTGCATGAATTTTTTTTTTTGTATGAATGAGGGTGGGAGTGTGAATGTGTGTGTGTTTACGCAAAAATTTGTGTATTTTCATGCTTGAGTGTGTGTGTGCATGTTTTTGTGTCCGTCATAAAAAAAATGGTAAAACTAAAAAAGCCGATTTCGGCACCAAAAAATTGAATAGTTAAAGTTGTCCTCGTTTTTTTTTCTGCATGAATGAGGGTGGGAGTGTGAATGTTGTTTTAAAAATGACATGAGTTGGCGTCTAAAACTGATTTTTTCAGCCAACCGGGTCTGCATTTTTACAACAATGTAGACGAATTGTGTTTTTTTTCGTTTTTAATTAATATGTTTTTAAATAATTGTAATTTCGGAATTTAAATAGTCAAAAAATGGATTCCTCGGATCATTTATATTGATCTTTTGATACCTTCGGCGTGTTTTTTCATTTAGTGATTCGTGTGAAGGTAGCCTCACATAAATAATTACGTTTGTTTATCTACGATTTTAAAAACACGAATCCCAAAATAAGCAGATATTTCAACAGCCAGCTGTAAGAATTTTTTGATTTATTAGTTAACAAAAATGGATATAAATCAATATTTCTTTTTAAAAAAAATCAAAGCTGCATTGCATTTCATTATTTATTACTAAATTAATTAATTAATAATAAACTCGTACATTCTTGTGAATAAAACCGGATAAGCTTTGTAAATTATTAATCAAAAATAGAAATTAGAATGATAAAAAGGATCTTATCCGAGGAAAAAAAAGTGTTTTATACTTGAAAAAGCCCTTGCAACGCCGGGATGAACGGAAGGAAATGAAACCTGTCTAACAAAGAAAAGAAGAAATTTCGGAATTTAAATGACATAAATATAGAAATTTTTCACATCATGCATAAACCCCCTCCCAGAAGTGCTGGTGTCCTAGAAAGAGAGGAGAAAAAGCGAAAATTTACATAGTGATAAAGTATACCCATTGAAAAAACCCATGTACACCAGGAAGTGCTGACATTAAGAGGGGAAAGGAAAATTTAAAAGGGAAAATAGCTACACACTTGAAGAAGACCGTTCAACCTCGAACCATGCAGCTAGTTTAAAATAAATTTTGATGATCTAGTGCCATTGTTACAACGCAGTCATGCCACTTTGTGGCATGCGTGCTGGAGGTTGGTCTTCCCTGCTCTAGGATTTCATTACTTATATCATAAAATATTCGAAAATGCTTAAAATTTGCATAGTTTTAGATGTTTACGTCTTATATTTCCAAGCATAGAGCATTCAGTGATGTATACAAATTATAATATAGTATAATCAAGTCCAAAATTAAGGTCACAAACACAAAATCTAAGAAAACTAATGAACTACTCACTGTGTTGTCACAAAATTCGGCACTGAGACGCATTACAGTGTGAGAAAGAATACAGCAATATAACCATATAGAAAAGCTTTAATTTTGAATTAAGATACAGGATATATCCCAAAGTGTAAAATCATGAATCAGAGAGAAAGCCTTTAACTCATTGAAAGTCTGCATAATTTGAAGTGTGACCACTGTACACCGGTATACATGCTTCATAATGAGCTGTCATGCTGTTCACGAGGATGTCTATAAATATTTGTGGCAACAAAGCCTATTCTTTTAAAAGCCGGACTTTTGGACTCTAATGGTGTCCATAACTGATGTTTGAAGCTCCACAAATATCCTGTCTTTCAGGTTGAATGTAGTCAGAAGGTCACGCAAGACTGGACGCCAAGCGTAAACCAGTCTTTGCAAGACAACTGTAGAGCGTTTAGCTGTAAATTCTTCTTCTAAACACAGCCGCAAGGTCAGGAGCAAGCTAAGGAGACATCATCCCCCTATGTCGACGAGCGCTTAAAGCTAAGTAGCGATCCTGTGTAGATGGTGATGCTCTGTGGCGACATTGGCTGACCTTCCTGGTGACAGTACCACTTGTTTGGAATTGATTCCACTTCCAGGGTACCCCTTTCGGGCCACTTTTAACGATCGAGCTACCTCCGTTTGAGATGGACCAGCTTCAAGCCTGCAAACGGCTCTCCATCTAAAAAAATCCTCTAAATCAGTGTTTCTCAAAGTGTGGGGCGCGCCCCCTGGGGGCGCGAGCGTATCGAAAATTTAAAGATTTTTTTTAAAAAAATAACCGGAAAGAGAAGTAAAACAAAATGCTTTCTTCCATAATAAAAAAACACCACTGACATAATTTATGTTTATTATCTGGCTTTTTTCCGTCATCAAATAGCTATCTTTGATCCCAAAACCAAATTAAAGAAGAAAAAAAAAAAAAAAAAAACATTTTGTTTTTTATTTGCTGTATTTCCTCAATGAGAGATTTTTTTATTATGTTTTAACATAAAATATTACTCGTTAAAAGAAAAACGAAACCCAGACCCTGAGAAAAATTCTACGAAGATAAACAATTCACCACTGTAATTATTATTGATTCATTGAATATTAACGTCGCACTGTTCAGCTACACGAGGGCTTTTGGCGACGGACCACGTAATTTTGAACCATGGTCAAGTGACGTGGACGACACCTGAGCTGGCACCCCCCCTCTCCTAACTACCACACCACACCAACGGGAGGACGTTTCAGCTCTCGACAGATTTAACGTGCATCGCTGCCCTACACGGCGGGTCTTTAGTGGTACTGGGCTCGAACTCGTGACAAAGCAAGCCACGGTCCGATACCTATACCACTCGGCTACCACGGCCACGTAATTATTATTGAAATACTGTACATTAGTTGTAGAAAAAGAAAAGGAAGTCATGATTCACTTTTCAGCCAGGCTGCATAGTACGTTTGCTAATCATTTGATTGACCTTCAATCTTATGGTATGGTTATTATCAATATTAGTTCCTTCCCATCTTTTATGCGTTTGCTTTTCGCTTAGGGAAATTGTAAATAATTGAGTTTTGCGATATTTGGAAAAAGAATTGATATGTTTAACATTTCTGTAGGATAATTGAAAAGAGTCTGATTTGCGTCCTTTATTATGGTATTGTACTTTTGAATCATTTTAGTTCAGTTTTATTGGATTTTTCTCAAATCATCAAAGAATTGAAGAGTCCTTGAAAGAAGGTAAGTATACTTTCTATAAATTAAAATATTCACTAGAATTCCGATTTGTATCGTGTACAGTAAAAATAATTCTAAAAAATGATTGGGGTGACTGAGTCCCCCGCACTACCATTAATGTTACTATCGAGTACGCGCCTGCTCCCGGCTTAAAACATTTTGAAGTCTTCTCGCTTTAAATGTTAAAAAGTAACACAATTATTCTTCATTGAATTTTATATTCTTTTTCATAATTTAACATTAATTCTAAATGCTAATTGTATGAGGTTTAAAATTACAGTTCTTTTAAACAGTTATTTACAATTATAGCATTTATCTAAAAAAAAATCATTTTACATTTTGTATACAATGTCGTGCACACAGTTTTACTCTCCTTACAGTTCAGCTATTATATCAAGAATAATGTTTTATTTTTAAAAATGAACTCGTGCGAAGAGTCGGTGTTTCAGCCAGTATACGTTTGATGTATCAGTACTGAAGAAGGTATTGTATAAATAATTTCTTATTACTGAATTTGGCCACGGTAGCCGAGTGGTATAGGTATCGGATCGTGGCTTGCCTTGTCACGAGTTCGAGCCCTGTACCACTAAAGACCCGCCGTGTAGGGCAGCGATGCACGTTAAATCTGTTGAGAGTTGAAACGTTTTCCCGTTGGTGTGGTGTGGTAGTTAGGAGAGAGGGGTGCCAGCTCAGGTGTCATCCACGTCACTTGACCATGGTTCAAAATTACGTGGTCCGTCGTCAAAAGCCCGCGTGCAGCTGAACAGTGCGACGTTAATATTCAATCAATCAATCTTATTACTAAATTAAGAACAAGTTTAATAATTATTAGGGACTTCCACGGGCTTTTCTTGTAGAGGAAAGTTTTTCAAAGGATGGTTTAATATAAGAAATTGACACTTAAAGAGTTATTTTTCTATATTTAGCTGAGATCTATATTTTGTCTTCAAGGCATCCACTGCAGAAAATCCGGTTTGAAAAAGGTAGGATGTTGAAAATGGTAATAGTATACGAAGTGCTTTTGTTTTCAGTACAGATAATTCCTCATCCACCTCTACCCCAAATTCAAAGAGCGATTTATTACAAAATTGCCTTTTAATTTTTCACTGGATGTGAAATCTATGAAGATTTCTTCTTCGGAAGTTGAGAGCCCTTCTGGAGTATCTTGAAATAGATCCCTAATCCACTCGTAACTTGCTACCAAGCTATCTTCATCCAGAAAATACTTTTTAAAATTATTTGCCAACATAGCTAAATGATTTTACATGTTTTAAAAACAACTTTCACACGTTGTTCTACAGATTTGTAAGTTTTAACACATATCGAGCTGGGGCTTTTTTTTTTCCATCATTTACTTCAGTAGTGGTAAATCCAAAATTTAAGTATTTTTGAGAAGATCGCCTTGATTTAATTTTCGGAACCATGCTCGTTCGTCTGTGTACTTGTTGATTCTTTATTATGGTCGAATGTTTGCTTACGACTTAAAAATGTATGTATGATATTGTTTTAATCTACTGCCGTAAATACTTAATTACCGTGAATTACAATTAACGTGGAAATTTAAAAAATGTACATTCAAGCTAGATTCGGTAGCTATAGGAGTATCGAGTCGACCAAAACTGACTGAATTGTACGAGGAAAAGCATTTTTACATGTTTTGCGCAGACGTCCGATAGGTTGCCCAGACTAACGCAAACGTACCCTATAATGCCAGATGTGATGGATATGATAGAGAGCGACATTGACAAGACTATTTTTCTAATGACATTTGTACTTTGAGAAATGAATGCTGAAGGAAATAAATCTTTAATTAAATGGACCATTTTGCGATCTGTTCCAATTTAAAAAATTAAAGAAAGAAAAATAACATAATTCTAAGTAATATATATTTTAAGTAATTTTCTTAAAATATATATTACTTAAAAGTTACATATACACAAAATTTAATATACTTATCGTATTAATTTGCACGGTTTATAATTAAGATCGTATTGTAACTTTAGCGTCTCTCTCTCAAAGTGCATTTTTATTGCAGTAAATACATTATTGTTGTACAGGGGGCGAGACAAAAATTATGGTTGAAAATTGGGTCGCCAGTATTGAAAGTTTGAGAAACACTGCTTTTAATGTATGAGTGGTGCACAGAGTGTTTTATGACTAATTAATTAATACTAAATTAAGAACAAGTTTAATAATTATTAGCTACTTCCATGAGCTTGTCTTACAGAGCAAAGTTTTTGAAAGGAGTTTTAAGATAAGAAATTGACCCTCTGAGTTCATTTTCTATATTTAGCTGATATCTATATTTTGTCTTCTAAGCAACCACCGCATTTTGTAATATGTTCCAATTTAAAAATCAGAGAAAGGAAAAATAACTTAGTAATTATCCTATTACTTAACTTTTTTTTGCTTAAAAGTAACATATACAAAATTTAATACTTATGTCATGAATTTGTACGGTTTATAATAAATATTGTTGCTTTATCGTAAAAGTGCATTATTATTGCATTCAGTAAATTATTATGTATAAGGGGGCGATAAAAATTGTGATTGAAAAGGGGGCGCCAGTATTGAAAGTTTGAGAAGCACTGCTCTAAATGATTATAAGAAGTCATCCTCACTGGTAAAAAGCAAACTTGTTTGTTTTAACGCAATATTCACATAACTGAAGGATGCAATCCGATATGCTTTAACTGACTCGATCCAGTACTTCTGCAAAAACTAATGCAAGAAAAAAACATCTTTTCCTAAACTGAAAATTGAACCCTTCTTCAACATACACTCATGGACAAAAAAATTAACGCACCAAGAAGGAATCGTCAAAACGAAACAAAATTTTACATACGTAATGACTATTTTGATATATGTTAATGATTAGGATGAAAAGGAAAGGATCATTTATATTTCAGAGAAAAAGGCAAAAGAATGGAGGATTTAATACCCTGTTGACCCCCCTCTAGCGTGACTGCACGATGCGATACGATCGGACATTGAGGCATACAAGTTCTGTATGACGTCTTGAGACATTTCGATCCATATTTGCTGTAACCATGGCTCTAGTTCATTCAAACTCGTGGGATGTACAACTCGCCACCCCAAATGATCTCATATATGCTCGATTGGAGACAAATCTGGGGATAGGGCAGGCTAAAGAAGAGTAGTAACAGTGCGGGGATAGTCTTGTGATAACCTTGCCGTGTGAGACCGAGCTTGTCTTGTTGAAAAATTGTTCCTGGGGGCCGTTGCATGAGAGGCAACATATGTGGTTGCAGGATGTTATGGACATACCACTGGGCTGCCATGGTGCCACGGATGAATACTAGGAGTGACCGTGTATTGTAGGAAATGGCACCCCATACCATCACACCAGCTGTGGGAGTGGTGTGTCGCTGTATAGCAAAGGCAGGATTGAGGTGTTTTACCACAGGGTCTCCACGCACGAATACGATTGCCATCACTGTTGAGATTGAATCCGGATTCTCGTCGCTAAAGACGACTGGTTCCATCCCGCTGCAGTCCAGTCTCCTCGTGCGCGGCACCACTCCAAACGGAGGCGTCGATGGGTGGGTGTCAAGGGCAGCACACGTAATGGGCGCCGTGATCCCAAATGTCTTTCAGCCAGGCGCCTTCGCATGGTTCGAGAAGATACAGGGGGCCCTTGTAAAGGTTCTACCTGTGCTTGGATGGCGGCCGACAAAGCAGTTGGCTCTACGCGTGCATTTCTTACGATGCGGTGGTCTTCTCGGCAACTGGTCTGTCGAGGGCATCCTGAGCCTGGTCTTTGTGTAAATGACATATCTCGGATCCACTGGTCCCAACACCTCCTCACAACACAATCAGAGCCACCTAATTGATGAGCTACACGTCTAGATGACCACACAGCTTCCATCATAATGATTCTCCCCCTCTCAAACTGCGACAGCTACTCATATTGTCTTCGAAAACGGCGTTATGGCATGTCTACCTCAGCTCTTCCTTTGTAAACGAATCAGCACACTCAAACAAGCTTTGGTCACCTGTTTTATAATCCACGGAGAACGACATTAAACGCCCTCTACAGGCTATACGTAATGCTCAATCACGCTGCATTTCTAATTATTTACATATCTTCCCGACATGTACCTTCATGCCAAGTTTCGTTATGATCCCACAATTATTTCTGTGTGCGCTAATTTTTCGTCCATGAGTGTATATAAAATGCGAATTCTATATAAGTTTTTCTTTGTGCAATTTAATATAAGACAAAAAGCATATTTGTGTCCTTAGTTTTTGACATGAGTGCATTTATGATCATATTTTTGAAAGAAAAAAGCGCAAGCGACAACATCGAGACGTAATCTTTATGCAAATAATTAAAAAATCTGTGATGTATGAGGGGAACCTCTAAGTCTCACCCTTATGTACACCACTAAGAGCAGTTGTCTTCAAATTGGAATACACATATCCTGAGGAGGAGGGATAAACTCAGGAGGCTCATGAACTGTAGCGAGTGTTGGATCATGTAACACGTGAATATGGAGCTCTTGTCAGCAGTTTAAAAGCACAGGCTTTTAAGCTCATCCACACGAAGACTGCGGAAGTTAAGTCTATGGGAATAAGATATCGCTGAAAGTTTAAGAAAAGACTTCTTTATATTGCTCACATTAAGCTTTTGTTGAAAAATTAAGTTTGTATTTTAATTAAAATATAAACTGCAAAAAATGCAATGCCACGAATCAATCATCAGAATTAAATGAAATTTAATGCACAAACGACTTGTATTAGTACAAATAAATAACAAAATTTTCAAAGCAAAAAAAAACAACAATATTAAGTGTCCAAAATTAGTATTAGGTGTAGCCACCACGCGCTACAATAAGGGCTGCTTTACGAAGTGCCATGAAAAACAAATTTTGAATGTCTTCTTGTGGAAGACAATTCCATATTGCTTGTATGCGCAGCAAAAGTTCGTCTTTTGAAGCTGCAGGACGCGGATCACGAGCGAGACGCCGATCAACCAATTTTCACACGTGCTCTATAGGTGACATATACCGTGAAGGCCTAGGAAGAAGTAGCATGTGTTGGGCTGAACAGAAGTCTAGAACAGTCTTTGCAACATATGGACGTGCATTATCCTGCTGATAGATAGCTCCAGGAATGCCTCGAAGGAAGGAAACGACTTCGGGCTGTAGCACTTCACGGATGTGCCAGTTACTATTGATATTACCCTCAATTCGTAATAAATAGAATTGTCCATGATACGAAATCGCACCCCAAACCATAACTCAGAGTATTAGTCCACTATGTCTTTCGATAACGCACTCTGGAAGGCAGCGTTCACCGGGATGGTGTCCAACACGAATGCGGCCATCATGTTCCCACAAATTGAAATATGATTCATCAGAAAAGACAACTTGGTGCCAATCAGCTTGCCAGGCTCTGTGCTCATGAGCCTATTGCAGACGCAGCCATCGATGGTTCGCCGTGAGGGGAATCCTGTATAAAGGCATCTTTCCACGCAATTCTTGGTGCAGCAGACGTCGACGAATTGACATAGCCGACATTAGTACACCTGTAGCAGCAGACCAACGTGCGGCCAAATGTCTTGAGGAAGCTGTACTGTCATTCACCGCCATGCATAGCAGGTGTCGATCGTCACGCGCTGACATCACCTTAAGTCGTCCACTGCCAGTTTTTCGAGTTGTTCGGTGCTCTTCGGTTCACTGCTTCCAAGCTCGCATCACTGTGGAACTGTTCAGCTGCACACGAGCTCCTATTGTGCGATAGGAAAATCCTCTTTCTCGAAGGTCGATAATCCTTCCCAGTTCGAGCTCCGTAGGTTGTTGGAATTTCTCCTTATTTCGTCGTGGAGGCATACTTAGGTCTCACTAAACGTTCGCCACTAACAAATAGTCATTAACTATTTTTAACATCCTGCTATAGCCCTCTATTTATACGATTTCAGCATCAGTTTCAGAGGGAGGTGGCTCTGAAACTTTACCATTTTTCGTAACATCCTATAATTGATATTTACTGCAAAGTTCATTTAATTCTGATGATTCCTTCATCGTGTTTCATTTTTTACGAACAGCAGTGTATGAATATTGTTCATAAAATAAATAAATAACTAAACTTTTAATCACGCATGCGCATGCATATATACATATATATATATATACTCAGTGGCGCAGCGAAGGGCAACTGTGCCTATCTCAGATTACGTGACCTTAGGCGCTGGGGTGCATGTACAGATGTTTAGGTCAAGTGGTCAGTCTGACGCAAAACCCCCAGTGTTGAGTTCTCAAGCAAGCTTGATACTCATTTATCGACCCACAGAAGGGATGAAAGTCTGAGTCAACCTTGCACAGCCCGGAGTTTAAACCCCAGACCTGTGATGTGGAAGCGCGTTGCATTATCACTCAACCACTGAGCTTACACACACACACACTTACACACACACACACACACACACCCATACACATACATATATATATATATATATACTGTTCGAATTAATTGGGATAAATGGGAAAAAAAGTTATTTTTCCTAAAACCCTAGCTTTTTATCATTGCATACTTCAAATAGACTGAAAAATCTATATATTAGTTCGAAGTATGTCTTTCTTTAGCAAAAATGACCTTTTTAACCCGTCTTGGCATTGACTCCACTAGAGTAGCACACATGTTCTTTATTTCATCATCTTGGAAACATACTAGTATAGCCCTTTTTATCATTTGCTCTGTTGTCACGTGATTCATATTAGCGAAACGATTCTTGAGAATATGCCATCAATTTTGAATAGGATTTAAGACTGGGGAATTTTCAAGCCAATCGAGCACTTTTATTTCATTGTCTGCATAAAAGTACGGGCCATTTTCAAATTGTAACAAGGGGCCAAGTCACATGGAAATGTTCCGTCAAATGTTTCCATGAATAGAACAAACTTACTTCATAATACTTCTATATATTTGACAGAATTCATCATGTATTTAAGAGGAACTAAGCTTCCAGGATCATTTGTTATGAAAGAAAACCCCAAACATTTGTTTAGAAGGGTGTTTTACAATCTGTTGGAAATGATCTGGTAATGAAGTTTCAATTTCACTTCGTCTAACTACACCTGATTTGCATTCTTGCACAAATAAATGTTTCATCACTCAAAATCACTTTTGACCAGTCGTAAGCAGTCCATGATTGATACTTTTTTACCCTTACTAAACGTTTTCTCATCATTTTCTGAGTTAGAAATAGTTTTTTTCCCTCAGTCTTCTTGGCTTAAAGCCATCCTCCAGAAGCTTTTTCCATTCAGTTTACTCACTTCAACACCATTATCCAGTAAATCCCTTCAAAGGTCTATGCTTGTTTTTCTTGGATTTATTTTGCCACTTCTTATTAAAATTTTATCAATTCTTGGAGTAGTTTTCCACTTGTGCCCACATTTTTCTTTTCTTTTTGGAGACGATGATCTAGAATTTTGAAATGTTCTTAAAAAACACTTAATTCGATCACACCAAATACCATAGTTATATCTCTCACAGTCATAGAAGTGTGTTCATTGAGAGAGATTTATTTTAGAACGGTTCCTCAGGGTAATATCCATCTTTGAACAAGTAGAAGTAATACGTCTTTTACAAAACTCAAGATTGAAATTACCAGCTGCCCCACTGAAAGGCTCACAACTGAGCTCCTGATACATTAAAATTAATAAATTATAGTCAAAGTTAATCTATCACTCTACCTAAAAGCATATATAACTGGCTTGAGGTGGTTCAGGACATCGCTAATAATCACATACCAACTCAAACAAGAAAACATGTTTGTCCCAATTAATTCGAACAGTATAGTACAGGGGTGACGAACCTTTATGTATCAACGTGCCATTTTTTCTAAAGAAATGCTTAATGAGGTATAGACGTTCCATCAAATTATTTTGATTTGTAATTATTGGGAAAATAATAAAACTAAATACTAGCAACACAAAACTCTTTATTTATCACATAAAAATACATTTTATAGTAGTAAATGTTTTAGTAACACCTGTAATTCAAATTTTGTAAAGTAACATTAGTGTGATTTCTGCTGTTGCAGATTATATGACAAATAAATTATATTAGGATTGGGTAAGATGTTACTTTTAGCAGAATGCACGCTGAATTGGGGTCATCTGCCAAATGGTTTCTAAGTGAGTTTTTAATGTTATTCATCTCTGAAAATAATGACTCGCGTAGGCATAGGTCGATGAAAATATGGATAAAATAGCATGAGCCTACTTCTTCAAACAATTAAGCGTATCTGAAATCGAATATAATGTTTTTAAAACTTCGTTACTGGCCTTTTTACTTATATTGCTTGTGTGTTAATCTTTCTGTTTCAATCAATTCTAACTTATTTCTTGTTTCAATAGTTTTTTAAATCCATATTGAACTACACTAGAAATCAATAAGTTGCATTTCAAATTCTTCAATTTTCAACCAATCGAATTGGGACAAGTTCAATTTATTATATGATGTCACATGAGGGTACATAATAAACTTGAGGGTTTCTGATATTTCTTTGAACTGAAAAAATCTCACTGAAATTTCCTTGGTCAAAGAATCAATCGCGGTTGATCGTTTTGATAAGTGGTGTGCCCAAAATATTGTGCCGTGTGCCATCGGTTCGTCATCCCTGGTATAGTATATATATACATACAATCTCAACCCGATTTAACAAATTTTTCTGTTTTCTCGATTAAAATGAAGGCAAAGTTTCCTATTTTACAAATAATTCTCCAAATTAACGAATTATTTCAACAGCTTGAAAATTTTTCTATTATTTTGTATTAGAAAAAATTGGATTTTTTATAAAATGACCTATACTTTTTATCCGTAACAGAAAGACTTTTCTAGTTGTGAGCAAATTTCGGTGGCAAAGGGTGCAACTCATTATTAAACTAACCTAAACTAACTAAACTAATGTGTGTAACCTATCACGTGAGTTTTGAATTGGACAGAAAGTTCCTTTCTGATCTCATCCCACTCCACAACGCAGGGGATATTTTTACATTTAAACAGTCATGTTACATTTCAGGAGGGACTGCCTAACTAAAGTTAAGGAAATTGTTAATTTGTTGGAGCCAATGAATACAGATTCTAATGTAGAAATTCATAATGAAACTCCTACTAAAATTGTTATATTTTCTAATGCTTTACATAGTTTGGAAACTATGAAATCCTATCACTCATATAGATAAATGTAAATGATGCAGTATTTTCTTCTCAGCATAAAGTCTAAAAAGAACTCTTTCGAGTCAGGAATCAAAAAGATAGTTAAACATCTATTAGTCTGTATTTTAAAGTGTCCTCCCAACATTTTTACTGAAGATTTCAATTATCTAGGCAAGATTGGGAAAAGCCCAATTAAAAAAGGAATATTGTGTCCAGAGTAGCATTCCTACATTTTGTCGGTTCGATGGTAACCTACATTCCTACATTTTCGGTAAGATTCATTTTAAAAGCTTTGTGTGTATTAATTTTTTTTATCAAAATAAAAAAAATAACTATTCATGCGCTTTGGAATAAATAGCACAATATAGTACAGTTTATTGGGACAGAAAATGTTCATTAGATTGTCAACAGATGGCAGCACGAATCAAGCTAAATTTAAACCAATGAACAAGCACAGTAAAAATCGGTTAACACGAATATTTTTTTCGTGTTTGAGGATATCGCAAAAAACGAACAAAAATTTAAATTTATTATAGTGTATTTTATTTCCTGATATATCTATCTCTGCATTTATTTCACAAAAATCAATGAAACAAAAACATTCACAAGAACTTAATAAAACTTAACACAAAATTTTAAAGTTTATTGAAGAACAAATCCTTTTTTTGAGTTTTTGGAAATTAACCTGAAATTTTTCTTTGTATATCTTTGCATTAAATCGCCAACAAATTGTTCGATGTTGCCATTTTGTTATTTATTTCATCATTTGAAAGTGCGCCTAAGTAACTGTGCAAACTTTTAATCAAATGTCTCCTCTCGGATGATGTGGGAACAGGAGCTGATTTATTCATTTCATTTTTGTCGTCGGAATTTGCATCAATGATATTTTTTTTAGCTTTGAACTTCCTCCAAAATGTGTTTACATGCCATAGTTGGGGCTATACATACTCACCTGTACTGCTGGTGTTATCCGTATGAAAATCTTTTCGTGTTGAGTGATTTTCATTTCGTGTTAAGAGGACTTGGTACCCTTTGAACAACTTTATTTATGTATTTAAAAATTGTTTTTTTTTTTGGCATTTTACACATTGTTTATATTCAAGCAAATAATACGAGATGAAATTTTTCACATATTATTCACACAATTTTAAAAATTAAAATTTTTTGGAGAAAATTTGGAAAAGTTTAAAATTTTACTCCTTTTGTAAAAATTAATTTTTTGACCTGAAATTATTTATAACATTTTTATAGATGTTCTAAACAACTTTAGGAATCAATTTTGCATTAACTTAATTCGTTTTTGAGAAGAAAAAAATGCTGATGTGCACACATGCTAAAAATCAACGAAAAAGCCAATATCTCTTACATTTTAATTTTTTTTTTTAAAAAAGTATTCAGTTTACAGCAAAACGGATCGCTAATTTTATTACATGCTTTATATATAACACGCAGGACAAAAATGAAAGTGATTGGTAAATAATTGTGGAAAGGGCAGCTTGTTGAATGCACAAATGTTTCGAAAAACACAAACTGATGAAAACCACTTTAAAGTTTATAATTCTGAAAAAATAATTATAATATATATAAGCTGAATTTAACTTAAAATACCACTTTAAGATATTAGTTATACATCGTTCTTTAAAATAATTGCATTTTCATATTTTTTCAACCCATACATTTTTATAAATGATCAATTTCAGGGAGTATTAACTGCATAAGAAAATTCAAGAAAAACGTTAAAAAAATATTTTTCTGTCACGACAGAAATTTTAATTTTTTTCTTCTTTTTTTCTTTCTTTATACATTTGTATGAAAAATATATCAGGAATAAGAACTGAAATTATAAATTTATTAATATAAAATGTCTTAAAAAATTTTACATCTACACATTTCACATAGAAAAAAAAATGATTGCATTGTATTGCCTCGGTAATATTTTCTGTGCTTTATGTATTACACATTCTTATTTTAATGTTATTACTTCTCTTTGTAAAATAGATTTCTTTTATCAAAACGCTTTTTTAGCTTTTTTTTCTAAAAAAAAGGCGTGGCTGAATTGCCTAATTTGTTTTCAAATGAAGTTTTATTCAACTTCTAACTTTCCAACATGCACAAATGATATATCAATCGAAAGATAATAATGCAAAGTATAGGATTAAATGAAAATAGAAAAATCGATAAGTCTGTCATTTTTGGACTACCAAGTCCTCTTAACAGAATAAAAAGCGTGAAAATATATAGTAGTTTTTCGGGACCATTGCATTATTTCGTGTAAACCGATATTTTGTCTTAAGTGTCTTCACGTTAAGCGTATTTCACCGTATTTAAAGCAAAACAAATATGATACATGAAATCACAGTGACGTACTAAAAGGGAATATATTCAGGGGCTGATTCTTCCATAGAGAAACAGATTTTTAATTTTTAACTTTCCTCCTCCTTGGCGCTTCCGTCTACTTGTTTTTTTTTTTTTTGGAGTGTATCCCACCTCCCATGAGAGAGGTCCAAGTACGCAACTGCATGATATACTGTAATTATAGAGCATATTTACATTAAAAAATATTAATTTTTGAGACGAATTTCTCATGTTTTCTATTCTGGCACTTATAATTTTTTGTTTTCTGTTTGGGTTTAGCTAAACTGTATTACAATGTTTTTCGTCCTCGTCACTTGACCATGGTTCTAAATTAGAATTCCGCCACCAGAAGCCCTCGGGTAGCTTTAATAGTGCAATGTTAATACTCACTCATTCACTCACTTTATAATGTTTTTTGTAACAAAAACAGAAAATAAGAAAAACGTTTGTTTTCAATAAAAAATATTCTGCTAGGTCGAGATTCTGTGCGGATGCTTGTTTAGTGTCATTTGCTCTATTAAATTATTTTCAAAAAAGGCTTTTCCTTTTTTTTTTTTTTTTTTTTTTTTGCTTATCGTATATTTCTGATTCGGGTATCAATTGAAAGTGCTTTAAAATAAGTATCCGAAATTCGAAATCCGTACAAAAGACGAATTGGAATATATATATATATATTCCTTTAATTTTCAAACATGTCGGGTAAAATGAGTATAACTTATGCGAAGGCGAGTCAGTTGGAATCGATTTTATGCATCGGCCTTACAGGCCATGCTCCAATGACAGATTTCATGGAATGCAACTCGTTATTAATCTGAAAATTCCATAATTCATGCCAAGCTATTTCAACATGATGCAGGATGGTGCGTCTCAGAAAGCGGAACTGCTAGCGGCAAGCCGTAATATCCGCTTGCTCGTTTTACCTATGATACCCATGTGGCTTGTCATCCTGCAAAATTCTTTATTAAAACCCTTGCCATATAGTTGACTTGTGTCGATTATATCATACACCTCTAGATCACACCAATAATGGGAATTTTCAAATGCTTGCAAGACATTCGCGCTGTCAGTATAGATGCAGTATTTTCAGGACTTGTTGAAGTCAATTAATTGAAGTACACTGTAAATAGTGACAGCTTTGGAACTAAAAATGTTGCAAGAAGTGTTAAGTGGTTGAGTGACTGTAGGATTTAATAAAGCAAGAGCTGATTTCGGCTAAACAGTGCCAAACATGCAAGAGGTGTCGAGCCATAGCCGTACATATTATCTTCAATTACGACTTCACAGCCAACGTAATCCGTTCATTTCAAACCATCTTTTAAGATGAGTTATAATAACTGGGATGGTAAACGAAAATGCCCTGAAAAGCAACGGCTGTTTTGGTAGATTTACTGAATGTAGCAAAAGGGGTGATATAATGGAAACGTGGCGTATTTCAAGGTTGGAATTACAAAACGTTTCTTTGCTGGATATCCAGGTCGAGCTCAGACAGCAGAAGTTTCATCCTTTCCATGAACGGTAGGAGGTTTTATGTCAAGTATCATACAGCCTCTCAATGCCGGTGATCAGGTACAATTTTTTTAAAAGATGTGTAGGCACGGAGAAGATCTTAAAATAATAAGCAAGATACAGTTTCTTCCGTTGTAAGTCCAGAGAAAGCCTGTTACAATCGCCATAGAGACAGTGTACCAGTGTGTGAAACGTACCAAAGGGGATTCTCGATGCGCCATGGTGAACAGGATCAAGTTTTTTCAGAGAAGATCCGATCCGTAAGCAACAGAACCGAGTTGATATACTCCGAGTAATGACGTTCGATCCGCTCCCTCCTCAAGAGGAGTCAGATGACACCTTCATGAGGGAACTTATCACATTTCTTCTGCAAATACAAAATATGAGGAACGAAAATGAGTTGGGTGGGGTCAAAAATTACTCCGAGGAATCGTACTTCGAGAAAGGAGATTTCTGTATCACTAATGGTCAGGATTGGGTCTCCGTTTACGGAAAATGTGTACGCTGCAACTCTTACTAGCAGAAATAATATGACCTTTAATGTCATACCATTTAATCAGCTTGTTGAAGAGGTTTGTAACTGCCGCTCAATCAAGCGAATGTCCAAACCTTCTCAAATTATCTGTTCTTATGAAGCCCGCATAGAGGGTTGGAGTTGTAATAAAATAACCGAGAGATGACGGGATAAAAGGGCGATACTCAAAATATTTCCCCGAGAGCAAAATTGCTCTCAGCTTGAATAAAAGAAGAAATAGAGTGCAACCTAAACGAACTTTATAAATGCGAAAAGCTAAAAAGCTGCGTATAAAACGAGGCAAATAGCCTCTGAGACCATAGTCAAATAGAGTGCGAAGAAGCTTATAGCGCCAAGTACGATCATATGCCTTCTCTCGCTATCAAGAAAAAATATAAATAAAATGTTTCTTCCTGAAAAAAAGCGTTTCTTATTCTGCTTTCCAGAAAGATGATATTGTCGGGAGTGGATCTTCCCTTTCGGAAGTTATGCATCGGTTTTTTTCAGGATGAAAAACGAGACGTCCATTGACCATATAGTCAAGAATCTTACAGAGGTAGCTCTCTACTGCTATCAATCGACAGATGAGAAAGTTCTTTGGATGTATTCCAGATCATAGGATGGGGATCACTATAGCTTCTTGCCATCGAAGAGGATACACTTGCTCACTCCATATTCAATTGAATTGGTAAAAGAGACTAAGTAGTGAATCCTTGTTCAAATGGCGAAGAATTTCATAGGATATTCCATCAGGACCTGGACTAGCATTGCGGGTCGATGATAAGGCCCTCCAATTCCCTCATGTCAAAGTCAGAAAATAAATGGTAGAAATTGGTACCTGAAGTTGATATGTGAAAGGTTTGAACGATTCTTGTCGCTAGAAATGTAGCTCTGTAAGAGTTGGAGCTTTACACACTCGTGAAAGTTTGGTGAATCAAGTTGGCCACATCAAAAGGTCACGAATAAACAGCAGTCGAAGTTTCCAATATCGGAATGGTAAAGTCTATAACTATTGACTTGTAATAGAACTATGTGATTAAAGAGATCCAAGATTCCACACCGGATCCAAGATTCTCTCTGGCTATGACTCGTATTATACGAGCTATGCTTTCGCATGCTTGAACGTTATGAGATAATGAGTAGCAGGGAAAATGTCCTGGAAATACCCCCTAACTCTTCTTTGTTCCTTTTCTGCTTAATGGCAGGCCAAATTCTACCATTGTTTGCACAGATTCTGCTGGGAGTTTGGTCTTAGGAAATGCTGCATCGGTAGCATTAATAAGAGAATCCGAGACATTGAAAATAGCATCGTCAACTGCCCCCTTCTGAAATATTGCAAAGGTTATAACCGCTAGTCATGTGAATTTATCCCAGTCTGCGGGATGCAAACGATAAGTGGATGTACGGAATCTGCCTCCCTCCCTCATGATTTACATGTGATAATAGGAGATTAAAATGATTATTGTTGTATAGATCGTTATCAAGCTGAAAATTCAACAATGGTAACAGGGTTGCCAAACAAATGGCTAAATCAAGGAAGCGAAGTGTCTTCGTGGTGACACTTCATTATCGAGCAGACACAGACAGTGATCAAAAAACAACAGTTTGATATGTCTCCACGAGATCATCATGTCATCACAGAGGTTACTATGCCCGTTAAAGTCACTGAGCAAATGGAAAGGATCTGGCAATTGGCTGACCAAAAGATTCAGATATCTGTGTGGTACAACTACATTGGGTGGAAAGTAGATACAGCAGACTGTGACTAGAGAATGGATGTGAATCCTTACAGCAACAGCCAGTAATGATGTGTGAAGTGTGACTACATTACTGGGATAGAGATGGGACGTGAAAAGGCATACTCCTCCATTTAGAGATGCATTGTAATCAATATGTTATCACACGCAGTTGTAATCATGTATTTGCATCGTCATGGCCCTCTTCAGAAAAATCCCCGAAGGTCAAAGCATACAGGTTGAGGCGCAGATAAGATAGGTCTGAGATAATTAAAGTGAGTTCTCAAACCACGACAGTTCCAGGAAACAAAGGAAACCATTAGCCATTCACACTCGTTTCTCTTACGAATCTAGACGTCAAAGGGTTCTGTAAAAAGTCCTATAGAGCATCATCATCCTCTGATGGATTCAAGTCCATTAGATGTTGTCAAAACCGGATGGGATTTTTTTTTGAGAAATTCGATAAATTTTCGGGATTTTTGTGGTGTTGAGTTCCGGAAGGCGGGCCTTTCAACTTTTAGGTCTTTTCGGGGAATTGCTAGTTGATATAGCAATTCCTTTCTTTATTGAAGTTTGGTGGTGGATATATTTCTTTATTATCTATATCCTCTTTCTGGGTTTAGCTACATTTAAAAGTTTTTTTAGTTAAGTTATGTTAGCGTAACTTACACCAGAAACTGGTGTGTGTGTTGACACAACACGCTGAGCCTCTGGGTAGAAAATTTTGTTTTGAATTTTTTTACTCTTCCTGGATCCTGGTATGGCAGGAACGTGAATAGGAGAGATGTTAACGTTTACAGGTCGAATATTGCTTCTTAGCGGGGCAATCTGTACTGTAGTGGCCCGTTTCCTCACAACAAAAGCAGGTAGGCCGGTTTCGAAAGACATTTGTGAAGTGCCTATATAGCTCGCTGGCATTTGGGATGCACAGCGGCCTTCGCTGACTGTGAGAGGTCAGATAACGAAAAAGGAGGAGATTAGGTGCCTTGCGTTCAGCACCTGTGCATCCCACCTAATCGTTATACGTCAAACTCACAGGATTTTTGCGCCTTCATATTTTCCTGGATTTTTTCAGTCGAGACGTTAGGCAAATCTACTACAGAAATGACTCCACGTGATAAATATAGACTAAGGAGCGATGGTTGTTCAAGTGAGCTAATTTCTGTAAGTTTATAAGGGTTGTTGCCTGTTTCGAAGAACAAGTCCTGGGATCACATATTTCGTACAGCCTTTTCACACAGGTCCTGCACTACTGGAAACAACGTTCTCAATGAGAAATGGTGAGGCATTCAAAAATGTTCCAGGAGCTTTAACAATGAAAAACCGAGCACGATGAATAGATACGGACATTTGTTACTCCACAGAGGAAGAATTAGTTTTGGGTCCCATGAGTAATTTTTGATTTTCATCTCAGTGAACCTCCAACCACCACAAAGCCCAACAAGGGAAGGCAGCGCACCGGTCAACTAAAAAGCGTCAGTTGACCATATTTACCTCAGAGGGGACACTAGAGAATAGTATTACAGGTTCGGGATTTGATCCCCAGTTCACCCGGAGCATCCCTAATTGTAAAATAAAAAAATGTGCATTTTATTATTCTTTATGTAAATATATATAATATGTACAACAAAAAAAATTAACATCTGTAATGCTGGAAATGAACCTTCAACCTGCGCCTTTCAGTTTTATGTCTCACCTGGAATTTCATATGATGTATTTATGATGAGTGAAGTATAAGCAGATCGTAATGCTTTTAATTGTGCTACATCTAATTCGTATAAAATTTCTTTTACTTATGGCGTCTATTATTGCCCTAGTATATAAAGGCACGTGATCTGCTTATTCGAAAGTTTTATTATCATAACTGTTTTTAAGAGGTTTTCACGATTTTATGTTGGAATAATGTTTTCTTAAAGAGAATTCAACTTTTTATATTAATATTAAAATAAATTAAAAATTTATTGTAATGATATTTGAGTTTTTCTGCTTAAATGTTTGCGAATTAATTTAGTTATAATTCGCATGAAATGTAAAATAAGAATAAATTTTCGAGATGATATGGAAATAAAAAAATAAAAATAACTACTTAAATAATATAGATTACTAATATATTTTGTACATTTGCCACATATTCCTTTACAAAAACATGTTTTGTTTCTCACATTTACATGATATTTTTTTTTGCCTCACATTTCTTAAGCTTAGGTGAATTTTCAATTAGAAGTTCATCTTTATTCTTGCTGCTCTTCGTACTCCATTTTTCAATATATTCTGCTCTTAATTCTTCAAGTAATGTTTGTATAAAAGTTTGCCCTGATGATTTTTTAATGTGAAACATTTGTAAATAATCAAAGCGTCAATGTCATCTAAGTCTGAAATAAATATCATGTGTGAACTGGCCCTATTTTTGGATCTGATTTTACGGAATTTTTCTTTGCCATTGGTCAACAATACTTACTCCGCATATGTTGCATTAAAAAAAATAACGGTTTCAGGTGATTTTACTTCAAATTATTTGCAATTGCTTATTTCACTTCTGATTAAAACATTCTTTCTCGTTTTAATTCAGTAAATTTTAAGTGTATAAAGTGATTTTTTTGACATCATACGATCTGGAATTGTTCTTCTAGCCGCCATTTTCCCTTTTGTTTCTGAGCCAACTCAATGGAAGTGAAACGAAATATCAACTGTATCATTTCTTTCCATGTTTTTGAAACGGTTCAGTTAGTTTTAAAACTCATAAATTTTCCGACTTTGTTCTGCGTTTTTCGAAATTTCAATTAGTTCGAAAGTTATTGCATTTTGCTTTCCCCCCTTAAAGATAGCATTAGGCGAAAATTTGGAATTTTTGAATACCACGTCGGAGATTCTCAGTTCATTCAATGTGGCACAGTACGCAGCAGCATTGGCAGTCGTGACCGTAAGGTAGCCATTCCAACAATAGTTGGCCATCGACGTCGAAGAAGCACGTTAACATGACTTTACCATCTTAAGTTGACAAACGAGCCTTCTTCGGCCGTGGGACATGGAAGGGTGTTGCCATTCCATGCTCATGTTTTTGGTGACAGGAGCTTAGTGATGGCACCATGTTTCGTCAGCGGCAATGATCCTTTACAGGAATCTGCTTCCTATTTTGTAGTACCGCTCAAGGTGCTACATGGAAACAGGCATATGATGAATTTTCTGATCCTCAGTCAGTTGTTCCGGCAACCATTACACACAAATCTTTCGATTGTATAACCTTTCATGGAATATTATGTCAACACTTCCTTTGCTCATAGACATTTCCTCCGCTATTTCTCGAGTGGTGATTCACCAATCAATTCTCACGAGACGGTCTACATCTGCAACTGCTTTTTTAGTGATTACGTACATTCACTTGACCAGGCCTTGATCTGTCGTCAGTACTGCTTCTTCTCCTACGAAAATCCCTACACCATCGGAATACCAACCTGCGACTCATACACTCCATGGCACACATTTTACATTCGATAATATAGATTTCACTAGCACTCACATTTTCCTCTGTTAAAAATTGCTCGACCATGCGTTGACACCGTTTGGGCATCCATGATACAAAGGGTGCCTTTTAACGTGCTCTCAAGCTGTCACACATGCACCTGGTGAGATCTGACGATGATGCATGCCTTCCCAGCACTTTGCGCCCTCTATAGGGGCATGCGCAGTCATCTTTCTCTTCAAATAGCGGAATTATAACAATAAGGCCACTGGGCGACCCTTATATATGAATTATTACTGATTTAATAACTATGTGGCTATTTTATTCGAAATTATGAAGATAAGATTACCTACTTTACCAAAAAAAATTCTTTTACAAAAGTTTAAGTGAATGTAAGCAAACTAATCACTGGCGTAGCTAATCCATTGTGGGCCTTGTAACAAAATTATCTGTGGGTCTTTTTTGGGAGGCCCTTAACATTTTATGATTTTTGTTCACACCCCCTCTGGCTTGGGGGTCCCATATCATTGAGTCGGTGGATACGGTGGTAGCTAAACCCCTGAAGCTAATATTATATTTTTTGGTAAGGTAAATCTGATCCATATGAATGATATAAAATTTGGAATTATATGATTTTTACTGTGCATAGAAGAATAACAAATAACATTTACTAAATTTTAAAGTGTGGGTATAATATTCATCTTTTGTTGTAATCCTATATTTTACTCATATAGGATGAGAAATCACAAGAATTATTGAGGTTATAAAGTTTACAATTATTAATCCTATCTCACACACTATATTACTTTAACTCGGGTCTTGATGTTTCATTATAACTTGCTGTAAACTTTTTTTTAAATATACAAATATTTTATGTTTGTATTTACGTGCATAATTTATTTCTGAATGTGATGTTGCAAAAGATAATGGAAAATAACTTGCTTATGAATTCGTTTCTGTGGAGAAAAAAATTATCTAAAACTGATGCTTTTGATTTTAATGCACGATAAAACATTACTGTATTCTACTTAAAAGAGTAATTCCACAAAAAGTAAATGCTTCACATTTCACGCAGAGATCTAATACTCAGATGTATATAATAAAATGTTATATCTTATATATTTTTGCATTCCATTATGAAACATATTGAAAAGTTGTGGGGAAAAAATGTGATTTATCACAAAATTGGACAGAAGTAATTTTTATCTAAGTTATTACATTATTTGAAATTTAAAAAGCTGAGAGATTTATATTAAATGTTTTTTGGTTATTTTCGGCCTGGAACATACACACTTAGTTAAAAAAATTTGCATTTGAATACCATATTTATTTATCATTTTAAGGCTGTACATTTTTAATGTGTTTTAATAACACGTTGTTACGTGGTAGGTTACGAAATTATTTGTATTTCCTTATTTAATAATTGTTTTCCACTTTTTTTTCTTATGTCCTTTAATAATGAAATAAGTATAATTTAATAATAAAAAAATCTCTTTGTTGGATTATTTTTGTATATTTTGAAATAAGTCTATTTAAATTACATATGCCAGAAAGCAAAAATGTGGATTTTTATTACAAGAATGTTCAAAATTCCTAATGCTGTATAAAAAGTAATTGAAAACTGTGATAACATTTGACAGCCTACTCTGATTATTTACCCGTCACCTGGAATCGAGGAAGTTGCTATATATAAAAAGAAACTACGCAGTTATATAATTTAGATTCGAATATAAATCAAAATATGTATTATGTAAATATGGAATATGTTCTTTGAAATTATCTTCAATACATAACGTTGGAAATTATTTTATTTTTCATGCTCTATTATCATCTGCTATGATTTGATAATTCACATAACTCTAATTTCTCTTAATGTTTATTTTATTTCCTGATATTTAATCGCTTGGTATTATAAGTTTTGTTACAAAAGTTGACATCCTTTTTGTCATGAATCTCGATGTAGAAATTCTTGAGTTGGCTGTTTGAATTTGAATTCATATGTGTTTCTGACAAGTAATAGAAAAAACAGTTCCTTCAACTGGTTTAATTTAGGTTTTTGATTGCGAAGATTTTAATCAATGCACATATGTGTTCTTGTCTGTTACATCATATTTTCAATTAAAAAGTTTATTCTATTTCGAATTGATTAGTTGCACTATATTTCGAATACTGAACCACTGAAACAAACACAACAAATCGATCAATGCTTCGATGTCACGAAAAAATTCATGAATTCTTAAATTCATCCGGCTATTTTCGATTTTATAGCTTTTGGTGCATCATTTTCATGAGTAAAAAATAGGACATTAGCTCTGCTGAAATTATGAAAAGGAGTTTCGTTTGGGAAAAGATCCACTGCATGACATCTTTTGTATGATTTTGAATATTATTATTTTTAAAAAAATGCTCATGATATAAAAATAAAACATACTATTTGAGCAAATGTATTACATTTTTGGAAAATAATATTCTACGCATAGTAATAATCTTTATTTTGTGAAAGGAATTTCTGTTTCTTCGCATTTCACACGATTTACTTTGTTCAGATTGTTCATCAGAACCCCAGTGTACCTGGTTTGAGAGTATGCTGAATTTAACTTGAATTCTCAATTCTTTTAAATGCATTCCCTGTCACTATGTGGCGCTAGTATCCTGTGAGAGACATTATTACTCATCTTGGAACAACTATCTCCATTTTCATTTTGTATCATCTGTATTGTGGCAAGGAGCAAATGAACTTTTTCCCTATAATTAAATACGGGCTGTACTATTTTTATCAAAGATTTTTTGCATATCGTGAGATATTGCGTATACATGCTGCTTTTTGAAAAATTCTTTGAAAGTGCGTTTATTGTTTACTGCAGGATGTTTCTGCCGACAAGAATGATAGTGGTGTTCTTCGTTTTGAACTTCGCTTCTGCAGGTACGTTGAAATTATAAATAAGAATCTCCTTTTTACAACGCATTAAGTTGCTGTTAATCTGATATTACCGTTCCGTAAAGACGTTTTATAAATGATTATATTATATAGATCTTTGGATATGTTACTTGCTTTTATAAAAAATAGTTTCGATTACATTTCTTAATTTAAAAATGTGCTGTTTTTTTTTTAACTCTATGAATATCTTTTTAAAAATATTGTGTTATTCTTGCTTATTAATTAGAATTAAATTTTATTACAAGGAGCAATTTTTGTTGATGAGAGATCTTAGATATCTCACCGTTACAAAACTTTTATTTAAAATGTTTTAGAATCAACTCTTTTAGTGCTGTTTCTCATTTTTGCTTGAGAATTAAATTCTAATTTTTATACTATAATATAATAAATGAGCTAATTTTACTTCAAATAAAACTATCAAAAGAGACAATTATTTGTAATGCTCGGTAGCAATTAGTAGTACAGATGAACTTCGATAGATTTAAAAAAGTTATGAGATATTACAATAAAACAAACAAAGGAAGGAGAAACTCATATTGTGAGGTACTGTTCTTCAACCAGTTCTGTATAAGGTCTATAAAATAATACTTAAATTTCATTTTTTTTTACGATTATCAGGAAATATATTATAATTTGAAAAAAAATGATAAAAACTACCTAAAAAATCAAAATGATTCTGACTGTTATTTAGATTTGAATTCTTTACATTATCAACATATTTAAAAACACTATCAGAAACCGAATTACATAACCGACACTTTTAGTGACATTGAATGTATAGTTTAACAAAAACTAAATGCGTGTATTCCATGTGATCTATATTTCCGATTTTTTTTTTATTCATTACATTAATATTTTCGTCCCTAATTAAAAAATTTTTTACGCTCTATGTGTAATATTTTTATTTTTAAAAATTAATAAAAATAGTTATAATATTAAAAAAACAGTAGATTTCTGATATACCAGATAAGTTTTTGTAGTTCTTGAAAACTTAGTTACAGATTTAGTTTTCAATAAAATTTCCAGCATTTTACCTGTAATTTAGTTTTTACAATAATTCATATGAAATTAATTCAAAATAGAACATTTATTACAATCTTGCCTAGTATCTGCTCATTGTATTCCTTTTAATCTGTGATTTTTGTGAAAATAAATACTGAATCATTTCACTGCGATATCATTTTTACTCAGATTCTGGTGAACCAAAAATCAAGCCATTTCAATTTACTTCCTATTTGAGAGTGGGAATGCGAGACTCGGTAATTTGCGCAGTGGTGTACGGGGACGCTCCTTTCCAATTCTCGTGGTTCAAAGACGGGGAACCTCTGACGGACTTGCTGGACATCTCCGTCCGGAACACGGACGACTTCACGTCCAACCTGGTCATCTCGAAAGTGGACGCGAATAGTAATGGTAATTACACGTGTAAAGTGTCTAATTCTAAAGGATCTGATGAAATGTCAGCTGTTCTGGCAGTAAAAGGTGAGTATTTTATATTCATTTATTTATTTTTTTCAAATTGAGGTACAAGTACAATTAGTAATTTAGAGATTTAATGCATCCCCATTCAGGCTGAATGCAAAGTTATACTTCAAGATAAAATGTTTATGTTATTTATACTGAGCAATAATTTACATTTTAATATTAATTTTTACTAAGGTTGGATTGTTTCAGAGACCGAGTCAAACAATCATATTATCCTTATTACATTGGATGCGAATCCTTTTTGAAGAGATGTATGTTTTTACCAATTTTAATTGTAAATCTCTTGTAGACCTGAAAACTCTCTGATTCTATTTACTATGTATTAGAAACAAAAGCGAACTGCGTTCTCTTTTTTACTTAAAAGTGTAAATTGGATACGTTTTGCGTAAAGAAAAAGTATGTGTATTTATAAAAATAAAATTCTACTTATTAAGAAAATACTTCTACCTAGGCTTTTTTATGTTTCTACTAAATAGAAAACTTAATTTTTATTAACCCTGTGATTCTATGAATTTTTCGCCATCAGTTTTCTTTCAAATAAACTATGTAGTAAAAAAATTAACCAAAAATTATCAAGAAATTGGAATGTTTTGTAATTGATTTCTTTTTCGAATCTTTTTTTATAACTTTATACATCATACTAGCTGGTATACCCGTCCTTTGCACGGGTGAATTAAAAAATTAAGCAATGCAGATTGAAGGATAAAGAAGTTTTTAATGAGTTAATTTTATGTTAATTGCAAATTAAACAAAATAAAGCTTTTTGCATATCTACGTTGAACAAAAAACGGTATTTGTTACATTTTAAGTCTGTGGATCTAATAGCTCATAAAAAGGATTTTTTTTTTATTTATAACACCCCGTAACTCTCTTGTGGGTCGATTTTTGATAACACCTTCCTAAGCTGATCTCTGCTCAGCAAAAGTAACCCTTTGTTGCACATTTTGTGTAATGAACGCTTAAAATAGTATAAATAATATATATCTGGATGTGTAATACGTTAATATTACTGTCTTTTGTATTTATTTTATGTTAAATTTGTAATATTCACAAGCAATGCCGTTCCTTACATTATAATGGCGATTCAATAGAAACATAGCGAAATGTTTTCGATAGAGCCAAGTTGACATCGTTTTCGGTGCCCATGTTGGCAACTTGGCAATTGATTGAACGGTGCAGAAGTTGATATACTCCAGCGCCACCTAGTGGAGCCGAAAATCGCACTGAAATCGCACTGGAGAGCAATTTCAGTGATGCGATTTCATGTATACAAACATCCATTTATATATAGATAGATAGATTAGGTTCTCGATGTGCCGATGATATTTTAAACGCAGAATAGTTATTGGTAAGAATTTTGGAGTGAAATGCGATTTTGTTATATCCGAATTTGAAATGATGGTTCAAAGGGACCAGAGTATTGTCTTCTTTTTTATTCGAATTATCTATCCGAATTATTTGTTATTTGTGTTTTGATTTTAAAATTATCTGAATTTGTATTTAGATATGTGTTATCTTTATATATAAAAATCTTCTGTGTGTGTGTGTATGTGACTAAACTCCTCCTAAACGGGTGGACAGATTTTGATGAAATTTTTTGTGTCTGTTCCAGTGTACTCGAGAATGGTTTAGATTCACATTTGTGGTCTGATATCGTAGTTAGTTAAAAAGATATGAATTAAAAACCTTAAAACGCATAATTGTTTTACTCCTGTGTGCTATTTATTCTGCTAATGCACGGCAAGAAAAGCCACGATGTGGTATGTCTTTACATATAAAAATCTTCTGTGCGTGTGTATGTGACTAAGCTCCTCCTAAACGGGTGGACCGAATTTGATGGAATTTTTTGTGTCTGTTCTAGTGTACTCGATAATTGTTTAGATTCCTATTTCGGTCTGATATCGCAATTAGTTAAAAAGATATGAATTAAAAACCTTAAAACGCATAATTGTTTTACTCCTGTGTGCTATTTATTCTGCTAATGCACGGCAAGAAAAGCCACGACACGGTATGTCTTTATATATAAAAATCTTCTGTGCGTGTGTGACTAAACTCCTCCTAAACGGCTGGACATTTTTTTTTTATTTAAAATGATTTCTTATCGAAAATCTATATTAATAAAAGAAAGAGTTTATGTGTCACTTCTAAGCAACCCAGAAGTATAAAACTTGGCACATAATTACTATAGGTCCTAATGATGTGCACTAAGAAGAGTTTTTTTTTCGAAATTCACTTTAGATTTTTTTTTTAAATTAAATTTTTTTGCGATCCTCCCCTTTTTGTGGAAAATTGTAAGGTGAAGCTGTACTTCTACTGCGGATCCCAATGATTCTCTCCTTCAGATTTACCTATACCATTTAAGGTATCCGACTACTTGCGACAACTTTTTTTGAAAAAAAGGAGATATGGAGATCTTTTGAGATTTTTATATTTATTAAGTATATTTTAAGAAAAAAAAATCCTAAAATTGGTAAAAAAAAATTTTATTATTATTATAATGGGAAAAAACTAGTAAAAATGTACAAAAATTACATAAACGGGCCCCGCTCTCTACAAAGATTTTATGAACAAATTCTCAATTTTTCAATTTTGATGTGTTACGTTGTTATTCCTGTTTGAAGTGATCTTCACGATAAGAGATATTTTAATTTTTACAAAAACTAGAGCACTTTATCTAAGTCATTATACGAAATTGCTTAAAAAAACATTGACTTTATTCACATAAAGAACTGCAAATTTTGAAATAAAACAGTTATTGATAAATCTGAAGATCAAAACACTTCTACTGTTATGCAGAACATAAGCAAAAAATTTCAGCTAATTATTTTCAAAACTTTTTGAGCAATCGTGGTCCCCGTTTGAGTTTTTCGAAAAAACACATTTCGAGTAAAACGCATTTTAAAGTTTGACATCTTGTGTAAAGTTATGGCATTTGCTTTTAATAAAACGCTTGTAGTTTTTGTTCTAGTGGAGGGAAAATAAAGTACTTGGTATTGTTATTAAGTTAATAAAATGGTCTATAACATAAAGTCATTAAAAAATTTGCCAAATTTTGAAAAATTCATGGCTTTAGGGTAGTCGGATACCTTAAGCGTTTACAACTTCCAGTTCTATTGGCATTTGCTATGACTATTAATAAGTCACAAGGTTAAACAAATGAAACAAGGTCAAATGAAAATTTGTGGCTTAAATTTAGAAAACCCGTGCTTTTCTCACAGCCAATTATATGTTGCGTGTTCCAGAGTTGGAAAGCCATCGAATTTATTTGTTTATACCCCTCAAGGATTAACCAAAAATATTGTACATCCAATGGCATTACGATAAATTAAGCTTTTGTACAACTTAATAAATATACCTGTTATAAGATACTTTGAGTCTCAACTTTTTCACCTTTAATTAAAACAAGTTTAAGTTTTTATTCACACACCCTCTACATTTAACTTCGCTCATAGTATACACATACTCACACACTAATGATTGATTGAATTGTGATAACCGTATATGTAATGAAATTAGATATTGCAATAACTTTTTAATACAAATTTTCATCAAAACGGTCCAGATTGTTAAAGCTTATTCATAAAATTTTTTGGAATTTTTGAATTTAAGATATATGTACAGGACAACGTCTGTCGGGTCCGCTAGTACACTATAAAAACATGAAGCATGTTGTTTATAAAAGTTTTGAATGTTATAAAAATTAATACGTTGTTTATGTGTGTAAGTGCTCCAAGAATATAAACAAGAGTAACATGGAATTATTTTGCTTCGAAATACATTTCTCCTTTTTGAAGGAATATTGTAACCTAATCTGATCAACTATTAAGTTTTACTTCTGCATTCAATGTGAAATCTCAGGTAATAAATACTGTATAATACGTCATTGGGAATTTAAATTTGTACACTAAGTATTATTTATTATAATTCGTTATTCATTTGAAAGTTTATTTCTGATTCAAAAACCCATCTGCTTTGAACTGTTACTTAAGTTTAAGAAGCTGGAAAATCTACGTGATGTTATTCTGTATCAATATATTGTAAAGTTATCGAAATGAGTTCTGACTGTGGCTATATAAGCAGTCGGTATGTTTTGAAAATCCTAGTAATCCTAGAAATTTTGTCTAAAATTCTTTATAATGTTTCACAAAGATGGATTTAAGATTTCCTTAGTTTCAAATTAAAAAAAAATATTAAATAAATTTTGTAGAAAAAACTGTCAACTAAATAAAACTTGTAGGTAGACTTGCATTGAGTGGTTGGGTTCAAGATATTTGAAGGGGGAAATGAAGATTTTAAAATGTTGAACCTATGTAAATATAAAAATAATGCGACAAGCAATGGGGGATAACTTTGAAGTACAATTTTGAACGGAATATATATGTATATATTTAGTTAATCTGCTTTGCGTAAGTTTTCTCAAATCATGAGCGAATAAAATATAAAAACATATGACTGAAACCGTTTCTTTAAATGAAACTAAGTACGAGGGGAACGGCTGTAAAATATAAAAGATTTCATTGTTGTGTAATACGACTATTTTTAAAATTTTAAACACTTTGAATACCTGAAAAGGCTTAAAGGAAGTAGAAATCCGCTGTTCATCAGAACAATTCTCTCGACCCTCTCCGGTTCGAGGGTGCATCGCATCTTTTCGTTGCGTTTCCTGCCTCTATGTGGCGTTACTCTCCTGCAATGAGAATGAATTGAAAACTGTGAGTTAGTTCATTCGAAACTAACAACTCCATTTTGTTCAGTATTGTAAACAGAAGTGTCAAGGACTCAACTGCTATTGAAATACTCACACTCATTATAACATTATTCATATGCTGGACAAAACTCACAGCTATACTTTTAACATCTTTTTCTGCATGTAAATGTATAGATATCTTTGACTGTACTTCTTTTAACTTGTCAAGCCACTGAAGAACAGCTATCGAATGCGATGATGATTTTTGTGTGGACTGCTACTGTGCTTTGCCTCGTTACAATCTTGGTTTCGGCAGGTGAGTGAAAAACGATTCTATCTTTGTTAAATTTAATACCTCATATATTATTTACGATGTTTCTTGGTTGTAGGAAATATATATTACATTTATTGCCTGGGATTATAATGAGATACTTGACGTAAATATAATATTAAGCCATATATTTAAAAAAATTCGTCGTTTATTACTTTGTATCTGAAAGTATTATACTTTTAGGGATTTAATTTTAATTAAATTTAATCACAAAAGGAATTATGATACATCTTTCGCATCGATTGTAATTTTTTTTTTTTATGAAGCTACTGTTTACCTGATTCCACAATGAAAAAGAAAAAAGAATGCAAAAGTATAGAATATAATTCATTGTCATTATAAATTTTTTAAATATTAATTATTTTAAATGAAATTGAAGAACTTTTTTTGACTTGCTGAATTCCCCACTTCCTTTTTTTAAAAAAACCTTGCCGCAGAAATAATGTCTGAAAAGTTTCAAAATGAAAGAAATACACTGGAATATGAAAGAAGTTTAAATTATAATAATAAAACTCGTTAAATAAATACATGGTTAGTTTTAATTTTAATGGAAGCAAAGTTTTAAAAAATAGTCTTTAATTATTTACGAATGATTCAATTCGACATCAAAAGATGTTTTTAAATTTCTTTTTTATTTATATTTGTGTAATAAGCTATTAAGCATTAAGTCTCATCCGAGAGAATGTTGAGAACTATCAATAAACATGTTTGTCAAATTATGACCTTATTCAGGTATTTTTTTAATAATGTTTTCTTCCCCCATTTTTGCGCAAAAATATTAGTTGCTCTTAATAATAAAATAATTTAATTTGGCTATAGTTGTTGGTATGATTATATGTATACATTTGTTTCGTGATAAATTATAACTCTCTGTTTTCTTAATATATGGGGTTTCTCCATTTTTTGATTTTTTGAAGCAACTCTTATATACTAACATAATTTCACCTAAAAAGTTAAATATGTATGTTATTCCGAATGGCTTTTAAAATATATTAATTAAAATTTTCTATTATCCCTGAATAACAAATAGAAATTCATATTTTTTACGATAAAAGTTAATTTTTAATGTAGTCTTTTAATATTTAAATGTTTGAATATCTTATACAAGAATTCATTTCAAACCACCACAACACCGGCTATTGCAAATCAAATGACTCAGACTTTCTAATTTAAGAAACGTGAAACTGGCGCAAACCTGTTAAATTTCAAACACAGATAAACTAAAATTAATGAATACTTTCTCAAGGCTTTTGATCTTACAGCAAATATTACATATCGTCAATATACAGCCAAATCCCAATATTTATTTTTCAGAATGATGTAGTATTTTTAGAATACCTGGCAAATTGCTAGACTGTTGGACACTTTTTTGGCTTTGATTCTTCTGTAATAACTTGTAATATCCGGTGTTCTATTGGCAGGTCCTGGTGAGCCTAAAATTAAATCGTTCCACTTCTCCAATGAACTCGAATTGGGAATGCGAGAGACTGTCCACTGCAATGTCCTGTCCGGAGACACTCCTTTGGAGTTCTCATGGTTTAAAGATGGACAAATCTTGACCGATGGTCAAGACATTTCTGTCCGTAAAACAGACGACTACGGTTCTAGACTGGTGATCTCCAAAGTGAATGCTGATAGTAACGGAAATTACTCTTGCAGAGCGACCAATTCTAAAGGATTCGATGAAAAGTCTGCAGTTCTTTCGGTTAAAGGTGTGTGAGGAATCTAATTGCTAAAATATGGGCAGTTAAATCATATTCGTGTATTCAATTATGGCAAAATGATATTTCTTTGATCTAATATTTATAATTATCGACATTTTTAAAACATTTACATATAATAAATTCAGAGAACAGTTTATATTCCATCATTAATACCATCCTAATTCCATCATTAATTCCATCATACTTTCCTTTACTTCGTTTTTCAACCCATTTTATTGAAATAATTTTGGATTACATGGTAAATTTTTATTAGAAAATTTAAGGCTATTCAATATATACTTGGATTAGTTAGCTTTAATTCCTTCAAATGAGAAGCTGTTCATTTGAAGTAAATTTTGCAAAGTTTGAAATTTCAAATTAATTTTAAAGGGACTTGTTCCAGCAAACGTCACCGGTTGATGGGACTTTTCTATAGGTAGATGTTTATTCTAAACATTTCTTTCAATTTCTTTCTTTTTTTTCTCTAGGAATTGTTGAAATGGAAACAAAAAATTAATGCAGAATGTAAACTGATTTTAAATATGATAAACTTTCCTTAACTCAAGTTTATCATATTATTTTTGTTTTATTTTGAAGAAAAGTTTGTAAAGAAAATATGACTAAGCAATACGTATGTGTACTTTCTAACAATCATGAAATTACCCCCGTTATGATTAATTTTAATTTTTAGTAAAAGAGTAATATTTACTGTTACTTAAGAGCTACTTTCTTTATGTGGTTTTATCAATTAATATTGAATATTTTTTTTAAATCCCATTATTCATGATTCTGTTATCGGCAATATCTTGATGTATTCATGCCAATACTTTCTACCTGACTTTTCAAGACATCAATATATGTATTTGTGAGTATTTTTTGTACAGATTTATTTTAAAAAAACGAATTTAAGAGAACTCTTTAGTTAACATCAGTTTCGCATCAAACGAAAAAGTTAATGGATGCAGTTATTTCCATTTGGTAATCTAAATAGATCAGTGGCATTTAAAAGCCTATTTTTTCTAAAAGCCCCCTTTTTTGCTTATTTTTATGTTTTATCACATTTTGTATGAAAACTGATGAATCTGTAGAACATTTAATTCATTCTCTTTCTGTTCAATTCTAGAAACTGAAGATGTGAGTGAGCGTCATATACATTTGAGTATATGATGCTAATTTTGAAACGTTAACTGCTGAAATTTCTCTTTCTTTGTTTGTGCGATTAGAAATAAGTGTCAAATGGTAAACTGGAATACACATACGCTATGGTATCGTCTACTAATACGTTAATAACAAAATTACATGCTCTTATGATTTGTTTTAAAACAGAAAGTTTTCAGTATTTTCTTCAAAATCTCTTTTCAGGTCACATAAAAATGAAAAAACCACACCTACTATATACCTTAAATTAAATTCGACTTAAATTAGATTGCAACAACCATTTTTTACTGTCTGTAAGCAAGCAGATCTTGGAGCAGAACATTATTGAAATAAAATTCTTACAATGTGTTTGTAAATACGATGTTCATCAGAATGAAGTATCAGTTATCTTCGGTCGAGAGTAATCAGAATTTATTTACAGCTTTTCGTTGTGTTTTCGACCCCTATGTGGCGCTAGTGTCCCATGTATAGCAAAATTCGAGCTTTAATGCTGGTTTATTTGGAACAGTCGCATCACCGTTTGGTAAAGAGATACTACTGTTCCGAATCATATCTCTGTATGCTTTTATCCGATGTCAATTTTGTGGAACTGTGTTGAAAGTGATTTGAATTTAAGGTATGAAATAAACTGCCTCGAAGCAAGATTCTGGATGTGAATACTTCTGTGGACAACACAAAGATGAAATTTCTTTTTACAACTACTGCCCTATTTGGTATCTGCTGCGTTTTGGCAGGTGAGTGGAAAAAAGCTATTCATCCCTTTCCTTGTACGCATTTTTTCGCTTTTTTTTGTTTTACTGTCACATTTTAAATTTTAAGATACTATTCTAGATAAATTATTTGAGTTTTTTTTCTGTTTTCATATCAGTGAATAGCAAAATCATTAATAATTAACTATTCTAAGGATTAATTAAGTCTTAAAAATGTCCATACATTTTAAACCAGGCTATCGGATCCTGCCTCAGTGTCACTAATGCTAATCTAAGTTTTGAAAATTGACGTGTTGAATTTATAATCACTGTATTCTTATTGATTAGCTGTTTCTAATTGAATTTCGCTTCACAGTATCACAGTACAAAAGTAAGCTTGGTATTCCTATAAGTGATACTATTAGAATATTGCAGTTATGAAGTTGGAATGGTTTAAAATTCTAAAACATACAGAGCTCAATGATCAATAAAATTGGGGTTCTAAAGATTTTGCCATAACACAAATCAATCTTCTTCAATTGAAATTCTGGTTTGTAGTTACTCTCAGTTTATGATTTTTTTCTTTAATTGATATAAAACAATATTTTGTTGGAAAAATAGTCCAACATTAAGCAACCATAAAAATGGTGTTTAATAATTTTAATAGGAAGCTACGTTTAGTCCTTTTCTTCGACTTAACAAACTTATAGAAAGTATTTTTTTAAAAAATTTTACAGCGGTTTGTTATTTAATGTAAAAATTAAATTTTATGAGCTTTCCATTTCTTATTTTACTCTCCGTAGAAGTAAACATGCATTCAGTTTCTGTTTTAAAATGTGTTTCATAATTCATTTCCTATGTTATAATTAGATTTCATATTTAGGTCCCGGAGAGCCCAAGATAAAATCGTTTCATTTTTCCAACGAGCTTGAGATGGGGATGCGAGAATCCGTTCGCTGTAATGTCCTGAATGGCGACCCTCCCTTCGAATTCTCATGGTACAAAGACGGGCTTCCTCTGAAGGATGCTCGAGGCATTTCGGTTCGAAAAACGGACGAATATGATTCTATCCTGGTTATTTCGAAAGTGGATGCGGACAGCAACGGTAACTACACTTGCAAAGTGTCTAATTCCAGAGGATTCGACGAGAAGTCTGCCATTTTGTCCGTCAAGGGTGGGTAACGTAAGAGAAATACATAAAAATGTGTTGTTTATGGTTCTTTGTATATGTTTTAATTAGATTTTATAAACATTGCATATGTTCCGTTATGTATAGCAAATGTAACATGCAATTTTTTTCATTTCACATTGTCTTATAATTGCAATCATTGCCATACTAATAAATTTATATAATTTCCAAGTATTATATTAATTTAGACAGAGGTGGTTATATAGTTTATCATGTTTAATTGATCAATATTTTTTGTACATACGTAAATTCCAAGCATTAAAGTTTGGGGGTTGTTTTATGCTACATACATATATTAACCTTTAATACATATTTTGATTTTCCTTTAAAATTATGTTTACAAATGTTTTTCTTCGATTTATTTGAAGTTTTTTTCATTAATGGTATCATTTTTTATATTATATTTAATGTCTCTGAATAGGTACTTTTATATTCAACACTAAAATTCACTCTAATTATTCAACAAATATTTTATAAGTTTTTTTAAAAAAATGGATTTCATACGCAACATTGTGCTTGTTTTATGAATATTTATTATTTAATTCGAATCGTTATTTAATTTTGTGTGTACATAATACCTTTATTTTAAAGTGTTTTTTATGGTTCAGTAAAAGTGTATTTTTTTTTATTCCCTTAACTCGATGATGCGATTTTGCGCAAAATTTTATGATACGGTCTCATCAGTATCATTCTATTCGTTAATTATTCGGATCCGTTGTATTCTAAATAGAATTTTATATTTGTTTTCTGTTAGAACCCGCCTACAGAGGGCGGTGTGGTAAACAAGGGAGTCTTGTAGAGAGAGAGAGAGAGAAAAGACACAGTAGTAAGTTGAATGATGCTGGTATAAAAAAAATACGTTGTTAAATCCTACATTAATCATTATCTGAGTGAACTCCCATGTGACACCAAGACGACACAGAGTACATTAAACTTAAAAAGTGAAAAAGTTTTTATAATTCTTCTGTGCTTCTACCAAATAAGAATTCTTAATTCTTGTACCATTTTTTCTTTTGTGCGGGTATTCATATTTGTATCATTGTACCGAAAACTTCCATTTTAATAATAAAATGATGTTGAATCACGCAAAAGTTTTTGAAAGGGCAAGCAGAGTGAATTCGAACGATTCACACAATGGGGCGAAACGGAGAATATTTCGACACCCCTGCAAAGTCAGTTTTTCCCTTTAATATTTTATAAATTGGTTAAATATGTACTTTGCGTCAGTCAGGCTTTGGGCCCAATAAAATCCCCCTTTCGCGATGCGGTGGTAAAATGTTACGCCACTGTATTCATAATACTATCGTTATCGTATTAAGATCACAACTAAATGATGAAAGAACTTATTACAGAAGCAATCAAAATGAAAAAAAACTTGAATTTCGTTCACGAAATTTTCCAAATTGCCAAAACACAAGTATGAAAATATTATATTCTTTATAGTATAATATTTTGGTGTGAAAATAATTTTATATAAATACATATATGTATCATGTTAATATGAAAAATTTGCAATTTTTATTTTTACTCAAACTATTGCATAGAATTCAATGTTCACCTAGTCTTCAATTTTCGTTTCTGTTATCCAAACTGCAAGATTTCGATTTCATCATCTTGTGTAACATATCTAGTAGAATTGTAAAAACTTGTTTTTATTTCAAAAACTTCTGGTTATTTTATAAATTTCATTTTACAAAACAACATTAAGAATACGGGGCATGTTATAACTACATTAATTCATTTCTTCGAAAAAAGAATTTAAGATAACATTGAATTCTTTGAAATAGCAAATAAGGGACAAACGCGGTATTAAAAAAATATCTCCTCTATTTTCAGTCTTTTAAAATCTTTACTACATTTGAATATAAATAAATATTTTAGAATATTAAATTTATAGAAATTTTACAAAAAAGTTATTTGTCACAGATTTTTTTTTCCAATTGTGAATGGTGTACTAAATCACACATAAAACGGTAAAAAACAATATGTAAGAAATTTTTCTTAACGTGTATCTCTTGCTAAGTCTTTTCGAAAAGAACTTGCGAATAAACAGTTCGGGATTTGTTAAAAAATAGGATAAACTGTGCACATCAAAACATTTTTGATAATTCATTTTGGTTCGAGAGTATGTGAAATCTTTTAGTTGTGTTTCCTGCCCCTATGTGGCGCTAGTTTCCTGTCATAAGACGAAAGCTTTCACATGATAATGTTTGTTCCAAACTGCAATCTCCATTTTGACCATTGAACAAAATTTTAAAAGAATACAAAAACTGCTGCTCATTAATTATTTTTTGCATTTTCATAAGCATTTGAAAAACTAATTTTTTAGCCTTTGTATCCAATGTAGATTTTGAAACAAAATATTCAGAAACCTTTCCACTAAAACCACCGAGGAAAGTTGTATGACGATGCGTTTGTTAGGGTTTGCTGTTGTGTACTGCATCTCTTTGACCATCGTATCGGGAGGTATGTGCAGTTTCTCTTTATTTTCTTATATTCTGACTTTTTTACTAATTATTCTGATAATTGTGTAAAGTGTACATCAATAATAGAAGTTTTATTTACCCATGAATGTTTTTCTGAGCCACAAGTTTGAGGGAAACGACGTAATTAAAAAAAGGGGGGGAATTCTTTCTAGCTTCTTTCTTACACTCTGTTACAGATTACAACAAATATTATAATTTGATAATTGAAACAATTTATATGCAATAAGTTTTGAATTATGTTTTAAATTTTCACTGCTTTCATCGCAATGATTTCAGTTTAATGTCGTATACTAGAAATGAAGTACTTAAATAAAAAAATAATAAAAGTTACTGAAAATTCATCCTGTAGAACTGACCCAAATTAGCGTTTCTAAAACTGTGGGGCACGCCCCCAGAGGAGCATGATAACTCTACAAGGGATGCACGATAGTGGCGCACACAAGGCGGGGGGAGGGGGGTCCTCGTGATCCGGACCCCTCCCAAAGCCATTGATTTTTTTCTGATTGATTATAATTCTAAGTATATAGTACGTAAAATTTAATTAAGTATTTGTTATTAACGATTAATTTTATTAATTAATGCTAATTATTTATTCAATAATTAGTTTTTTACTGTGTTTTGTTTCCGAAAATCGACAAAATCAAAAGGAGCATGATACAAGAATGGTGAACTTTCGACCCCGGACCCCCCCCCCTTCCCGCTTGAAAAATTTCTGTGTGCGCTAATGGTGCACGAGCGCATATTGAAAAGTTGCAAACAAAAGATTATTTAAAAAATTATTACTTTACCGAAGGAATCAAAACAAAATTTATTATAATAAATATATATATATATATATATATATATATATAATACACATTTATTCTGATATAATACACTTATAAATGTATCAGTTCTGCCCCAAGGATTTGATAATTAATTTAACGATGCTATGCTCAGAATATGTTTAATAATTACGAGTGACCCCATAGGTTTGTCATATATAAAATTATATACAAAATTGAATACTTATCTTGATAATTTGTTCGGTTTATAATTAAAATCGTATTTTAGCTTTAACGTCAAATTATATTATTATTGAATTCAATACATTGTTATTACATGGAAGGGGGCGATGAAAATTATGATTGAAAATTGGGTCACAAGTATTGAAAGCTTGAGAACTGACTTAAATCTTTTAAATAAACACTTCATGCTTATATGCAAAATTCATCATATTTTATCCTTTTATTTAATATTTATTCATTTTAAGACAATTTTTCAATCTGTTGCTTGAATTTTAGTGGAAGAAATGAAATATAAATGCTGTGTGATTAATTTCTAGATAAATAGAAAAGAATGAAATCGTTTTCTTTTTTAATTTAATCTTAAGATTAATGCCAATGTGTTTTAATTTAGTATTGACATCTTATTTTTGTTGTTGTTTTTTTAGCAAATTTTAGTATAAACCTATATAATTTGCTAGCACAATATAAATAGTTTATGTATGTATATATATAACATATATCATATATTATATCAATCATATCATTTTGTCAGTATAACTGTTAAGACTTTTGTTAAAAAGACAAGCATAATTATAAAGATTTTTTCGTTTGAATTAAATGAATTACACTATCTTCAATAATTTCTTTGAGAATGCATGCTAATTATAATCAAGTGCGCTTTTAAAATAGAGCTCCAAGGCGATATTCACCATCATAGTGTTACCTTTATGCCTTTACGCATATTGAATAGTACAGAGAATTCACCATCGAGTTCGCTCTTTTCACTACTCAGTTCAATGATTATGAATCATAGAATTCCTATTATTATAATTTCAAGGATTACGAGAGTTATTCCTTTAAAACCAACTTCAAAGATGTTTAATTGATTTCATTTAGACGTGGCTACTGAGACCGGCCTGAAAGCCTATAAAAAGTAATACTTATATTTAGGATAATTTTGTTTTTTTATGAAGGAACTCGAAAGTATCACTGAGAGAAGAACGAAACGCACGAAAATAGGTAATTTTATTCTATGGTGACTAAAGACAAATTTTTCATTACAACGTAGTTTATTAAGCTTAATGATGATTTATAAAAGGGAAAATGACACTGAATTATACATTTATGCAGTGGCGTAACGTACACCCCCACAATGGGGGAGGCAGGAACTCTAGGGGTCCCAAAGCTTAACTGACACTAAGCGCGTATTTGGGCTTGGGGCCCAAAATTTGAGTTTGCAGGGGGCACTAATACTATTGTTTATAGACGAATGTTGAAAAATTAAAAATTTACATTAGAATTTTAAATTTATAACTTCTTTATTAAATATGTAATTCAGTGCCATTTTCTTCAAGTACGAAATACACATAAGATTTCAGCTTTCATTAATTTTTAATACGAGCACGAGCATACAGTAAAAGCAGATTTGCTTTTTTATAGAACGTCTCGATTTATTTTTAAATTTTTACTATTATTATTAGTTATTCTAAAATTAACTTTTTTTTGTACATTATTTCTAATGTGCTCTGATAGGAAATGATAGCTTTTTAGATATGTTTTGTGCTTTTTAGGTTCTGGAGAACCCAAAATAAAGTCTTTCCACTTCTCCAATGAACTTGAACTAGGAATGCGAGAATCCGTGCATTGTAATGTATTGTACGGAGATACTCCTTTTGAGTTCGCATGGTTCAAAGATGGACAATCATTGGTGGACGCAAGAGGTATTTCAATCCGTAAGACTGATGACTATACTTCTAACTTGGTCATCTTGAAAGTAGACGCAGATAGCAATGGTAACTACACTTGCAGAGTGTCTAACTCTAAAGGATTTGACGAGAAATCCTCCACGCTCTCTGTGAAGGGTGGGTAACGACGTTTGAAATAGAATTATTATTTTAATGGGCATGAATAGTATGGATAAAACACTAAAATGTCATTAACGTTAAACGGGTTTATTTTGCTGCAAATATGTAGAGTTCCTATTTGTAGCATTTCTTCTTTTCATAAAGTTATGATGGCTTTGTAAATATTTTTTTCTTCTTAACAAAAATTGTGCAAGTAAATTTTCTCTATCTACTGTGACTTAAGAGCAAGTTTTCTATATACAAGTAATATAAAAAAATTGAAGTCAATTCCTACTTTGAATGGATGAATAGAAAGTATTTTATTAACGATTGAAAGTTTGAACAAGGTATATGTATAAATAAATATATATATAGGGAGAGAGTGAACTAATAGTAGATATTGAAAAAAGAGCATGATTTGTCGCATTGTTGTAACAATGCACACCCGGTTTGGCTGAAAAACAGGTTTTCGACGCCAACTTTTGTTTTTGTTTTAACAGTTACATTGTTACAACAATAGAGACGAATCTAAGTTGGCGTCAAAAACCAGTAATTAATGTAATTTACTTTAATTAATTAATTAATATTTGAAAAAACTGTATTAACATCAAGTGTCATTCACTACAAGTTTAAAAACTTTATTTGAACTTGATTAGTTGAATAGAAAGTATTTTATTAACGATTGAAAATTTGAACAAGATAAATAAATATATAAAGAGAGTGAGTTAATAGTATGAATTGAATAAAACAAGTGTTCTATTCAGTTTCGGAGCCGAAATTCGGTTGGTAAATAATATTCAAATAAAATAGAGTTTTCAAAATTTATCTTAGCTCCTTTTCAAAAGATGTTGATATATTTTTGTTGAATGCGAAAAATAACACGACTCACGCGCGTGCGCGTAATTTGTATTATTTTCACATTTTGTTACTATCATTTTGTAAATAAAAATCACTCTTTATTTAAAATGTGTGCAAGTCATGTGTTTGTTTTTCTACCAGTTAGTTTTTGTTGTTCTGTGCAATAGTAAATTTTATTATTTGTGATTTTAGTTATGTAATAGATTTAGATGCGTGATTCCATTTTACTTTTGTTCAAAATTTATATTTTATTTAATTTATGTTACAAGATTTAGTAGCGTACACATACCTATCTTATGGAAGAGGGGGTTACATTCTAAAGAACACACAATCACGTAAGCGCTAAAGGGGTAATCTCTAAGGTAAAAATTAAAATTTCTTGGTCTATAGGGGGAGATGAGGGTTGAACTCCCAAATCCTACCCTTGTGGCAAGATCGGTTCTTCAACAAGTAATTACATTAATCTCTTGCGGAATGCATACATAAATGTCTGAAATCATGTCACACACGCGTGCACAGTTGAGCACAATTATAAAATAATACTTGCGATTTTTCTTGTATATTATGGGACCGTATTAAGCGTCAATTGCTGTCTAAATTATACTGGAATTTAACATCAATTCTACAATGTCTCAAAATTGTCTATAAATAAAATCAAATAGTATAAAAAACGGTAATTTGTTCATGTCAATGTTTAAAATTTATATACATATTTAATATGATTATGTTTAAAGGAAATCAATTCATTCTGATTCAAACATATTCTGCTAATAAACAACATATTCTGCTAATTATAAGATGCTAGTAAACTTAAGATACAGTTATAGTACTGTCTTAGTTGCTTTGAGATTTCTGTTTATGATATTTAATGTTTAATTTGTGGAAATGTGTTATTTTTGCCTGAAACAATCAAATGGCTATATTTTTTTCCGATGCATTTATTGTTCATAAACTTTTGCGAAAGGTTATGTACTGGTGAAAAAAGTATATAAATATTTATGTTATTTAGTGTATACTATATTATATTATGACCATCTTTTTCGGCATGCGAACAACTGCGGAATTTCTCGAGATTTAAAATTTAAAAAAATTTCATCAAACAATTTATTGTTGAGAAAATTTCTTTCAAACTTTTTTTTACACTTTCAAAATTTATTTTTTATTGGTGTAGCATCAAAATAGAAAGTTCAATGTATCAATATTTTTAATTTCCACTGTATATTTGTTATATACAGGAGAGAAAAACCTTACTTTTAACTTTAAGAACCTTATTGATGTTATTCAATAAGAAGTTTCACGAAAAATCCAGAATTATTGTGTAAACATTTATGAGCATTACAAGTAATTATTTGATATTCGTGGAAGTATAAGTTTGTATAAAATTCGATCGTGTTTGATTTTTGGATTGATGCAATTGCTATGATTTTGTGTAAAACATTTTCACAAAAATCTGTACTTCCAATTTTGAAAAGGAAATTTATGCGTGACTCTGATCAAATCGAACATATTTCTTTTCTTAAAAACTACAACATATTTGTTCAATTTCACTATTTAATATTTCTTTACTTTGAGTGGGTTTGTTTTGAAATTGTGTTTTACTCCATCTATAAGTAACTTCTTCGTACAGATTACTTGAAGCTCCTTAGTTTCTATCTCAATTTCTTGCAGCGCATAATTTAACTTTGATGATTATTTTCACAACTTCTCTTTACATTTCTTGCCCCTATGTGGCGCTAGTGATCCATACTGGTATACTATTCAGTAATGTGTGGTAAGAAATCTAAATGTATATGTATCAGTCCTATGTACTACCTGTGTATTGAGCATCGAAATACCGATTAATGTTTGTGTTTCAAACATCTATGACTGGCTTATGAATCCTTCATTTTAAAAATCTTTTTCCGTCCATCAAGTGAAATGTGTGACTGATTTTGTTCAATCGATGTGTTTTATCAAGAGGTAATTGCATTAGAGGAAGATGGCGTTATTATTGTGCTCCTTGCTCATACTGTTCACTGTACAAGCTTCTGTGGCTGGTAAGTGAAATGATTCTTTTTTGGTAAATATTTGTCTATACGTTTATGATTAATTAAATCAATAAAATGTTTTATAAACATTCCACACTCTCATTCTGTACTTTCGCTGTACTTATGGATTTGTTGTTAAGAAATTAATGAATCTGTGTTTGTTCTTTTGCTGAAATTGAATTCGTAAAAGGGTAATTCAGTTATTTTTTTCTTTTCCTAAAATGAATAATATTTAATTTTTTAAAGTTTATTTTAAAAATCGTGGTCAAAATAAAACCAATAATATGATTTTCAACATCATCGCTTTGACATCAATCTAACATATAATTGTGCATTAACCAAAATTAATGCCTATTTTTGTGTGAGACTTTTCACTAAACGTATTGCAGATAGCTATAAACAGAGAAACTTTCCTTGCAGTAATCACCGGGGCTTCTTTTTCGCCTAAGAATTTCAGAAATGACCGGTTTTGCATTGAACTAAGTACAGTTCTTTGCTGAAATGAGTCTGATTTAAATATATGAGAAGTGGAAAACTAAATAATGCAAAATATGAAAAATACACTGAAAATTGTGCAAGATCCTTCAGTCATTGTTCATTCATTACAGCTATTTTCTTTGAATTACACTTTTGGGAAAACCTCTATATATTTTTCCCCACTAAATGTTTTACAAGCATTAATATGGTTGTTTCTTTAAAAAAAATAACTGCAAACATATGTTCATTTAAAAATGATAAAAATAAATGTTTCTGTCCTTAGAAGTCCTAAATGGATTTATTAATACTGCTTTGAAAACTGTTCGAAGATTTTGATTTTATTCTAGTATTTTGTATCCAAAATCAAATGAATCTGTGTGTAATATTAAATAAAATAAATTGGTTTCCCATTAAATATATACTCTAATAGACGATAAAACTCACTGTAACCCGATTCATACCAACTATTTATTCTATATTTTTGTAGAAATTTAAAAAAAATCGTTGCATCAATTTTTAAAAACTTCTCTTTATAGAAATGATTTTTAACAATAAAAAATAATATCATAAATACTTATACAATTTTTAACTGTAAGGTAAAACTCCCTCTATAAACATATTCAGCTCGAAAGAAAATGTGTAATTTTTAAAGCGACAGATTTTTTTTGTAAAAATTAAGTATGCTTAAAAATATTTCACATAAAAGTTTTCTATTTAGTGTCATCAATCATTGATCTGTTAGTATTTTCTAAATATTGTACCTTTATTCCTTTTTTTTACGATTTATTTATGTGTAACTGCACTTTTTATTCCAAATGACCTTCCATTCTTAGAACTTGGAACTCCCAAGATAAACCCTTTCCACTTCTCCGGTGAACTGGATGTGGGAATGAGAGCTTCCGTCCACTGTTCGGTCATCTACGGGAACGTTCCCTTCGAGTTCATGTGGTTGAAGGATGGGCAACCTTTGACCGATTCCCTTGGCATTTCTTTCCGAAAAACTGACGAGTACACTTCCAATCTGGTCATCTCAAAGGTGGACGCGAACAGCAATGGGAATTACACCTGCAGAGTGACCAATTCGAAAGGATCAGATGAAAAATCGGCCCTTCTCTCTGTTAAAGGTAGTTGGTAGTTAAAAAAGAGTAGTTAAGTAAAAAGAGAGTAATTGGTTTTTGCTTATGGGAAAGGAATCAAAAGGTTCTTAAAATATTTTAGCAGTATCTTATCCTTTTTTCGAAATATTTTAATATGGATCTTGCTAACTTTATTTTCAAAACGAAGACCTAGTGTACTCAGTAATATATTGTTTCAAGACATTTTGCCAATCTAAAAGAACCTTATTCACTACGTAAGTACTTATTACTGTTCATTTTATACTTAATGGTTTTTCATTTTATTGCCTTTGCGCGTTGTTTCCAAACAAGTAATATAAAAAAAAATTCAGTCAATTCCTACTTAAATCAACAAAGAAAAATTTTATTTTAGCTACTTTTTATTAAATAGTTACAATTAAAATAAATATGTATATACATATGACAGAATCGCAATATTAAGTGGTAATTAATTTTTATTAATTACCCTTTAAGTATCGTATTGTCATCCAAAACAACTGTGTATATAAAATTTCAGTTTAACTGAATGCTTTAAAACGGGAGAAAAAAACCTTTTCAAGTTTTGACACAAGTCGCCCAAAGGGTCGCTAAGTCGCCAAAAATGATGCCAACGTGGTTGTGTTTGTAATTCTTCAATTAATTAGTTTTAATCAATTAATTTTTATTAATTATGATTAAATCATTGTATTGTCATCCAAAATAATCATGTATATAAAATTTCAGCTCAATTGAGCGCTTTAAAATGTATTTTATTATCGACTGAAAATTCCGCCAAGATAAATAAATAAATATATAGAGAGTGTGAGCTAATAGTAGGAATTGAAAAAAGGAGGAGGGAGAGAGATTTTGAAAGGTTTCACTTTATTACAGAAATTTTTTGAAATATTCTCGATTATATATAGTTTCTAGAAAGATTTTCATTAAGCTAGTCCGAACACTGTAAAATTATGATTATGTCTTTTATTATTATTCAGTTTTTGAAGGATTTGGAATTGAATTTTAAATTTTATCTAATGTTTTACATAAAAATTGCAATTACACACACATTAGACTCAGGGACGTCTCAAGGCAATGGGCCCAGGGCCTCAGCCTCGATGAGGGTCTCGTCTAGTTCTCGACTCAGGCTCAATAAGATGATGATCCGAATAACTTTAACAGTTGAATGTTATTCCTGGATATATTTCTGATAAACTGGCAATTTCGGACTATATGTCGACTGGCAACAGTGCCAAGACTGCATTTTTATTTGATGGCCTGCGTCCATGCATAGGCCTAGGCCTACAACCATGCACCATCATTACTCATTTAGTCGAAAGGCAGAAGTCGGTCGAGCTGGTTTGTGTGACATTTCATTTTCTTTCATACACATTTATTTGTTTCAGATTACCGTTTGTACGAGCATTTGACAAAGTATGCTGCATACTGTATACTTTTAAAAGTCGTAATTGGAGCCAACTTTGTGCTGAGGCCCAGGGCCTTAAGAAGTCTTAAGAGGTCCCTGATTAAAGTGTATTTCCAGTGTTATCGGGATATTTACTCGTTAAAAACCACGTAAAACTTCGATTCATACTTTTGCCAATTGCCGCAATTTGTTTCCTGTTATATTTCCCCTTTTAGAATTATCAGTTGGATGTTATGCATAGCAAAATTATTAGTATTATGCTATCGAATTAAAACTGCATTCAAAATTTGTTTTCGTTCCTATGCTTGTTTATTTTGTTGTGAATCAATTACATATATATAAATGAAAGCTAAAGGAGAAGAAAAGCTTATAAACTATGGTTGAATTCTTGCTCTCATTTTTTTAATAATCGATTACTTTACAATATTATATGGGTTTTAATAGTATAGTTATGCTTGTATAAGATGTTCTTAATAAACAAAAATTGTTACATGGCGTAACAAAACGTATTTTACATGCTATTATTATGATGTTATTTTGAAAACTTACATATAAAAAGTAATAAATAATAGATTATAGAACTTTCATGAATGTGTGTTATAAATTTGACTTTAGACGATAAATAATTCCTTTTTTCCTCCCCTCCCCCTCTCTTGCTTTACCTTCATCATTATTTTTTTAATAGAGAGTAATAGTTAAATGTATTCATATGTCATCCATAATTTGATCATATTTTGCATCATTTTAATGTTTACTTTACTGCTTTCTAAAGGAACCGTCAAATTTTTTAAAGCATATTGGTCAAGCTAGTATATATATCGCGACAAATTTTTTTTTTATATTTTTATCTATTTAAAAGGCACAATTTTTAAAGCATATCCATAAATATTGACTTAAAAGGAGTACAAATATACATCCCATGTGAGAACGGGAAAACTTTATAAATATAGAGGCATTATTTCATACAATCTTATATTTTGATATTGGTGCTGCCATCTATTGTATGATATGCCTTTTAATTTCAGATATTATTCTACAGTTTTAAGGGAATCGCACAAATATGAATGGATATGTTATTTCTAACAAATAATTTGATGAAATATTTTCATATATGTCTCCTTTTTTCCTCTATTTTAAATTGATGTATATACGTAAAATATTTATCTTAATTCTAATTTTAAATCCATTTTTATTAGCCATGGCTTTTATCGAAAAAAAAAACACTACGCTTCCGGTATTTTTGTATGGCATCCGTGATCTCCGGAACCTATCTTTTCTCATTTTATACATTAAAGACTGTTAGTACTTGATCGCATCAATTTCTGTGTTGCACTTACATTAGTAGTTGGTATTTAAAGCGTACAAAAGCTATTCTTAAATATCGCATCGTTTTCATCGTGAAAATAGCGATTGTTCTTCAGAAATATATGTATAATATGGCAAAAAGGAAGTGTTGTTCTCTTGTGAGAAGGATGTGTTTTCTTTCTGAACTCTTAAAATGTACTATATCCTTCTAATATTATAAATTTACGCTCTTACTTTAAGCATGTTTTAGTAAAAGGTATTATTTTCTTTCTTGAAATACTGTTTCTACTTCAAAGTTTTCATTTTGCCATTAATAATTTGCATTAAAAGGATTGTGTATCTAAAATAGATATTAGATCAAAGTTCAGTACTTCAACTCTCACAGTTTTTATAAAAATATTTTGTTTGGAATATTTAGTCACCCATAATATGGAACTCCCACATAATTACGCTCAAGCAAATGATGCTACTATAAATTCGGTTGTCTTAATACAAATTACTTAGCAGAGAAATTCAAAATCATTTAGTGATTTAAGAGAAAATTGACTTTGATGGGTTTTATTTTGAACTTTTTTTCAATAGCAAGCAAAAAGCTTGCAAAGCAAACGCTTGTAATTTGTTAAAATTATGATTTATCTTTTTATATTCGAGGATTTTTCATTTGCGTGAATTGAATATCGAAAATTGACACATATTTACATTTTTCTCGAACTTGTACAAATTATTGCATAAAAAATATGCATTGGTTCAGATATGTTTGCAATGTTCGGAAAAGTTTGAGCACTGAACCTCGTGTATTTTTTCTTGAAAGTGCATAGTTATTTTGTCTTTATCACATCTCGTTACGTTTCTTGTTACTGTGTGGCGCCAGTGGTTACATGAGATCAGAAACTGAATGCTTGGCTTCCGATCACACTCTCGACACAATCTCCATCTTGTTTGTTTGTGGGACCATTTCGCTCAGTTTCTATCTGGAGATAATACTTGTTGTGCAACTTTTGTGAAAGGTAGATTTGTGTATCTTATTTACCGTCACGAGAGAATAAAAAGACGACTGATGCTCTACATTGTATAATGCTAACACACATCAAAATCGGCATGAAGAATACTTTTGCAATAACAACGCTGCTTCTTTTGGTCAACAGCAATGTTTTTTCAGGTGAGTAAAATACTTTAATTAAATGTTATTAGAATGATCATAGATTACTTTAATTAAATATTAGATTGATAAAATAGTGCTTGTATATGCGAAAAACATGCTATACATAAACATTATATTTATAAAAGATGCATTGCAGTTTTGCATGAAACATGCATATTTGTGAGAAATAATCAATTAAAAAGTTATGTTAAATTCCTCAAATTTTTACAAAGTCTTTGAAAAAGAGATATCTCATTGCTATTTAATCTTGTTTAATCCTGTTTAATAAGTAAACACGAAAATTTAGTAGTCTACTTTTTGATTGCGTAGACATCAAATGCTTTCAAAAGACTTTATAAGTTAACAGCTGTAATAACTCAATCTACAATGCACAATGCTATAAAAACATTGTTTTTGGAGTAACAAAACCCATTTCAAAAAACACGTTAAAGCTCTTTCACAATTTTCTGCTCTGTTTTTACTGGCATCCTTAGTTATAATGATTATTCATAACTTAATAGAAACACACTCGATGCTCTTAACTGAATCAATCTTTGTACAACATAAAACCCTACGAGATTACTAACACTATTATCTGTATAATTGTTCAAATAATTATCGTTAGTTATGATTGTTATCCTCGCAGCGTACTTCTGACATCTATAAATGCGTGTAACAAAATCTCGTGTACTTTTCCATAGATTCCGCGGAACCGCAGATCAAAACGTTCCATTTCTCCAACGTTCTGCAGCTGGGGATGAGAGAGTCTGTGCAATGCACAGTCATGTCAGGTGATCCTCCTTTCGAATTTTCTTGGTTAAAAGATGGGCGACCTCTCGTCGATTTGCGAGACGTGTCCATTCGCAAATCCGACGACTTCATGTCCACTCTGGTCATCACAAAGGTCAACGCGGACAGCAATGGCAACTACACTTGTCGGGTTTCCAACTCGGCGGGATATGACGAGAAATCGGCTGTTCTCTCTGCAAAGGGTGAGTGGTTTTCAATACTGAATTGATAGTCTGATAGCTTTATTTAAATTTGTATTCGAATAGCCTTTAAAATAACTACAATTCTTTTATTGAAGATACTTTCAGTTTGCCTTTTCTTGATTTTTGTATTGATCGATTATATTTGTTCAGCATTGTATATCATCTTACACATGTTATACTCTGATAACAAATAAAGTCTTTGGAATTTCCAGATTTAAAGCAACGTAGTTTGCACCTCTTTTAACTATTGTTTATACTGGCGATGGTTTTTTTGTTTGTCTATTATTTCTTGGATATGTTTGTTGTTATTGCTTCGTTTATTTTCTATTGATTGTTTTTTTTTCAGAAATAACTACTATTGGTATGAAATTTGTATTCAATATTATTAAAAGAGATTATTTGTAACCGTTATTTGATAAAGATTATGTATTAGATTTCGAGATTGATTGCATATTCCATGTACAACATAACATCCAAAATGCCTGCTTTTCTTAACAAAGTAAAATGATTTAAGCATATTTTTACAGAACAAGGAAGCTAAAATCAATCTTATTTATTCCAATGCATCTTTAACTTCCCTTGTTATGTTATTATGGAGTCGAAATGTTCAAATGCGGAAAATTAAGCACTTGCAAACATGATAAGATTCTCAAAAATCATTTCAATGAACCAGAAAATATCAGTTTCTTCTTGATGTAAAAAAAGGAATTATTGGGAGTTAATTTTGCATTTGTATCGGTCTTAATGTAGACACATATTTTTTAATGGTTTCACACAGCAAGAGAGAGAATGAGTACTATAAGTATTATAATTATTATTTACATTTGAAGAAAACGTGTCTCCCAACAAAAAAGAAGGGTTTATATGGCTTTTGTGTTTTGTTTCAGAAAAGCGCTAAATAAAATCAAAGTAGATTCTAAATAATATCAAATATTCAAGTTTCTGCATCCTTTTGCATTATTTTCAGTTGTAAAAAAATAATGGGAAAATTTTTAGGTTGTGGTCTTCGTGATTTCAAAAAATGCTATTACAATAATTATATAAATTTACATTTATAACATGCACAAAACCTGAATTTTTTTTTTACTGAAAAGATGCTCGAAGCACTCGGTTTGTATTTCTATTTTTTTTTTAATAAGCAACTCGTTCTCAGAATATATAACTCAAAATTGTAGAATCCCAGTATGTCTTATTCCATAATTTGTAAAGCAAAATGTCCAGAATTTAAACAAGGAAATCGCACGAGTTCAGGCCCAGAAACCAATCTTTCTTTCATTCAAGAAACGCATTTACAATTCAAGCCAAGAGAAATGTCAAACATGATGTGTGAAATATAAATTATGAGTATAATATGCGAATTTATACCAATGTTAACTAACCTTAGTCGTGATTCAGTATATCTCTAGCTACTGGATATCAAATCTACACCTCCTGCGATCTTTCCAGTAGTCTAAGCTGTTACTCTCATTTCGGCAGGGGCGTAGCTACCACCGTATCAGCCGTATTAATGCTACGGGGCCCCCAAGCTACAGGGGCCCAATATGTGTAACTACAGTACCACTACCAGGGATTTCTTTTCTAAAAAAGGGCCCCGAAGGGGTTTGATATAGGGCCCACTCAGAACTAGCCTAGCCAGAGCATTTCAGTGTCCCAGCGGGAAGAGGAAACTGGAGAATATAGTTATCTTCAGTTACTTTTTCAAATTTAGAATAATGAAGGTGGGCTTATTGTAAATGGAATAGATTCAAATTAGTCAAAACTCACAGAACGCTCGTAGAGTATCAAAACATAATTTTTATTATTTCTAAAAATGAACATGCTGGTACATAAGTATTCAACATAGTGTCAAAATAAGCAGAGTAATTTTATTTTCGTGTAAGTAATGATTCTTTGAAATTTGAACTTCCAATTCTTACCATTTTCGTCCAATTTCAAAATAGCTATTTAACTAAAGAATGTCCAAACCAGATATCGATTGGATGTTTTAAAATTTCAGCGGTTGGTTTGTGTAATAAATATATAACACTTACATTTGTATTGTTAAATGTTTTTCAAAACTTATGTTTTGATTTTCGGCCTCTGTGTGGCGCTAGTGATCCACGATGGAAATGTATTTCATACCCTGCACTCCTAAAGAGTCAGACATTTAAGTGTACTAGCATTGTTAAGAATCCATTGCAGTGAACTGATCCTTTGTTAAATAACAAGTCTCTCGAGATCCATTTTGCTGTGAGTTGCATAGTTTCTTAAATACATGTGTGTTTATTCATTTGTTAGCCTAAAAACACCCAAACGAATCGCATGTGTCAACATTTCTGCTGAAGGATAGAGAGTGTTGTTGAAAGATGGCGTCATTATTCTACATTATTGTGTTGTTTTTATTCATAGTGAAATCATCAGGAGGTAAGCACAAATCTTCGTACTCTTTTTATCTTCCATAATTACTCTTTGTTTTCTATTGCTTCAAATAATTCACACAGTGCCATTATTGCATTTTTAAATAGAAATACTTTACGTAAATATGTTTTGCTTATTCATGCCATCAAATGTTTAGCTCGTTCATTTAAATTTCTTTGCATTTGAGTATTTTTTCGTATTGAAATAAAGTAGACACACAAGATTGTAGTTTCAAAAGTATGAAAACTCTCTTTTATCAATTTACCAGTTATTTTGGATCAATAATTTGAATGATACGAAATTTCGGAATCTGTATTAAACTTAATTGCAGCAATTATATATTTTCTTATAATAATTATTTTTAAGAAACATTTTCCAATTTCACTTCATGTATGGTTTAATAGAACATAATTTATATTTTTCCCAAAAGGAAAAAAAAAAAAAAAAAAGAAGAATTTTAATCAAATAATAATTATTATTATGTGTCCATTTACATGCATTTTTAGAAGTTTACAAAATTTTAATTTCTCTTGCAATGAATAAACTTTTTTGTAAGAAAAATTAATCATTATTATATTATATTTTATGACACATTGATAAGTATATACATTTTTTAAAATTATTCACTGACAATAATTTGAACATCTATAGTAAGTGAGCTTTAGTTTGTGATAAAGAAAAACTATTATATTTAGTTAAAGTTAAACAATATACCGAAAAATACGGCGTATAACGCTCACTTTTAACACAAAAAGTACCATCGAAATGTGCGTTATATGCCAGGTATAAAAATTAGAGCTTAATAAATTTTAAAGCAGATAATCATAGAAAAAAAAACTAGATTATATATAGCGAAATATTGTTCATTTTAAAAAATTTCATTCCTTGTGAACTTTAAGGGCTGTAACTCTAGAAGTACACAATTTTTTTCTAAATCTCGGAATAATATCTCGAATAAATGACTTTAAAATATAAGAGCATTGCACACATACATTTCAGATCTCTTCGTAAAAAAGGGTATGCGCGTTATACGGCGAATATACCTAAACATTTAAAAATTGCAGCTTGAAAGTATAGGTGCGCGTTATACCAAATTTTTTACGGTACTTGTAATTTTGTGATTTATCGTTTAAAGGGGAATATTTTTAAATTACTGACGCGGGGATTATACAGAATTTAATTAGATGGGTAAGATTCTACATACGAGATGCAAAAGCAAAATTTAAATTATTAGTTTTGTGTGCATAATATTTTTCGTTTGTCATGTTTAATTTACTAAAACTTGTTTCCTTCAGAGCAGGGTGTACCGAAAATAAACCCATTTCACTTTTCCGGCGAACTGGACGTGGGAATGCGAGCGTCCGTCCAGTGCGCGGTCATCTATGGTGATCCTCCATTCGAATTCTCTTGGTCAAAGGATGGACACAAATTGATGGACGTTCGAAGCGTTTCTATTCGGCCTTTCGACGACTTTACGTCCACCCTAGTCATTGCTAAAGTAGACGCCGACAGCAACGGTAATTATTCATGCAAAGCAGCCAACTCTAAGGGATTCGATGAAAAATCAGCTTTGTTGTTGGTGAAGGGTAAGCAGCACACATACTATTAAAATGTAAAACTTGTATTTATTTTTATTATACTCCAGAAAGATGATAATTTAGATTTAAATGCTCCCAATCTATTATCTTTTTCAGCTTGTTTCTTGGTGAATTGTTTGGAAAATAAGTTTATGATCCGCAGTGCTTTAGTATGTATTTGTAAATTGCTTCTATGTTTCGAGCTAAGTAATATGCTTTTTTCGCACAGCTAAAAAAAGTATTTTAATATTGTTTTGAGTAAGACGAATTGTTATCTTTCTTGTTATGTATCAAATTTTGAAGCTTTTATTTTTTTATTTTATAGTTAAACGGAATTTGTGTTTATCAATATTTATTGCTTGTACTTTGTTGATCTACAACGACTTACGGCAAATCTTTAAATAAGTACGCTTCGTTCATGCAGGTTTTTAGTTTATCATCTTTGGAAAAGTTCACATGTATATTTGGTGCAAAGAGGGATTACTTCTGGTTCATTCTTTAGATGTGCCCATACACAAAACAGGTAACATGAGTGATTCAAAAGTGGATGCTGTCAGCAATGGGAATTTCAATTGTCGGGTTTCAAATAAAGAAGAATTGGACGAGAAATAAACCGTTCTCTCTGTGAAGGAGAGCATTAAGCATTACATTGAAAAAATATTAAAGAATTTCTTAAGGGTATTCATATAAATAACACTGTACGATATAATTTTACATTTGTATTTGCAAAAACTTCGAAAACGTTGGAGATGCCCTTTCAGTACTTAAATAAAACTTTTTGACATTGTATCAATATTTTACTACTCATAGTTTTATAGATCTCTTGTAAAGTTTACGTAATTTCATAGACTGTGTCCTTGAATCTTCTGAACATGAGTGTAACACATTTTATGCTGAAACGATGGTTCTTCATTAGTAATGTGTTTAAAAAGACACACAAAAAGTGATCGTCGTGGGTTTACCTCTTAAAAAATTGCATTAGTAACTACTAGCGTTACTATAGATCATGCAATTGATATTATGATTGATCTTTTATAATTAGTGTAATATGTGATTACTAACATGATTATACTTCTAATGATGTTTTTCATAATAAAGGAATTAGTAGGAAATTTCAGACAAAGGAAAGGGTTCCAAATTATCCTTTTGTTGAATAGTTTCCGCAGAATGTTACATAACTTCAAAAAGAACCTGCGAAATGCTTCAACATCACATTATACTTGTCTAGTGATGTTGTTTATCGCTTCGATTCTATTTTCTGCTTTCATTATTACTGAATTGGGGGAGGTTGGTCTTTTTTTTTTTAGATCGTATAAATTTAGCTCTCCATGAATATTCCGTTGAATAATGTCATGCTTCAAATCAAAGCGTAATTGGTGATGTTGCGAATAATTTGTTTCGGTTATGAATAAAAGAAACTTCTGAACATCTTTCGTTTAATCTATTGGTTGTAATTATATCAAGGTCAGATACGCAGATGACTTTGCCCTTTTTTTCACTCGACATAAATTATGAATTAATGAAAAAAAAAAGGTTCGTTACATATTGTGATTTTTGTCTTGTGTGTATACAAAGATTCTGATATCAATCAATACGCCAGCGTTTGTAAGATACATCGAAATGCGAAACACATGAAATCGTTTTTAAAATTCGTTGCAAAATAACAAAATTTTCCAACATTACATTTTTTTGTTATTGTTATGTGAATATAGTGATATAAGATGGTTTTTCTTGTGAAAAAATGGTTACAAAGTCAAGTGTTTGATTAATTTAAATAAATTTATACAATAGTTTCCTCATTACTTCATGTTTTAAGCGTTTAATTATTTCATAATCATAAGTATTTTAAATTTAGTCAATTCTTCTAATTAATTTTTCCTTGTTCTTTTTCTGCCAGCTACAATTTAAACCCACTATAATAAATAATTTTACAAACTGTTCATGAAACTTCTATTTATGTTTTCTGCCTCTGTGTGACGTTAGTGATGCACGAAGAACATTTATTCCATTGCATTGCATGCAGCTTTACAAGCATCCATTGGAGTGAGACAATTGTATCAACTATATGTACGATCTTTACCTTTGTATTCCAATCTTCTTTCACAAATGCCAAACTCTCGTTTTTGCTTCACTATTCATAAACACTATTATTCATAAGTATTTTCATATTGATTGATTAAAAACTGTTTAATTAATCTATACACTTGCTGCATTTTTGAGGAATGGAGAGATTATAGTTGAAAGACGGTGTTGTTATTGAGTATCGTGGTGGTGCTTCTGTTCGCTGAGAAATCTTTCGGAGGTAAGTAAAAAAGTTACATTTTTGTCTCCAAATTTGTGCGTTGATTTTAGTTTTTGAAAAAGCTTGTGATATCATTTGAATTTGTTTCTAAATGAAAATGTTTAAGTAAGCACTTAAAAGAACTCAAGAGCTCTTTCTCTCTATGCTTTATTGTTACAGTTCTTTCGAATTTCTTCATTTTAAGTATAATACTGTAATTGAGTGTTTTTAGAAGTGTAAGAAAAGCTCTTCATGTTTTAAGCTTGTGATAGGTTTTTAATTATCAAGTCTTGCGATTAGTAGACCAAAGAGATGATGTTGAATTTTTAAATATGCTCGATCTACTAAAATTATTTTTCAATTGAATGTAATTCATGTAAAAACGCAATTCAGATCAATGAATCTAGTACATCTTTTTCATCTTCAGGAAAATATGCAGTTTAAAAAGATGTATAAAATCAGAACAAGCTCAGATATCAAACGAGTAAATAGGATTTAATGCGATTTTATTGATTAATTACCTTTAATGCAATTCGATTGTATTATCCAATTACTTTTAAAACTCATATTTTGTTGACTAGGAAAGAGAGAAAGTATGTGAAAAGATTTAGCTTATAAAATAAAAAGGTCTATTGTTTGATTACTATGCATTTTGATTAGTACTTAAAGAATAGTCAATTACACATTTTTAGAGTTCACATGAATGTAACTGAAAATATTTAAAAAATTATAATGCACTAAGTTTGAGAGAAAGAATTTCTGGTTATCTAAATGTATACGAAATCTTTTTTTTTTTCGAAATGAAAAAAAAATTACTATTCAAAAATCAAATAATGTGGTAAAATTATATCGTTTAAAATTTAGAATTAATCAAAATTACCACCTAAGGAACATTAATTAAAGGGCAGTTGCACAAAATCTTTTACCCGACTTTTTTTCATTGCGTTTGTTGAATAGGGATCAACTGTTATAATGTATGAGTACTATAGTTTTTTACTATATGTATGTACATATATAGAAAATGTTTCAAATTTCTTAGAATCGGGTGTTCCGAAAATAAATTCTTTCCACTTCTCTGGCGAACTGGATGTGGGAATGCGAGCGTCAGTCCAGTGTGCGGTCATCTACGGAGATCCACCATTCTAATTCGTGTGGTCTAAAGATGGACATAACTTGGTCGACGCAAGTGGAGTTTCTATTGGAAAGTTCGATGATTTCACGTCGAATTTGGTCATCTCAAAAGTTGACGCTGATAGTAATGGCAATTATACTTGTCGAGTGAGCAATTCTAAGGGTTTCGATGAAAAATCCGCCGAACTATATGTAAAGGGTAAGTATTCTCTCCTCTAAAGTTGCTTTCGTTTAAAAGAAATGAAAAAAAAATGATTTTTAATATTTTATCTAAATCAATACTGACGTTTCTTATTCGCTTATTTTAAAACATGTTTACATGTTCTGCACTCTGAAGAACTCTTGTGTTTCTATTTATTACTGTTGATTAAAATACAATATATTCCATACTATAAGAATCTTTTGAATCGTGATATTTTTATGTTAAATTATTTTATGTCACAGAAGAAAAATTTTAAATTTATTTATTTTTTTTTCTTGTTATGCATGTAGATTTTACTTTTTGCTAAAAAATGGAGATTTCGAATGTTTTTAATCATTTGTAATACTCTGTATTCCTACTTCACAATTATTCCTATTCTTTTGAATCACAAAATCTGTTCTAATACAAGCTTCTTATCATTTTATGTATCTTAACTCTCCATTGAATAGATTGTGTATACGCATAATAAAGTATCTTTTCTGGTTGTAACACAATTAGATCAAAAATACTTTTTACGAGAATATGAATTTCGTCATTTGTAGCTCTCTTCAATCGTTTTGCATTTATTTCATTAACATTCTTTCAGTTTTGAAATAGCAGCATCGGATTATGTTTACAACTATATATTGGATTATTATTCAAATAGAATTGCATAAAAATTCAATGTATTTGGATTATAAATTTCTTTTACGAAAAAATTTTTTACATTTTTCATCCGTTCTCTAGTCACATTCCTCTTTGTTTTTGCCAAAAGACGGATGATATTTACTTTGAATAATTAAAAAGAGTAAAAATGAGTTGAAAATTTTTTTCAGCGTAACACATTGTGTATGAATCATTTTTTTCAAGTCCTTTTTGTTCCCGAAAATTTTTATTTCAAAACTATTTTTATGATTCAAAAGAATACACTATAAAAATTAGCAACCTCTGATTGTACGACGCAATACGACTTTGGGTATCATTTTTCCAGTCAAAGTGGGCTTATTTAACGAAATACAAACTTGTGTAGAGTTACTACAACTATTTCGACAATTTCGGACTATTTATTACTTTTATGTTTCATAATATCGTTGAATGTCGAAGTAACGACAACAAATTTGAAAAAAAAATCATTTCATTGTGTGATCCATTTGATTTATTAACTCATAGATAAAGTGGTTATTGTACAGAATGTTTTGTCTTCTCTGAAAATACTGTTTATACATATACACATATATATATATATATATATATATATATATATATATATATATATATATATAATATATTATCTATAGTTCGAAATAACTTCATAAGAATGTCTATGGATTGTGCATCTTGTTGAAATATCGAATTATTTATTCTGACCAGGGGCCTAGCTATCGCCGTATCAATAATACGGCTACAGGGGCCCCAACATGGGCAACTACAGTCCCACTAAAAGGACTCCCATATCTAAAAAAGGGCCCCGAAGGAGTTTTGATACTGGGCCCTCTCAGAGTTACGTCCGTGATTCTAACTAATGATATATTGTTTTCTTGCACATTAGCTGAACACGAAGAATTATTAAATTTTTTACACCTCTTTCACATTTCAATATTATAAATATTAAATGATCAATGTCATATTATTCATTAGATATTAAAGAAAATTGAAAATTTGCTCACAGTAAGTAAAAAAAAAACCTATATAAAGCCACATTTTATTTAATGATAGATCTATGAATATACCAAGAATTTGCGTGGTGATTCATTTGGCAAGTAAAACTACATTTCACTATACTCAGTTCAAGCATCATTACTATTCCTTAAGGATTCCATATATTCTAATTTTTTGTTCGAAAACGTTGAAAAAAATATTTTAATTGCCACTAATCATTCTTAGAACTTCTCTTATCGGTTGCATGCCCCTGTGTGTCGCTATTTGTCTATCACGAACATCTTTTATAGCTTTGCGTTTTAAAAGATTTGAAAAGTCAGATATTTTGATATCCTTGTGTTTTTTGTGTGTTCCGTCTGTACTGCTGTTAATCTGCGAATTAGTTGTGAATAGTTGAAAAATACAAAAATTTCTGCGTTATATATATATATATATATATATATATATATATATATATATATATATATATATATATATATATATATATATATATATATATATATATATATTATTTAAGGAAGAATTATCATGTTTCAAAGATAACTCTCTTCACAAACGTTGCGTTGCTGAAGTTAATCACCACATGACTTCTTTTCACTCAGAAAACTTATTTACAACTCTCAAGTCAAGAGATAAAAGTATGAACAGAACAAAATGCTATAATTAGAAGTAGTGGATATAAAGTACAAGTTGAAACCATTCCTAACTCTAACCTTAATCGCGACTCAGTTCATCTCGCTAACTACTGGATATCAAACCTACAACGCCTTCTTCTTTCCAGTTGTCTTAGCTGTTACTCTCATTTCGGTGTCACAGCGAGAAGGGAAAACTGGCGAATATAGTTATCTTCAATTGTTTCCGTAAATTTAGAATAATGAAGGTGGGCTTATTGAATAGATTCAAATTTTGCAAAACTCACAGAACGCTCGTAGAATATCCTTGGAGCATTTCTGAAAACAGAAATGCTGGTACATAAGTATTCAACATAGTGTCGAACTAAACGAAGGGTAATTTTATTTTTATGTAGCTTATGATTCTTTAGCATTTGAATATCCAACTCTTGCTATTTTCGTCCAATTTCACAATAGCTATTTAACTAAAGAATGTACAAACCAGATTTCGATTGGATGTTTTAAAATTTCAGCGGTTGGTTTGCGTAATAAATATATAACACTTACATTTGTATTGTTAAATGTTTTTCAAAACTTATGTTTTGATTTTCGGCCTCTGTGTGGCGCTAGTGATCCACGATGGAAAATGTATTTCATACCCTACGTAGCGAGCACTCATAAAGAGTCGGACATTTATGTGTACTAACATTGTCAAGAATCCATTGCTGTGAACTGGTCCTTTGCTAAATAAGAAGTCTCTCGAGATCCATTTTGCTGTGAGTTGCATAGTTTCTTAAATACATGTGTGTTTATTCATTTGTTAGCCGAAAAACATCCAAACGAAACGCATGTGTCAACATTTCTGCTGAAGGATAGAGTGCTGTTTAAAGATGGCGTCATTATTCAACATTGTAGTGTTGTTTTTATTCATTGTGAAATCATCAGGAGGTAAGCATAAATCTTCATACTCTTTTTATCTTCAATGAGTGTTCTTTGTTTTCTATTGATTCAAATAGTTCACACAATGCAATTATCGCATATTTAAATAAAAACATTTTACGTAAATAGGTTTTGCTTCTCATGCAGTTATATGTTTACCTCTTCCATTTAAATTTCTTTGAATTTGAGTATTTTTTCGTATTCAAATCCATTGAAAGAAAATAAATGCAAGATTATAATTTTAAAAAAATAAAAACTCTTGAATTTAGCCATATATAAATGTACCAGTTATTCTAGATCAATAACTTGAATGATAGCAAATTTCGGAATGTTTTATGAATAATGATAATATTGATGTTCTATCTGTGCTGAATTTAATTGAAGATCTTCTTGTAATAAACAATAATGTATCCCATATTTTCCAATTTCATTTCACACATTTGATGTAGCGGAATGTAATTTATATTATTACTAACACGGAAAAAATTTTTAATAAAGATTTTCATAAAGATTTTCATATAAAAATGTTAATACTATATTCTATTACATTTTATTTAGAAATCATATAAATTACCTTTTTAACTGATATGCAGCTCTCATTTAAAAGCAACCAGTTAGAAATAGATAAACCATGTAACTATTATTTTTCTTCCATGTAATTTAAGTTTTACTTTTTTTAGGGAAATAGTATAACGTGAAGAACTGAGCACAGCAGTGCATTAAAAAAAGGAATAAGTTATTTGCTGAAAAAGCGTTGAGTTTATTATTTCAATAAATTAAGTGTAGTCTTTTACTAAAAATTTAGAAGATTCAGAATGAGTGAAAATCTGGGTTATATCGCAAAATGTATTGTTCACATTTTATATATTAGCGATATTGAAAAGGATACAAAATCTTTCATATTTCTTTAAATAGACAAAATTATAATGAATAAAGCCACGTATTTATTAACTGTGTGGCATGCGTAACTTATAAGTATAAGCTCACTATTATTATTGCTTGTGTTTTTGTTTTAGTTATTTCTCTAAACTAAAAAAATCAATTTTCTTAAAAAAATGAGAAAAATTTATTTTATATTATATCTATATATATATATGAGTAATCTATTTGAATTTTGTTTTTAACGTCACTCTTCATCTTAGATGAAGGTATTCCCAAGATAGGACCATTTCATTTTCATGGAGAGCTGGTTGTCGGAATGCGAACCTCCGTGTTGTGTGCCGTCATCTTCGGAGACCCTCCCTTCGATTTCACTTGGCTCAAAGACGGACAGAAACTATCCGAAACGCGCTCAATATCTGTCAAAACTATTGACGATTTCACGTCTAACCTGGCTATTTCTAAAGTAGATGCGAACAGCAATGGTAATTACACCTGCAGAGCTTCCAATTCAAAAGGATTTGATGAAAAATCTGCTTTGCTTTCCGTGAAAGGTAAATGTATTTCAATTTTCCTGTTTTGAAATTTCAAAAAATAAAAGAAGCACCCCAATCTTCCAACATTCGCAGTAAAAAGTGTAGAGATATTTTTAATTTTTGTTTTTAATTGTATAAAGAGGGCTACACACATCTGTTATCGGGTCAAACGTTTTCTTCCCATTTGAAGATTTTTCTTGGGACTAGGCGATATATACTTTGCCACATAATTGTAATCAAAACCTTGTGTAGTTATAAAATTATGCTAAAAGTTGTTGCGGTAAAATACTTTTCTGAGCACTAAGTTCTATAATCATATTATGGAGATAGTCTCATGATCTGTCTGTAGTATATTTTAATCTCTTATACAAAAAAGAACCAATATTAAACACAAGAAAAATGTGCTGAAGTGTAAAAATAGGAATATTGTATTTTAAATTCTGTTTTCTCTTACTACCATGGCTTAGAACAGCGATACTGAACCTACGGCCCACAGGGGCCTTTTTAAGTGACTCGATCATGGTCGATTGCTCTGAGAAATTCATTTATTTATGAAAATTTGGTGGGAAATTCTTTGTTAAAAAATCAAATATATCAATTTTTCTTTTTTGCAATCGGTGTCGTATGGGTGCGAACTGATACCTTTTTTTCTGATTAGTGATAATAGGTAACAGTGGTGTAGCGACCATTTTATGAGTGGAACTTTTTTTTTATAACTATCTTTCATATCTTGCAAGCGAAGAAAATAGATTGTTTCAAGACGATTGGGAATTTGACTATTTTGTAGTGAAAAACAAGTATGGTTCCGTAATTGTTTGATTTGTCACGAAAGTGTATTTAAAAAATATCAATGAACAGGAATCGTTCAATGACACTTTTTCTCGAAGATTTCTTTCAAGAGGTGATAAATGGGCTTTCTTGAATTATCTTTACAACAGCAAAAAAGCGCTTTTTCAGTGGTAATGCCACAGCGGTAACAAAGGCACCCTATAAAATTTATAATATTATTGGTAATCATAGGAAACCGTTTACTGATGCAGAAATTGTGAAAGCTGATTCTTAAATGCTTCCAATTTAGAAACATTTAGCGACAAAAATAAAAAATAATAATTAAAAAAGGGAAAATAAGAGTTTTAATATATTTTGATCAATCTCGATTTGGTTATCTTTGTCAAGAAAAAGGAAAAAATACAGGATTTTTAAAGAAAGAACAAATATTTAAATACAAAAAAGGAAGTAAAGTAGTTGCAATTATTTTGGAAATACTTATTTCATTAATGACTTAATTTTAGAGAAGTAAATGGAAATAGCTTTGAAATAAAACAAATTGCAATTTAGAGCGAAAATATAATCAAAATGTTTAATTGTTTCCTTCTCATTTGTGTTCATTTTCCCCTATTTATTCTTAAGGTAACCTTCAGTTGTGTTTGAATATTTCTGCAATAAGAAAGCAAAGCTACCTTTTCGAATTTTCAAATCTCCTCTTGTTGCCTTTATCTGCATGATTCACTTAGGATATTTCAGTGCTAATCTGGACTTGAGGATTTAGCGTTTGGTTACTGTTTTGTTAAAGTAATACGATTAATTAGTTTCAGTCTATTTTCAGTGCTCAAACTGTAATGTGTACATTGCATCATTTTTAACTTTTAAAAAATTCTGTTCTGTTTTAAATCAAGTATGAATTTTGAAGCGTTATTAAAAGTACACTTGGAAAATGCTTTTTTTAAAAATGCCTGTATCCAAAAGAACGAGAACATGAATTAAATGGGGAACACATTTTCAGACAGAAAAATGTCTCAATTTTCATAATTATTTGCATAGTAGTAATTCATACACCCGTTTATAATCTAGCGTTATTAAAATTTCAAAAGACTTCATAAAGAATTAATTTTCCCTTTTAACATGTTTATTTAGCATTAAGGTGTGGAAGAAAAAATACGAAACATTTTATGTCTGAAATACTAGATCAACCTAGATAAAAATGTGTAGTGTGACAAAATATGTTATTCTCTCTCTCTTTATAGGATAGTGAGGTCAGAATATGATATTAATGCTAAAATATTTTCATCACAGAAAAAAAAAATGTTCTAAACTCGGTCGTATTCCTTAACATTACGCGAAGCCAGCCTTTTAAGTAATTTTCTCAGACTCTATGGAAGTGTTGATTTCTAAATTGTTATAGGGTAAAAGTGACAATTGTGTTCTTGTAAAATGAAGAGAAAAAGATAGTTTATTATAAAGACACTGATAATTATCGCTTAAATTTTGTATGTTCTATAGTGAACTTAGAACATGAATAAGAGCACCCTTACTCTTAGAACGTTCACTACCAACGAAGAACGTCTTCTGCGAACTAATTCATATAATAATCTTCAATTTTTTAACGAATAATCCAATCATTAATCTAATGATAAGATTCAAGAAGACATATTTGCTTAGTGTATCTGTATTTTTTATTTTCTCAATGATGTTAAATTTTTATATCTTAAAAACTATCACAAATTGTGTACCAATGATTTTGGTTTTGGTGCTGCCATCTACTGGATAAAATGCATTCTAATTTTGGTTACTGTTTTACTTAAAGAATAGTCACATTAAAGCTAATCAATACTTAAAATAAGATTTGATGTCCCTTTTTTCATATCGATTTCTAACTCTTCTATTTTAAATTTGTATATATATCTGTCAAACTTGTTTAAGTATTGATTATAATTTGTTGTATGAGTGTGTGTTTGTCACTGGAATGAAGTTTCGACAATTCTCAATATCTCCGTTTCTATAATGCATATCATGGAATCCAAGATCACCGACACTAATTCACTCTACATAGAGTGGGTAACTTATATTTTGCATTTTATTTATATGTTTCGTTCAGATTAAGTAACATGATATTCGTTGGTAAAATCTATACGAGGCTATTTCAAATCATTTAATCATTTTCATGGTCGTTTTTAAAAGGAAGGGAGAAGAATAATAGCTTTAAAAAGGCTTAGTTTGGAGAAAATAGGGAATGAGGGGTTTTTGGCGTGTTTTCTTTATTTTTATTATTTTTCATTTCTCTCTTTGTTGACATTTTTATCGAATGTGCATTTAAATTCTGATATTTATTCAGATTATATGCCTTTTACTTAGAGTATGTCTTCTAAGCACTATAGTTTTCGCTATAAAAATTATATCGTCTTGAGTGTTTCCTTAGTTTTCAGTGTGTAGTATAAGACAAAGACTTACTTATATAATAAAGGTAAATCCATCATCTTTGAAAAATTATGTATGTTTTTAATTTTATTATTTAGTTAAAATAATCTTAAATCAAACGCGTTTAAAAGAAATTATGAGTATAAAACATTTATCACTCATTTTCATTTGTATTTTCAGCAATTGGATTTTCATCACGCTTTAATTGTAGTCTTTCAACTGACATTGTTCTCAAATTAATTAATATTGTTTCTGTTTCATTTATAGAATTTACTTTATATTTGTTATATTTGGCAAACATTGGATTAAATTAACATTTTAAAATTCATTTAACGAAATACTTAATTAATGAACATTGATACATATTTTATTTAGATCTAAATAAATATTTTATTAGATCTAAAAGAATATATATTTATTATAGCTTTTCGACATATATTAAAAAACGGGTAGTTTTCTGACTGCTTTTTAAAACCTGCGTAAGTTAACGCATAAGCAATATATTGACTGTCTACATTTCAGTTCCTGTGTCTCTTACGTATTTCACAAGAAACTATTTTTAACTCATTTCTCTGAGTTATTTAAATACATTTGAAATATATTTAAGCAAATGCACGTAGTGTATATTGTTCTTATGATTTAAGCTTTGGTTGTGATATATGGAAATGAGCAAGCAATAAGATGAAATGTAAGATTTGGTTGCGAATATTAAAAAACAAATCACTATTATTGTTATCTCAACGTTTTCAAAATTCTATCAACACGTATTTCTGCTTTATATGGTTTTAAAAATGTTTCAGATTTAATCACATATTGTTACATTTTCTGTTACTATGTGGCGCTAGTGCCTCGATAAGGACATGAGCCTCACTTAAAACGCACTCTCGGCCCATTCTCCATCTTGTTTGTTTTGTCTTTCCCTGAAGACAAAATAATTGTTGCGATGTTTATGCCCCATATTTGAAGGATTTGCATTGTAATTTGTTAATCAGTTTTGTCAAGATTTATCCTATGGAGTGATATCAGTGTTCAGCAGATCGTCTAATTAGAATGAAGATATTTGCGTCTGCAGCTGTACTTCTCATAGTTCTGAATGGAGTTTTTGCAGGTAAGCCAAACATTTTTCTACATATTTATATATCAAATGTATAAATATATATTCTCAGTTTCTTTTAAGATATCTGAGTTTCTTATCTTATGCTTAAAAATTATGTGGACTTTATAGCTTTGTGTTGTACAATTTAAGCAATGACTGTAACGTTTTTAGCTTCGTGGTTTTAGTTTTCGATTCCTGTTGTGTTTTAGTTGGATACATAACCCAATTTACAATGAACGTAATTATCTTCTCTAATTCAGGAATGCTATGGAAATCGGTAATGAATTGAGGTATGATTTATTTGACAAAGTAATATTTTTTTTGTAACTTGTTGAGGGAAAATTTTCAAATAGAAATTGTGTTCTCTAAATGTGTAAGAAATTCGCTAATATGTACTGAAAAATTTAATTCTTAATACAAAACAAAAAATAGTTATAATTTATCATAAAATTTACTGATCTGTTCAATATTTCGATTTGATTCCATGTATATCAAACGTATTTAAATATTCTTTCTTATTAATAACCATATATTTGTTGATTCGAAAAAAATTATTTGCATAGTTTTATAAATCACATATATAAGTCTTAGTAAGAAAGTTACCTACTGATTCTTTTAAACATTGTAATTAATTCTTCAGAGCTTAGATACGGGTACAAAGAGAACTTAAATGGAAGAATAACAATACCTTTAATTTTGAGTATCATATGCTTCTTAAGTTATATACAGTTGGTGTATCATCTGTTTTACTTAAAAAGCAGCTTGTCTATAAAAAATTTGATTGATGTATATTGATATTTTAAGGAGATGCATTAAGGCTAAAATTATTATTTAAAAGAAAATTACTTCCTTATATTCCACGAATACATAATGATACTAACTTAATTAGTGTAACACATAGTTGAATAAATAATACGTATTTTTATAAGAAAAAAAGGCCCTGATTTCTTTTCTATCGCCTGAGAACACATGGAATAAGTGTTTAAAGTATAGCAAGATTAAAGTAAAGTATAGCAAGTAAAGAGCATAGTTACGACATAAAATTTGACTAAATATCTCTATTCCTTTAATAATTTATTCTCTATTGGTATTCTCAATTCACGGAAATATTTTTGTAAGAATTCCTTTTGAGCTTAAAATTAAGATTGTAATTATTTTTGAATACTAAAAAGACAAATGTGTTAAGTTTGGTGAAGATAAGTGTTGTTGAAAAAACTTTTTTTAATGAAACCTCTTTGATTGTGGGTCTCAAGTTTTGATTATGTAATGGAAAATTAATATTAAAGTACATTTTCACATTAACAATAAAGTTGTGCAGATTTTGCAGTGAAACAAGATGTAGTATCTTTGTGTGTGATATTGCCAGAGATTAAATTCCTGAGAGTCTTCTCTTAACATCAAATTTATATCTATAGAAATATATTCAAATTTTGTGGGAAGGTCTAAATTGATCTGAAATGACTAGTTTCCAGATATTTTGGCTTTTCACAAGCGCCTTATATGTTAATTTATGCTGGAAAATACTCGTAGAAATATAAATTTATCCCCTATTCTCTGTGTAGAATTAACTCGATTAAGTTTGCTGAACCTTGCAAAAAAATGCAGTTTTGATCAAATTATTTTGAATTGAGACACAATCTAACTTAATTTTAGCTAATCGTCCTTGGAAAGGCTTTCAAATCCTAATAAAAAATATTAAAGTAATGATTCAAAAACAGGCTCAAAATCGAGAAACTACGATTATTTCTGTCTTTTATATGAATTCTATAATACTATATGGTATTCTGGTAAGAAGTATATAATTTTCTTTCGCAGATGCTCCAAAGTTGAGTCCTATGCATTTCCCCAACGAATTAGATGTCGGGATGCGGGCTTCTGTGCACTGCATCGTAATACAGGGGGATCCTCCCTTTCAGTTCTCGTGGCTGAAAGATGGTCAGCCCCTGATGGAAAAGTCGAGCGTATCCGTCCGAAAGACGGATGACTTCACGTCCAACATGGTCATCGCGAAAGTAGACGCCGGAAGCAATGGTAATTACACGTGCACGGTGACCAACTCGAATGGCAGTGATCTAAAGTCAGTGGTTTTGTCGGTGAAAGGTAGGATTTGGTGAACACATTTCCAGTTATTTGTTAAGTACATCATTTATGTGAAACACATGTTGTATTTTGTCTAATTTATCATTTATATTAGTAGGAATATCATTATTTTAAAAAATAACAATAAAAATTTCTGCTGTTCTTTACTATTGTACGATTGATACATGAAGTCAAAACTATGTGAAAAGATATTGTGCCGTTCATTTCTTAGTTATTTATATGAATTTCTTCATTTACGTATTGGTAACACGATATTTTAATCTTTTTTGGGCTCTCTGATTACTTTAAATTTTTTTTAAAAAAAACGCAAATGCAATTCTTTATTGGTTTAATGTCACGTCTAAAAACTTTAAAAGCTGTTGCTGCAACTGCTAGAATAATGTAGCGTTTCCTATAGTATTAAAAAAAATAAGTATTGTATTTTGTCTTAATATTACATGAACTCGTTATCTACTGATGTACTTTCTTCTTAAACCTTGTGAAGGTCTCCTTGGACCTCACTTTGAGAACGAGAATAAATAGGAGTCATGTAAGAACCAGAAGCCATTTTTATAAACAACTTTCTTTATTTGGTTATCTTATCCAAATAGAATCAAAGACTTATTAACAAATATATCTAACTAGTATTATGAGGTTTTAAAAGGTAATATCCTTTAAATTAACTTAATTAATGATCCAATTAATTAACAATTAAATAACGATCACGCAGAGATTACCACGATAAGAGATCCCAGAATTATATTTAATAATGTTCCTATTGAACATTTAACTTTAATCTCACTCTTAAAACTTTAATTATAAATCAATAATTACCAACGGAATCTCAACTCTTCTTGGGGTTAAATTATCTCCAACAAGAAATCTTCAATTTAACTTCACTATAACTTTCTGCTTCAATCTCTATCTCCTACTGCTCTAACTTTACTATTCCGTTTGACTTAAATACTTTATCTAATCTGCATAACAAGGAATCCTGTCCGCTTTTTGGAGTTGATTGGAAATAGGTAGGGAATTAAATTTCCCTAAAAAGGACGACTCAGAAGGTTAGTGATAAAGTTCCGTATAGATTTGTCACAACCTTCCAACTTCAAATACTTTCAATGCGGAAAAAAATCGCAGTTTGATATTGTTCTCTTTTGGAAAAACTATTTAAGAAATTTTTAATACATTGAACGATGAATATTACTGTATACTTTAGAATTACGAATTTATTTCGTATTTACACAAATAAAAAAACAGAAGATTTTGTTCTAGGTACATATTTATGTACTTTGTACAGCAGCATTAGAAGATAACTATCTTTATCTTTTGAATAATTTTGTGCGAATAAATTATTTGGGATTAAATAAAACAATCCTGGGACCCGGAGGCGAATGCAAACGTTTCGTTCGATGCTCAAAATATCCGTGAAATTTGTTTTTGATTCAATCAACATGCTTTTGCAAAATGTTTTAGATTAACCATTGTGGAGGAGTATTTTACTTCGATATATTTCTCGTGTCGTTAATTTGTGAAATAAATTTTGAAAATGTAACAGGGGGTCAACAGAAGATGTCTGTAAAAGTGTTTAGGTACAAGTAGCTCATTTATTCTTTCTACGAATCTCTTTTCACGTGAATATTGACTGAAGTTTATCTTGGGAAGTATAGATTAATACAATCTTAGATTCGTCTTTTTATGTAAAATTAACTTTGTTGTAAAAATTGGGAGAACAAACTACGAAAAAAGGAAAGTTTTCTTGACTTTGAAACAAAGATTTAAAAAAAAAAAAAACGTCAGTTTTTTATGGCTTGAAAATAGCTTCGTATCATGGTTTTAATAAAGTTTTTATATGTGGTTTGCATTCAATTTTCTTTTTAATAAACAGCGGTATTGACGTAAAACCTGAATCCTTTTGCATTTATTTTATTAGAAACAGAATCAATCTGACTTATTTCAATCCAAATGAATACAATCTTTAGGAATGATCTACTTCGAGATTAAAAAGAATATTTCAAAGACGTATCGTAGCTGTTTAATGGTGATTTAAAACTAAACTGTCTCATTCTCGATATGTTTCTGAAAGGTACAGGATTCTATTATTACACTGCTATTTTTTAAAAGTTAAGTGTGAATATTTCAATTATAATTAAAGCTACATTATTGTCACATCTCTATAATTTGTACAACTGAGCAGTCCGAGTGGTTTACTTCGAGATTAAAAATCATTTATATGAACCTTTTCATTCCATTTTTAGTTCCTATGTGGCGCTAGTGATCTGTGATAGCAGGAATGAATGTAAGCTAGCTTAATGTTAATTTTGAATCATTCATTTAGTAGCAATCGCAGTTGCTGTAGAGTTGGTTCACCATTTATTGTACTTCGGGCTTCTTCACTTGTGATTCAAGTTAATAAGCTTTTTTGTGATCTTGCCAATATATACTCAATAGCGTTGTCATCTTGAACAAGGATTTTTCATAGCGATGACTTCTATTAAAAGTACCGCCGTGCTGTTGTTCATCTTCAGCATCTTTACGAAAGCTGCAGGTGAGTGCCTTTTGGAACTATTTGATTAGTTATTCATGTGCACAGTATTTAAATAGATTCAGCCAGTTTTTACTGATAATTTTTAATTCATTATGAAATATTCAAAAACATTTTTATATATGTATAAAGAAAGAATGTTTTTCCCCCTATACATTTCCATTGCTGATATTATCTTGTACTGTCAATCATTCAATTATTGATGTAGTATGTATTATGCTGTAAAGGACTACTTAAATATGAATGTTAATAAGTCGCATTGATGTGAAAATATTAAATTTTAAAATGTCGATTGGAAATAAATTTCCATAGACCATTCAATATTATTGATTCTCTTATAACTTCACGTTAATCCGTTTACATTAACAGAAAATTTTCGTTGAGATTTCCTTCAGAAGAAAATTGTGTACATTTCGATTTTATATACATTTCATAATTTTTTGCTTTCCAATTACATATTTTAAAAACTGTGTGCAGAAAGTTGTATTTTAAGCAAAATTTTCTGTCAACAAAAATATTTTAAGAAAACACACTTTTTTACAACTAAGTTTTGATATTTTAATAAAACGAATTGTGAATAATTTAAAAGTTTAAATCGATCTATCCTGAAGTGTGAGGACGGATAATTCAAATAAAAGTCTTCCTTTTTCCCCAAGATTTTTATCTTTTTATTTCCTGAATCAATTCTGAATTTAAATTTATTTCTGTTAAAAAGACGAATAAATATTTACATCGTCATAATTTATTGCCGAGAGATAATAATGGAATCTCAAATATCCTTGAGAGTGTAATCTTTTGAGACACAACTTTTTTTTATCCTATATAGCAGCAATTCTCAAACTGTGGGGCGCGAATATATGGAAAATTCGAAAAAATAAAATATTATTTAAACAAAAATTATTAATTTACGAATTAAACAAAATTCATTCTAACATAATAAAATATAAAATACACTTTTACACTCATTTTGAAATGAATTCAACAATACTAAGTTAAGAACCAGTTTAATAATTTCCAGTGACCCCATGGGCTTGAGATATATAATAATTTTACAAAAATGAATACTTATCTTGTTAATTTGTACGGTTTATAATTAATCCCGAAACTGCCGATTAAAAGTTACGGGATTCCCCAATGTCATCATTTTCCATGTAGGTGCGTGTATGTGATGTATTGAGGGGGGAGATGAAAAGGAATAAATAAATAAAACCTTCTCTGAAATAGGTAAATCCTTCAAAACACAGTCAAAGTCCTTTTATTACATTCCAAAGCCTTCGGAATAATTTTATGGATAGCAGTGCACAGAGAAGATCGTAGTTCAGAAAGACGTATATATACGTCCGGGGCATATAACGCTTTGGTAGTGTGAGACGTTTATATACGCCGGTGGCACTTAAGAGGCTAAAGTCGTATTGTAGCTTCAGCGTCATGGCATAGCATTATTAAATTCAATGCATAGTTACTGTATGGAGGGGGGGAGCGATGAAAATTATGATTGAATATTGGGTCGGAAACATTGAAAGTTTGAGAAGCACTGCTATATAGTATACAATCTATGAACAATTCTGTGCTCATCATGTACCACCAAGACAGTAATATTCTATCTTAGCTAACAAATGAGTTATATATATATACGTGTCCGTTTTTATTTCTATTAAAATTATCGTTTATACTAGCTGTAGGTATAAATATCAGGGGAGTCTCATTGAACATTACGCTTCAATAATTATCACAGCACGCATTACAACATATATTTACTAACCCAGAATCATTTTTTTAAACTTTCGAGTACTTTTGATAAAAACTTATTTATAAATTACGACTAATATTAATATGCTTTATTAAAAAAAATTGGTAACATGCTCAATGAAAGCAGGCACCGTGAATTCGTATTAAAAACTATTCTTTTGTGTTGTTCTTGATAACTTGAGAATCTTTAGAGAATATACATAAAACGTGTATTTCCTGTAGGTGTGCAAAAGCCAGAGATCCGACCCTTTCACTTTACTGGTGAATTATTAGCTGGGAAAAGAATTATCTTGGTTTGCTTCGTTATGGACGGGGATCCACCCTTCCAGTACAGATGGTATAAAGATGGCATTGAAGTTGGAACAAGCGGCAACGTCCACACCAGGACGTATGCCGAAGATCACATTTCCTACTTAATTATTTCTCAATTGGATTCTGAAAGCAACGGCAACTACACCTGTAGAGTGTCCAACACGGCAGGAATGAACGAGCATTCAGCATTGTTACTCATGAAGGGTAGGATGTATCTTTGATTTATGTGATTCACACGCTAGACAGGGGAAGTTTCCTCTGTATATATGTGTTACAAAGTCTAAAATAAGTATTTCTTATTCTTATCAAATGATTTTTCTAAATAATTTTATTTTCATTTTTAAGTTACTTAAAAGATGATGATGATTATTTTTTTAGTTATTTTAATGATTCTGAATTTATGTTGAATGTATTGGTCAAAATAATGAGTATAAAAGAAACTACATTCATTACACAGAGTAATTTTTTGAATATTATATTGCAAGATAAAAAAAAAGTTGTTGTCTATGATCAAAAAATTTCAGGTGAGGATTTTCCCGACCAAATCTATTCAATTGAAAGTGCATCATTTAATATATTTCAAGGTAATATAATAAAAATGCATCAATATGTTACGGTCATGATTACACACAGGGACGTCTTAAGGTATGGGCCAACTGGGCTCGGGCCCAGGGCCTCAGCCAAAATGGGGGCATCATCTCGTTTTCGACTCAGCCATAAGAAGTTCATAATTCGAATGATTTCAAAGGTCAAATCTTATTTCCGGTTGTATTCTCCGAATTAAAGGGAATTTCAGAATGTCAACTGGCTACATGTGATGACCGTTGTCCACTTATAGGCCTAAACCTACCACCATACACCATCGTTACTCATTCAGTCAAAAGGCGGCAATCGTTCGAGTAGGTTTGTGAGATTGCAAATCATGCACATTTATTTGTTTCGGGTTATTGTTTGTACGAGTGTTAGACAACGTATGCTATGTACTGTCTTCTTTTAAAAGGCCTAGGTGGGGCCTACATTTGTGCATGGGACAAGGGCCTACTTTTGAGTAGGGCTCGTGTCCTCAAGAAGTCTTAAGCGTTCCTGATTACACACAGATATTAGTTAGGCGGCGACGCATGATTACAAATAAGTAGGCTTCGCCAAGGAAGAGGAATCTGGTGTGAGCGATTTCCAAACGTATAAAAACAGCGTATTGTCTAATTCGGGACAGGGAATTCCACCCGATGCGAAAAATTGATGGGTTTAATAATTTATTTTATTTGCAGCTCCATTGAGCTTGCCACTGGTCTTCAACATATGTTTTAATAAATTTAATATTACAATGGAAAGTATTCGACTGCTTCTGAAAAAGATTTATATAGAAGTGTTTCTTAGGTATTATAAATCCAACAAGTAGTTTTTAAAGCATGTTTGGGGTAATTATTTTATTCGTTTCTTATTTTTATAACAGCTCAGTCAAGTCACCAGAAAAAATATGATTTTCAATAGTATTATTTTCATAACTTAATGTGTCTTTGTTTTGCACTTAAAAATTAATTTACTATTCAACATGTGAACGACATCTTGTGTAACATCGTATTTTTACATTAAAATATACAAACTTACATTAATATACAAACTTAAACATCTGAAATCTGTTATCACAGATTATTTCTAGCACCATTTTGTTATTGTTGATGATGTTCCGTTGTTATATTTTTATGTAAAGGTATCAAAGTTTCCGACTTTTAATTTACATTTTTAATTTTTACTTGTAGTGAAGTATTTTACATAATAAACGATATAATTTTACAATATTGACAATAAATGCATTTTTCCTACTGACGTCAGCAGCTGTGCAGTCTAATTTCATTAATACTAACATAGAACAAATCT